>CM061272.1:32832500-33262500 GCA_030848825.1 Tadarida brasiliensis
TGGCAATAAACTCCTTTAGCTCTTTTTGTTTTTTTGGTTTTTGGTCTGAGTGCCTCTTTATTTTACCTTCAATTTTGAGTGATAGCCTCACTTCATAAAGTAGCCTTGGTTTTAGATCCTTGCTTTTCATTACTTTTTCATGCCATTCCTTTCTGGCTTGCAGTGTTTCTGTTGAGAAATTAGCTGGCAGATATATGTGAGCTCCCTTGTAGGTTACTGACTATCTCTCTCAATACCTTTAAGATTCTCTCTTTGTCTTTAACATTTGCCATTTTAATTATGATATGTCTTGGAGTGGGTCTCTTTTGGTTCATATTGATTAGTACCCTCCGTGCTTTCAGAACTTGTGTTGCTTTTGTCTTCATCAACTTAGGGAAGTTCTTTGTCATTATTTCTTTAACTGTTTCTCTATCTCTTGCTCACTTTTTTTCCCCTCTGGTATCTCTTCTATTGTGGATATTTCTCAAGTGATTTGTTGCCATCTATTAAGATGATTACGTATTTTTTAATTGTTTATGAAAATGGTGTATTACATTAACTAATTTTTAATGTAAAGCCAACTTTGCATTACTGGGAAAATTCTAGCAGGTTATGCTCTAAAAATTTTAATACATTTTAATATATTTTATTACTGGAGTGTGTTTACTAATATATTATTAACTATTTTTGCATCTGTTGGATTCTAGTTTTCTTTTCTTACGATCTCTTTGTCTGGCTTTGTTATTAGAGTAATATTGTCATCATTGAATGAATTGGGAAATATGGCTAGTGCACCATACACCATGTTTTGATATGGATGAGTTGCTTCACAGGTCACTTAGTACCTGGTTTGGTTAGGACACATTGTAGGAATAATGACAGTAAAGAAGCATGACCTAACAAAGCAGATGTCAGAAGCCCCTGTTCTAGAGTCACCTCTTCTTGATTTCATTACCTCATATGAAACACTTGAATCTTTATTTTGAAAATTTTAATTTTTGCTTTCTTGGTTATACGGTAAGGGTGGAACAGATTTGGACTAGAACCTTGCTATGCAAAATATGGTTCATGGACCAGCAGCATTGACGTAATCTGAGAGCTTGTTAGAAACACAGACTGTCAGGTCTCATTTTAGACATACTGACTCAAAATCTGTAGGCATAAAAAGATCCTAGGTGATTCATTTGCACATTAAAGATTGGGAACCATTAAACTAGAAGCTCCTAAGTTTACTTCCATCTTTAAAATTTATATGGTTATAAACTCTGATATAATTAGTGAGATGGGAAACATTGCAGTAGTTGTTCTAATTAGAAACATAAAGTGTCAGGTGGATTTGAAGGGTAAAGAAGGAAAAAAGAGATTTGACCAGGTATAACTGTAAGTGTGAGACTTTTACCTGTTGTCATCTGGGATTTGTGGCTACCACACCTGATATATTGAACAAAGAGGATTCATTGAGTATTTTAATGAAGCAATTTTATTTTGCATTCTTATTGGCCTTTTGTCTTTATCTACAAGTGTTAGTTTTCCATGACTCTGAACAAAAATTTGGCATTTTTATGACTCTCTGGTCAAGGACTTTCTAGTATGTTCACATCAGAAAATCAAGTCTCAATTAAAATGTTCAGATCCTTCATTCAAGAATGTGCCTTCCTTCTCATCCCACAATTAGGAGGACCCTCAGAGGGAGCAATCTGCCCTGGAAAGAGAGATTGTGATCAGCTTCCTACTCCTCTGGATCACCTCTTCCCCAACTTGATAGCTACTGATTTTCGGGAGAGGGGAAAGGAAGTGAGAGGTGATATGGAAGGAGGGCAGGTAAGAAGTGTTAGAAAGTGTTTATTTCCCTGATGCCACCTTACACTGATCTTGAGCCTTCCCAGTTTGGCCATACTTCAGCTATAATGTTCTGAGGCCTACTTGGGTGTTTAGGTATTTCTCTTGAAAAAAAAAAAAAACCTCTCTATCTCATGTGGTCTTGGAAACTCTGCCTCAGCAAATTATAGGGATATAAGCCATTTCTAGCTTTATAACATTTCTCAACCTTGGAGGAGCCAGGCAGTCTGTCTACCTTTGTATTTAATAGGCAAAACCTGACATGAGTCTACTGTACATGCCCCAGCTGTAGGAGACACAAATCAAATTTTTTGAGAGTTCCTGAGAGGCCCCTCTCGCTAGGTCTCTGAATGGTAGAATTCAGAGAGCATCATAATTCATTCCAATAAACGTATTTGTAAAATTCCTTCATGATCTCCATGTAGTATGGCCAAAACTACAGGTTAGGTAAAGAGATATAGGTCATGAAACTCATTTTCAGACATTTTCCTTTCTACATTTATATCTTGATCTTGTAATTATTTTAGGAATTTCAAATCTATTCATCTTCATGCTCCATTGAAATATCCAATTTAAAAATTGAGGTGACTAATAGACATAGACAACAATGGTTGGGGTGGGGGACGGAATAGGGATGAGAGTGTCTGTAGGGGAAAGTGAGAAACATATATAACAAAAATAAATTAATAAAAAAAACTGAGGTAAAATTGGCCTAAGTTTTAAGAGGGAAAATATATATACATATAAATAAAATCTCACCTTGGTATGTCTGGTGTACAAATAGGAAACCTACAAGAAGACACCATTTCCTCATAGAGTGCAGGAATTCTTTGGCGAATCTGAATTCCTTGGTGAATTATCCAAGGAAAGTCTATTGGTAGGAAGGTTGAGGGAATCTCTTAAAGGAAAGAAAGAACCAGGTGTGATGAGCTTGACGAATACAAAGAGTAGATCTTTGGAGTATAATATGGATTTTGATGACACTGTCTGCCACATAAATATATTTCTAGCTTCAATCTCAGCACACCTAAATTTAGAGAATGCAGTAAATAAAACTAAAAGAGAATTTTCACTAAAAGTCATACCTCACTATGGCCCAAATAACTCTATTTTAGGAGTGTTTCTAACAGTATGTGACCCAAAGAGGAATATACTATCTCCCTCATTCTGCAACAGAAAAGAACTCAGCAGAGACCAAGGCAAAATATGTCTGTGTTAGGACGGGAGGGAGAGAGAGGCTGGAGAAGGAGATTTGTGTCTACAGGTCCCAGCAAATTATTGGTTTTCACAAGCAGAGACTCTCCTGTGTCCACAGGAATATACAGAGGCTATTGTTTTTCATGAAGCAGAGGCGACTGTTACAAAGCACCATGGCAACCACCTGAGCAGACTTGTTCATGAACTTATTAGACTTCCCATAAACAAATGGAGTTGTGGTGGCCCAGGCAAGGATCTGGAGGAGATGAAATGCTCATTTAAGTAGATCAGGATTATGAATTAATAACATTTCAGTATAAATGTTTGTGTGATCTCATGTGTTACTCAAAGGATATTAAGGCCTAAGAAAATTTGGGTCTGGAATGCTAAGGTCAGTCTCCTCGATAACTGAGTGGAGTTGTGAACATTGAGAAGAAACTTGCAAAAATAAGATTTGAAATCATCAAGACTTGGGTCAGGCTTGCTAAGGAATCATAAAGCCTCGTGAAAGGACAAATGTGCTCTTTTTTCTCTCTCTAGTTTCTCTCATTCTGAGTGAAGGAAGCGCTGAAGCAATCATTTTAGCCATAAATTAGTGATACCTGGTGAGCAGGACATATAGGAGCTAACCTCAACCTTTTTATGCTTCAGAAAGTTACATGTTTTTCAATGGAATTAGCATTGATGCATATGTACCTTTAACATGTCTGTGAACACTAACCACTTCTTTTGCTATGACATTCCTTTCTCTATTTATCAGAACCATGTTTGAATTTTTACGTTTGGTTCTGCCGATTTTCAAAAACTCTCTCTCCTGGTCCATTTTTTGTATTTCCTTTCTCACCTCACTCACTTTTTTGAAATTAACAGAAGAAATATTTATGGGGGAAAAATGTGCAACTTCCCCAAGATGTTTTTCCAAGTAGAGAAAATGACTTTGTTTTACTTTTTCCTTTGGGCAAACATGTCATTTGAACTCTTGATTACGTGGAGATTCAACTGCATGTTTATACTTTACTCTGTGTTCAGTTTAATTTTTCAGTGTCTGAATCGAACGTCTGGGAAGATAGGGAAGGAATCATCAGAGATGATTGGGCTTTAGGCCAAAGAAGAGAATCTGAGCACCACATGAAACAAGACTCAAAACGGAGAGCAGGACCCAGCTGCAAACCATATGTTCGGGAAAGAAAAGCACTTTCCTCTTTGCAGCAGCATTATCTTTGATACATTCCCCCATTTGGCAGTCCTGACTAATAAAGCATTTTTTAACAAAAGCAATCTTGTGAAATTCTTGGTTTTCACCCTTCTGTGTTTTAAATTCATCAGATTCAGCGGTGCCCTTTTCTGAACAGTAAGATTAGTGGTCTTTAACAAACATTTGTAAGGCACATATGTGCCGATGTTAAATCAGATGAAACAGACTTAAATGTTTCTGGGGGTTGGAAATGTTGAGGTTAACTTCTGTCCATTTGACTAACCATATGTCACTGAAGCATGACAAATAAATGGAGCACAGAAGTTCAGTCTTTAGTCAGACAACATGATTCAGTTTATTACCAAGGTGAAGGAAGAGACCGTTGGCCCTGCCATGCTGTGCAATTGCATTTTCTGCTACATTGTATTGCCCCTCTGAACTAAGGAGCTGGGTCACTGTCCTATTATGTCAGACAAAGTATGCAAGTTGTTGAAGGCCTTCTAGGTAGCAACATCTGGGGAACACTTCCCAGTTCAAAAGGGCCTGAAGGAACTGAGCCTCCAGAACTTGCACATCTGTTTCAGGTTTGAAAAGATGGTGCTCTTAGAGTGAGGATGTCCTTGAAGATATTTTAGTTGCTGATTGCAAATTTTACCATTTTTTCAGAAGAATTGATATAATGTCACGGACACATTTGGTGAGTAATAGTCTAAGGTTTTCATGCTTCTTAGAAGAGAACATATTGGTAATTGATCAGATAGGCCCCTGACATGAAATGCTTTTGAAATGTGGTGCACATATTCCATAATCACTCAATGAGAAAGATCAATCATAGCATTTTTTTCAGTTTCTGATGTGAGAATAATTAACATGTCTTTCCCCATTCTATTCTGGTTTGGTAGGTCCTAGGAGTTTGTTGACCTAAAAAAATTAGTTAAGCAATTGACTGGGTGATGGTTAAATGAAAAAACACACCAAATGTTCTATTGATACATTCAGGAAACTTGGTGCTACCCTGGGATGGAGTCAAATGTGGGACCAAAGTTTAAACACTTATTAATGGGTTTTTGGAAGAATAGCTACTTAAAAATGAAATCACTCATCTGTTGAGTTAGCTGAGCCTCAAGTCAGTCCCACCCACCCCAAATGCTATGTCTATGCTTGCTGTCCAAATTAATTATCTCCAAAAGATAGCCTGGAACTGGCCAATCATTAGTATTCAGACTTGTTTCTATTCAGGCAAGGAGAGGATCTGAAAGAACAAGGCGGCCAATTCAAGAAAAGACAGAACGAATAGTTTCAGACTGAATACTGCAAAACAAAGCCAAATGTCTCTGGACAAGTGGCTGTAAATCACCTTATATTCGTCTACAGATCTATTTATTTGCATAGAGAGTGCATAGTGCTGTTGTAAGAATTTTAAAGGAGCTTGAGAGGTCTTAGCCATATAGCTCCCTTGGCTATAATGTCTGTATAATATGTTTTGCAGAGTTAGAATGTAAATCACATTTTTATTTTTCCTATTTGATTCCTAATATGTGAGTATTATGCTGACTAGATACTTAAAATGGTCAGATTTTGGTGGCTATGAAAGAGATCGGATAGAGCTGCAAAAATTCTCAAATAAGCGATTTGTCCATAGTGGAAGAATTCTGGTGTCAGGACGGAAGCAACAAATACAGCTTGAGCCCAGGCAGAAGGATGGAGATAACAAAACTTCAGGAGACTCAGCTTCAGGTCTGGTTTCAGGGCCAGGGAGGAACCGAAGACAATGAGGCAGAAATCTGGAGTCAATCAGCTCAACTTTTGGAAACTGATGGCGGTTTCCCTAGGCTTCAGATTCCCTATCAGCCATATCTAACTTCTTTCTCAGAGTTAAGCTATGATATAATCATTTCTGTTATTTTTAGTTTACAGGTTAGAAAAGTGAGGCACCAAGAGTTTACTTATCCTGAGTAAGATGATGTGGATAAATAGGGACTGAGCACGAAACAGTTCCGTGCAGTTTGAGGCCAGTGCCCCGTTCTCAGCAACATCCTCCACTGCCTGTAAACAATGTCAATGAAGCTTCAGAAGTGTCAACAATTCAAAGGATGTGATTTGGAGATTTGAAGATGTGTAGGATGGCACGTGTGAAGAATAAGCTTACTAACACAGTTTCAACTAAAACTTAACCCACGTTCCTAGTTATACAGACTTTGATTTTCAGAGGAAAAGATACTTAGCTAGAATTATTGTTTTAATTTTAGTACCTCTTTTCTTGCAGTGATAGTATATGATTACTAAAGTAATAAATGTGTACTTTGCAAATTTGAGTACGACAAGAAATGCATTGAGAAAATAAGAAAAAATTCATTCCCATAGTTCTTTTAACTAGAGATAATTGTTTTGAACATTTTGCTGGAATATACTATTACATGTGTGCTACATGAGTGCATAGGTATGTAAGCAAATGTACGTGGATGCTGTCAAGATACTCACCCGACATCCCACAAAACTAAGTGGTGAAACTAAGATTCGAACCCAGGAGTGCCTGATATAGAATTTTGAGTGTATAAATATATACATATCTGAAAACACACATCTGTACATATGACACATACATTTGATTTTAGTTAAACATTATTATCATTAATTACATTATGCATCTAGTCTTCAAAGACCATTTTCACATATGCATTAAGTTTTATAACCATATTGGAAATTATGTACATACAGTATAACTTATCACCCCTCTGTTTTTAGACCCATAGTTGCCCATTCTTGAATTTCTTTTTTTTAACCACATTTTTGAGATATGATTGACATATAAAATCTGTATATAGTTCATGTATACAACTTGGTGAGTTTGGAGATAAGTATACATCAGTGAAACCATCACCATAATCTGTACCTTAAACATATCCATCACCTCAATAAGTTTCTTCCTGCCCTTTTTTCCCAAGTGTTATTGAGTATAATTGAAAAATACAAATGTAAGATATTTAAAGTTTACAATGTGCTGATTTGATGTACATTGTGAAAGGATTCTCCCCATTAAGTTAATTAACACATCCATTATCTCACATATTTACTTTTTTTTATGGTGAGAACATTTAAAGGCTTACATTTTAAGTTGTATTCTCTTAGTAAATTTCAATTATATAATACAGTGTTATCAACTATAGTCACCATGTTTATACATTAGGTTCTCAGATTTTATTCATTTTATAACTGAAAGTTTGTACCCTTTTACCAACTTCTTGCTATTTATCCTGCCCTACAACAACTGGTAACCACTTTCTACTATCTGTTTCTATGAGTTTGACTTTTTTTCTTTAGATTTCACATTTAAGTGATACCACGCAATATCTGTTTTTCTCCATCTGCCTCATTTCAGTTAGCATAATGCCCTCTAGGTTTGTTCATGTTATCGCAAATGACAGAATTTTCTTCTTCTTATTTTTTTTTTTTAGGTGGGATAATATTCTATTGATATATATACCACCACACTTTCCTTATCTATTCATCCAAATACAGACATGTAGGTTGTTTATACAACCTGGCTATTGTGAATCATGCCGCTATAAACATTGAAGTATCCATATCTCTTAAAAATAATGATTTCCTTTCCTCTGAATATAGATCCTGAAGTGGAAGTGCTGAATCATATGCTAGTTCTTTCTTTAATTTCTTGAGAAACCTTCATACTGTTTTCCACAGTGGCTATACCAGCTGACATTCCCCCCAGTAGTGTCCAGGGGTTCCCTTTTATCCACATACTCGAAAGCATTTATTATCTCTTGTTATTTTTTTGATGATAGACATTTTAACAAGTGTGAACTGCCCTGTTTGTTTTTTATTAATAACATTTAAGATTACCCTCTTAATAAAATTTGAAGTGCACATTGTAATATTGTTGAATATAAGCACTGTTTAAATTTTGATTTTGATTTGTGTCTTAATATTTCAGAGCATATATTTAAATTGTTTTCAGGAAATACTTAAATGTTATAGTTTCTGACCCTTTTGGATGTCTAAAATATTAGGCGTCTGACATAGAAATGAAAATTCTAAATATATACCCTGTATAACCATTAAATTTGATCTTATCTGTCATCAAAATATTGATCTCTTAACCTTGTTCCTCTGAATTCTATATTGAAATATTACATCTTTTCTCTACTAAATTAATTTTCTGTTGTATTCAGCATATGGAAATACTACACTGTAATTGTATTTTTTCTTTTTTTAATTTATCTTTATTGTTGAAAGTATTATAGATGTTCTCCCTTTTTTCCCTCATTGACTTTCTCCACTCCACTCCCCCCAAACCCGGCCTTTCACTGCATTGGATTGCACATATAAGTGAGATCATGTGATACTTGTCTTTCCTGACTGGCTTATTTTGCTTAGCATAATACTCTCCAGGTCCCTCCATGTCATCTCAAAGGATAAGAGATCTTTGTTTCTTACAGTTGCATAGTATTCCATTGTGTAAATGTACCACAGCTTCTTTATCCACTCATCTACTGATGGGTACTTGGGCTGTTTCCAGATCTTAGCTATTGTAAATAGTGCTGCTTTGAACATAAGGGTGCATATATTTTCTGACTGGTGTTTCAGGAAATCATTAAATGACAAGTGCTGGCGAGGCTGTGGAGAAAAGGGGACTCTAATACACTGCTGGTGGGAATGCAGACTGGTGCAGCCACTATGGAAAACAATACGGTGTTTACTCAAAAAAGTAAAATGAAACTGCCATTTGACCCAATGATCCCACTTCTAGGAATATATCCTAAGAATCCTGAAACAATCAGAAAGAATATACACTGTAATTTTTTTTTTTTTTATCCTCACCCGAGGACATTTTTGCATTTATCTTCAGATAGAGTGGGAAAGAGAGGGGGAGGAAGAGAGAGAGAGAAACATCGATGTAAGAGAGACACATCGACTGGCTGCCACCCACACAACCCCACCCGGGGCCGGGGACAAACTGCAACCGAGGTATGTGCTCTTAGCGGGAACCGAACCCGGGACTCTCTGGTCCATGGGCCGACCCTCTAACGGCTGAGCCAAACTGGCCAGGGCTACACTGTAATTTTAATTCCAAAATTAACTTTCATATTGTACAAATTCTTATTCTGCATTTTATTTGATTCTGTCTCTTCTTGTGTGTATATGAAAACCCAAGTTAGAATTAAAAGAAAAAAAAAAAAACAACCCTTTTCCTTGCAGTAAACATCTTTCAAAGGAAGATGTGATGATTTTAGGATTACACTGTTTTTGAGCTGTGATATAATTTCAAAAGCATGGTAATTTTGCCTGGGCCAGTGTGGCTCAGTTGGCTGAGCATCATCCTCTACACTGAATGGTTGTGGGTTCAATTCCCAGTCAGGGTATCTACCTAGGTTCTGGGTTTGATTCCTGGTTGAGGTATGTAAGGGAGGCAGCCAATTGATGTTTCTCTCTCATATCAATGTCTCTCTCTCTCCCTCTCCCTTCCTCTTTCTCTAAAATCAATAAAAAGATATATATTTTTTAAAAAGGATGATGATTTATTTTTGCTTACTCTCGCATAGGGCAGTCTGTTTATCCGGGATTGACTTAAACTAAAATTGAAATATAGATCAATGTAAACCTGTATCCAATTCCTTCATTTTCAGGTAGAAAAGGTAAAAAGCTAGATTTATTATAGTTTTATTTGACAGGCTTTGATATTCTGTAGACTGAGGTAGTGGAAAAGGAATTTGAGTCAGAACATGGGCAATCATTGCAGGTAATTTTGCCTCTAGCCCAAAGTATTTCATGCTTGTTATGGCCACTAAAAATGAGCCCGATGGCACCCTGTCCAAAGCTCTTTGTCCAGAAGGTGTCCTGTTGCTTTTATGGGATTCCCATTTTTCCCAATGCGTGGTACTTGGTCTGCCCGCATGTCTAGCCCACTCCTTTCCAATTTGAGGACTGTCAGTCACGTTTTCCTGGGCCTCCTCCATCCACTTTCTAGTGCTTTTTTACTATAAGATAATTAAACGACTGTACTCATCTCACTCTCTTGACTAGAAGTCCTACGTGGTATATACCTCTAAAAATTAAATTGTAATTATGTGTTGATCGCATTGGAAGGCAAATAAATGTCAAATCATGATATTGTACACCTGAAACTAATATCATATTGTATACCAATACAGTAAAAATTACATTGTAAAATACAACTTGAGATTCAGATAACTTGGTTGTACCTTTATTTGCGGTGTGCCTTTTGGAGCATTATCTAGTTTTTATGAGGATTAGTTCCCCAATCTGTAAATTGAGAGAAACGATTTTCTACTCTGCAGGTCTGCTGGGAGGCTTCTGTGAGACAAGGCACTTCTAGTCTGTGGCGGAGATTTCCAACTAACAGTGCTGTGGTTTTTACTGAGTCAGATTTCTACTAGAAACCTTTCCAAAGCATGCCACAGTGCCATCACTCCCAAGCAACATTAATTTTCTTCCTTGGTGATCCTTTTGTAGCCTATGTGATACTTTTGTATTTTGCACAGTTCAGCCAAGACTTGAACTTAGCAGGTTCTCAATAAATAGTTAAGAGTTAGTATGAAAGATCTAATTTTGAGGTGCGTTTGGGGATTTAGTGACTCGTCTTCTGAGGTAGTTTCTCACATCTTGTTTTAATTAGCTTGTTTCCCATGGAAGCAGTTTAATAGGGAAAGAGCGAAAGAAATAAGACCATCGGGAGTGAGAACCCCACGAGCAACTAAAGAGAAGGAACAAGGGAATTCTTCATTGTGAGCACAATGTGAAAGCCAGGCGGTCCTGGACATCACGCCACCGCCCTTCTGCACACGTGCCCCACTCCCTGCGAGATCAGTAGCCGTTTTGTCCTTTCTTGAGCACTGGCATGAATTCCTGTCCTAAACAGCCTTGGAAATGGGAAGTGGGAAAAGGAAAAGGTGGATTTAATGAAAATGCTTCTGTGACTGAACACTTTTCTGTTGCTTTTGTGCTTATCCTGTCACTATCCAACCATATGGTGTCAAAAACACTCTCTAAAATGTGATTTTTTTTAAAAAGCTACTTTGCAGTTATAATGGGTAATTGTGATCTACTTCACAGCCAGAAATGAATGAAACTGGCTCCTATGATATCACCAAATTTCAAAATGCATTAGAGGAACAGGAGGGAGGAAGGAAGAAAGCTGATCTCTACTCCATCTCTCTATAAATCAAAGTGGTTACCTCTAATAATTTAAGTCAGAAGGGAGCACTAGGGCAGTGGCGTCTAGGCGTTATTAGTCCAGCAGACTCCCGAGCTGTGCTTTTATAAACTGTCCCTCTCTATGGCTTCTTATTCCACCTTTAAAGATGAGTCTCTGTGTCTAGACTTCAAGGCATCTTAACTTCCCTCCAACCACAAAGTTCATGGCAGCCGCAACTGGGGATTACAGAGCCCCCCTCCCGGGGGCACTCCAACCCTGTCAATTAGGTAGGAGATAGCCAACAATAGCTGGAACAGTTTGAAGTTGATTAACTGATCCTCTACATTAAGCAAAAAAAAAAAAAAAAAAAAACACATTAAGAGAAACTTCCCTAATTGTCAGGTTATATACATGCTTAAACATCCTGGGAGAGATTTCTCCATCTCTGCAGGAGTAACTGGGCTGCACAGCAGAGCACTCCCCTGACTTCACAGCCTAAGAAGACACATTCACATGTAGAGACCAACAGAACCTGAACTGCATGTAACCACCTCTCTGCCCTTGAATCAGAGACATGAGGTAGTCAGGGGGTGGTGTTCACAAAACACCGTCTCTCATTGCTGCTCTTCCCAAGTCACACAGCTACCTGACCCGAGCTTCCTCATCTTTGAAATGAAGGGAATGGACCAGAGGTCCTTCTAAGGCTTCCCAGCTTTGACATTTTATGAACTGATGACACACATATTTGCTCAAGCATCACTGGCATACTACTTGCCATCTTTCTAGCAAGCAAGTCACAGATATAAAAATTATAAAATCCCTTCATCCTATTAAAAGATACACTGAGACATATTAAAATGTTTCGTAGTTTATTTGAGCTTTTATCACTGGAACCAGGCAGTGCCAAACCGAAGTGGTTAGTAGCACCCTGCCAACAGGACATGGGGAGGGACTTTAAGAGAGAAGAGGCAGAAAGGAAGAAACTTGTTGATTGGCTACAGCTTCAAGCCTCGTTGGCTGTTTGGGACTGGTTATCCTCAGGTTTCCGTTTCATTTCCTTGGGGCATTTACAGGTTTAGATTTTTGTTTGCTTATTCAGGCAGCCCTGGCCATTAGAACCTCCCCAGTGTAATTCATGTAACACCCTTCACCCTTTGGAGGGCAAGCTCAGACTAAGCCCATCCTCATCCCTCCCAGGACAGACCTGGAACACAGAAGCTTTTACCCTCAGACCTGGGTGTGGCTGCCACCACAGGTTCTGCCTTTACTCAGCTAAATAACAGTGGGAAAGCCACTTAAAACTTTTGACTCAGTTCTCTTGTTTGTAATGTAGGAGACGGTTTGTTGTAAGGATTAGAATTCATGTATGAAGAGTGCCTGGAACATAGTAGGTTCTTGATAATTGGCAGGCAGGCTTCTACTCTGTGACATGGGCAATTCACACCGCCTCCCTTCCTGTTTCTTCACCACACACATGTAGAGCAAGAAGAGGTAGATGAGCTCAGGACCTGCCCTGGTGCCCAGGTTCTCAGGTCCTGCAAAGCCGTAAAAGATGGCGCCAACAAAAATATATTCTGTTTACTTGACACATTTTAGTCACACTTCCACAATTTGGGTTCTCCCTACAGTTTTACTTCTGAAACAGTTTTTGTCCTATGACACAAGGTTTGCCAAAATGTAGGGATCATTGCTAAAATTTATCTCTTTTTGATAGTAACTGTTTCAAAATTATAATCCTTTGGTACCTAAATGTTTATATGTGTTGTTAAACCATAATGTAAAAGTATATAAACATTTTCACATGTTCTACCATATCAAATATGGTACGTATGATAATGATTAGAATCACCAAACTAACATATTGTGAAAAATGCCACATATGCTTTTAATTATAGTTTCTGATTTTCAAGCACGCATTCAGGGAAAGGAGGAAGTGGTTTGCTATTTAACTTCTTTGCTGCTAACAGAATATGCATGTGTTTTGGCAAGTTTCCTAGAGAACATCTGTCTAAAAGAGAACATTGAGGAGTTAATTGACATCTACCGAGCCCAAGGCAATAGCTGCATGGCCTATGAAGTCTCTGTTAAACTTCTTAACTGTGTCTCCCTTTAAGCAGAGTCACAAAACACACTATTGATTCTGCTCTTTAAATAAAAAAGCAGATCACAAGTGAAACTTCAACTAAACTAATTTATTTACAGAACTTTATGAAGTTGGTAAACAACTTAAACACTTTTTCCAAAATACTTATTTGGGGAGGGGTTTGGAAATGGCTTGTGAGCATGTTTCCAGTGGTTAATACCAAAGGAACGAATGGAAAAAGATTCCTGAAAATGGGGTGGCAGGGGTGGTGAGGGCTGTGGATGGCAATGAAGAATGAAACAAGCTAGTATTTTGACATTGACTTGGTTCTGGTTGGAAGAAGCAGGATGAGGATTTGAAAAATAATAAAGTGCCCAACAGTTTAGAGGAGCTGGCTGGATAGCTATAAATGGAATAGGATTAAGTCTTTTTTATTTCTCAATTAGGTTTAACAAGGAATGTCCTAATAGTTTACAGATTAAGAAAGACACTAAGTGTTGGGAAGTTAGTGGGATCTTAGAATTTGAACCTAATGCCTTGTTCTAAATCCTGATTTTTTTTTAACTACAGGTATAAATTATGTGGCACATAACTGTGCCACATCAAGGACACTGAAGACTACGGTGATGGGTAATGGGTCAGACATAAGGTACCTTGATAAAATACAGACACCCAGTTTACTTTGAATTTTGGATAAACAATCATTTTTATTTGCTAAATCTGCCAACTCTGACCAGACAGTAATCTAAAATAACAGAAAGCCACAAGTCAGAATCAGGTAAGCAAACCTAAACAGGACTGATACAAAAGGCAAAGCTGGAGAGAGAAATCACAGAGATGGGTAAAAACAGGAAACCACAAATTCCAAGAGAAGAACAAAGTGGTTGGGGACTGGTGATGGTTGATAAAGAAGAATCAGGAACTGGAAGATGCTCAGATCCACCACGAGTAAGTCAAAGCAGAACAGGAGAAAGTAACTCAGTGGAGCTTTGATAAGGCACATGGTAGAGCTACGTGACCAAAGCAACTGTACGGATTTGTTTGGGCTGCCATCGCAAAGTACTGTAGACAAGGTGATACAAAAAAAAATGTACTTCCTCACGGTCTGGAAGCTAGACGTTTGAGAACATGTTGTCTTCAGGGTTGATTTCTTCTGAGGTCTCTCTCCTTGGCTTGTAGATAACCATCATCCTCCTGTGTCTTCACATGGTCATTTCTCTGTGCCTATCTGTGTGTTAGTCTCTTCTATAAGGATGCCAGTCATATTGGATTAGGGCCAATCCATATCATCTCATTTTACCTTGATTACCTCTGGAAAGGCCCTGTCTCCAAATACAGTCACATTCTGTGGTACTGGGGGCTAAGACTTCAACATAGATCTATTCAGTTCATAACATAATGTTATGCTTCCTAAATTGAAATCAATTCAGTCCAACTCTGCAAACATTTATATCTACTTAATATAGGTCATTTTTGTGCCATTTGTTGAGGAAACCAAAACGAATAGGGCATGATTCCTGCTTTCAAATACACCACAAAGTAGGGGAGCCAAACACAGACACAAGAATACAGCTTTAAAGACAATAGCTCTAGGTCAAATCCTGGCATACCCACTTACTGGCTATGGAAGTATGGACAGTTTTCTGATCTGATAAGGAGGTGTAATCATAGCTACTGGTAAAGTAGTCCTGAGTATTAGCAATATTAATAACAAGCTCAGTTCCTGGTGCATCATGATAGATCTTACAATTAATTATAAAGCATTCAGAAAACATATAGGGAAGTGATAAACATCACAACTAGGAGAATTTAGACATCCTGCCCCCAAAATTTGTCATTAGCGCTGAGCCTTAAAACACCAGGAGTATTTTGCCAAGGGCTAGTTCACAATACAAATACGAAACAACAGGAGGCATACATATATTCTGATGTGCCTAGAGCAGAGCAGGACTGATGTGAGTGGCAAAGAACGAGACAAGAAAAGAATGTTGGTGCTACATTAGGAAGGACCTTCTGTGTCATGCTCAACTATCTGCAGATTATGCTGTAATCCAAGGAAATCATTGGTGTTTTTGTGTAGTTTTGTTTGTGTTTGTATGCTGTTGTTGGCTGTTTTTATTTCAATTTTTATCCTTTTCATAGAGAATCAATTGTTTCTCAAAAGTGGTACATTGGAGTGCCTGACCATAATAAAAATGAAAAGAAAATTAATAAAAATAATAGCTTCTGTCCAAGGCAAATTGCATGTAGTATGACTAAACCTGTCCCTTCTACAGTATCAATGGATAAAGCAATGGCTATTTTTATAATGACAAAACAAAATGAAACTCTCTCAGCCCCTCTCTCTTCCCAATTTTTCCAACTCAGTTCTGGTAAGTCCTCACCGTAATCAATAGGTTCTTGAAAAATGTTACTTTAAGCAAAGTAATGTATGACAAAACCAATTTTACTGCTGGCCAATTGATCTAAACAAGAGTTAAGTTCCTACAGCATATTTCTGGCCATAAAAACATCATCAAACTTCTAAATAAAGACTCCTAAAAACCCTCTAAACATTAGACATTAAAATAAATGTGAGCTATATATACATTTAAGAAAGATTAATAAAAACAATTAGGATAGTTATTTTCCAACCTGCTCAGTTCAGGGTTGTGGGTGGCCAGGTTTTATCCTTGCAGGTCAGGGGGTCAAATGGGAACCTACCCTGGACAGGACTCCCTTTCGTCACAGGGTCACTCACACTCACACCCACTTGGACTGGGACACCACAGACATGATGAATCACCTAACCTGCACACTTTGGGGAAGTGAGAGGAAGACAGTACCCTAAGAAAACCCACCCAGACAGGAGAAGAAAGTGCAAACTCCACACAGACGAGGGTCCTGGAGGGAATCCATTTTTAAAAATCTCATCAATGTTATAACAAAATGAAGTTGAATGAATCCCGGAACCTATGTTATTCAAGGATGTGCTGTACATAAAAATGGTCAGTTACCTCATATTTTCTAAAAGAAAATCCCTCCTTTGATCTTGCGTCCTCTCTTTGCCTATCATTTCAGTTTATTTTTTGTTGTTCTTAATGTTGTTGTGATAAAGGAAAAAAAAATAGTTTCTTATTACCAAGTGAAACAAGTTTATTGCAGACGAATTGGAAAATACAATAAGGAAAGTGGAAACGAATTACTAGTAACTCCCTTCAAACACCCATGGATAACTCAGTCCTCGGAGTAGATACCCACACATATATTTTCATAATATGAGATGGGATCAAATTATACATTCTGTTTGGTGATGTGCTTTTATAAATAAGACTTTTATTGAAGAAAGATATAGAAAAACTACAGCTAAATGGTATTAATATTACTGTAGACAGTCAGTCGGACCACCAGGGAGTCTCCCCCACTGGCCAAGATGGCAGCAGGGGGAGGTTTTTGCAGCAAGCATGCCAAAAGCTAGAAAGATGAATGGATAGGGTCCCAAGCATGACAAAAGCTAGCAAGATAATTGCATAGAAAAAAAAATCCCCCCTCTTTATCCCTATAAGAATAGCGGGCCTGAGCAGGAAGAGAGAGATTCGTCTTTGGGATGGGAGTCTGCTGTACTCTTAGGTCTTGTGGCTCCTGAATAAAACCTCCTTCCTTTTGCACCAGCTACTGCCTTACCGGTTTGGCTTTTGTTGTGGCAGGCAGCCAAACCTCTATTTTTTTTTTCTGTTACATTAACACCCATCAAAAAATAAAATATCCACATCTCCCCAGGGTCCTTCTTCTTCCCCAGGTCACCACTCTCCTGACTTCTCTGTAGATTTGTTTTGCCTGTTTCTGAACTCTACATAGAGTATCTACTGTTCATACAGAGTGTACTGTTTTCCAACTGGCTTCTTTCATTCCAGACTATGTTTGTGATATTCATCCCTGCTATTTATTGTGCATAGCAGTGGTTTACTCAATTTTCATTGTCATATAATAATTTACTACATGAATCCACCACGGTTTATCCATTCTTCTGCTCATGAGCATTTGCATTATTTTCTGTTTGGGGCTATTCTGAAGCGTTGTTGTGAAGATTACTGTCCATATTTTATGGAGCACATTTGCATACATTTCTATTAGTATATACTCAGGAATGATATTGCCATGGCAAGATAGAATAGAAATAGTTTTCAAAACTGATTATACTAATTGACATTCCCTTCAACTTTATATGAGGTCCCAATTGCTCCATATATCCATGAACCCTTGGTATCATCCATCTTCCATCTTCTTAATTCTAGCCCTCTGGTGGGTATGCAGTGGAAGCTTTGTTGCTTTTGTATTTACATTTCATTGACTACGAGTGAGATTGAACATCCTTTCCGATGTTTATAGGCTAATTGTGTATCTGTTTTTGCAAAGTGTTGTGAAAACTTGTTTAAGTTTTGTCCATTTTTTTTTCTATTAAATTCTCTGCTTCTTTGTTATGATATGTTATAATGAACACTAGTTCATTATGTATTCTGGATGCAAGTGCTTTGTCAGATATATGTATAACGATATCTTCTTACACTCTGTGGCTTGCTTTAAAAAATCATCACATAAAGAAAGGTATCTTCTTGATGAAATCTTTATCTATGTCAAAATAACAAAGATATACTCCAATGTTGTCTTCTAGAAGTTCTATTGATCTGCTTTTAATATGTATTTAGATATACAATACCCAGAATTTATTTATTTATATAGTGTGAGTTAGAAGCTAACTTTAAATTTGTATTTTTATATCCAAATGACCCAGTACCATTTATTTAAAAAAATCAATCCAGTCCTCCCAGTTAGGTTATTTTTTTTTCTTCATAATTCCAATGTTCATATATGTGTAGGTCTATTTCTGGATTCTCACTTATCTGTCTGTAAATTCCAATTTATATGTGGTTATTTGATTTTCATTTTGAATTGAATAAAATTAGAAATTTAGTTGTTCTGTCACACTAGCCATATTTTAAGTGCTCAGTATCTACATGTGGCCAGTGGTTAGTAGAGCAATGTGGATATGCAACATTTCTATAATCCAGAGAGTTCTACTAAAAACATCACTCTAGATAATTGCTGCCTAATTTTAAAGTTCTTATCACTATCTGAGGAAATTTTGTTTATTGTTTTGTCCACTGTTAGAATATAAGCTCTATGAATGAAGGAACCTGGTCAGTTTCTATTATATGTGCAGTGTCCAGAATAGTTCCTGGTACATAATGTTTGTTGAATGAATGAATACAATTCTGCTGTGTCCTATGAGGCCTGGAATTCCTTTCTGAACCCATTGTATCCAATCTCAATGAGCATTTTAAGATTCAGAGCAGAGAAATATTTATTTCATTTTAGAATCTTTGGAGTGCCCCACATCTGCTACTTATAATGGTTGTTGATAAAGACAACATTGTTTTTGCAGACATGTATGATACTGTTATATGCTAAATTTCTTTTAGTACTTTGTATTACACACTGTCTTAAAGTTTACATGTATTAACTAATTTAATACTTATAACAACATCATTAAGAAATACTATTATTGTCTCCGTTTTATGGATGAGAAAACTAAGAAGCAAAGACGTTCAGTGACTTGTCTAAGGTCACATCACCAGAGAATGGTGCCAACAGATTTGAACCCCACTGTCTCCGGCAGAGACCTTCAAAATAACCCTAATAGACTTCAACTCATTTTAAAAATTTATTCATCATTTTTAAAAAGAATAGAATTGCTACTCAGTGCCACATAGTGTCCTCAGCTCTGTGTATTTACTGCTCTTTCCCACCTCTGTTTTCTCTTCAGAGCACAGACCACATTTTCATTAATTTATAACCTTAAAGCTAATGATATACACTGTTTAAATACTATACTTTCTACGTTGGGTTTCCAAGAAGCAGAGCAGGAATTTTAGTGCATGAAACAGGTGTGTGTGTGTGTGTGTGTGTGTGTGTGTGTGTGTGTGTTTTAAAGAGAGAGACAGTGAGGGAGGCAAGATAGGGCAGAGCATAGATCAGTGTAAGAATGTGGTCCCAGTTGATGTCCAGCTTAAGGCTGATCCCGTGGGAGCTCTGTGGCGTGAATTGTTCCACAGTCAAGGGGACTGGCCTTACATATCCCCATATTAGTCTGTTATTGGCAGTGGGCTATCCTCTTGTGCATGTGTGTGTGTATGTGCATCAGTGTAAACTTCAAGGGGAATATTCCTGTTTAGATCAACTTAGGGAAATTCTTTGGAGAAAAAGGAAACTATAAACCATAAGCCACCAACATTCACAGATGCTGGAGGGTAGGTATACTGGCCTAAATAAGGGGGATCTTGACCAGCGGCAATAACAGCATTCACTTCCCTCACTGCTCCATTAAAATGTTCCTGTTTTATACACTATTTAAGATCAGAATGAAATAGTGTTTAGCACGTTCATGCAGTTCACTGGTTTTCTGTGGATTTCGCAAAACAGTCACAGCCCAGATTATTGCTGCTGTCTCTGCTTCAGGAATACTGTTGCGTGCATTTAAAGACTTCCAAAAGGAATGAAATCAGAATAAAATTAAAAAAATAACCTAAAAGCTATTTTAAATAACAACTAGTACATACAAACATCTGATAGTCAATTAAGGTCCACGTTTTGGACCTTGGCTAAGAATATGTGGCGTACCTTTAAATTGGCAGCTTTGGGTGTCGAACTGGGAGCTCAGGAAATGTGGACAGAAAGATATGGAGACATTTGGAGAGCCCAGTGGGATACGAGAGCACTGAGCATCTCTCACCCTGTTTTATTGACCTTTACACACTGTTCTGTTTATGCTCTTTAGAAGAGTAGTTATGAAAAAGCAGATATTACATGCATTGGCTGTGAATGTGACACCAACATCTGCTTGCCTTCGCTTGAGGCTTCAGGTAGGAAGCATTGGGAATGCTTAGCCCACACCTTCTCTTTGGAAACAACATGAGCAAAAAAGAAAGCTTCAAAGGCCTGAATAGCCACATGCACTGATTCTGAAAGTCAAGTCCTCTGCTCCCTCCCTCCATTTGAAGATGTTAGAAAGGAGTGATCATACAAGGTCCTGATGGCCTGTGAAGGTCTTATATCTTGTCTGGTTCTTCTGAGACCTCAGGAAAAATAATCCTTAGTGCCTCTAAAATCAAGAGCCAGGAGCAAGCATGCTGAGTAGCAAGTATCATTTTCCCATCCTCACTGCAACCTCACTTAAAAGGTCAAAGCAAATAAAACATTTTGGTACCATTTGGTAATGGAGTTTAGAAAAACCCCACTGAGTCTTTATGGATTAAGTTTCAGTTTTCCAAAATGAGATATAACTTGTTTCAATTGCTTAAAACAGGGTCAAACCACATATGATAAATGCATTCTGTTTGAAATCAATTTCCTTCATCATTTTATTAGATTGAATGCCCTGAACTGGGGAGCATTATTTTCCCTATTGTGCTTTTGCAAAACCGCCCACTCTTGGAGTTTAGTAGCTGCAAGCTCCTGATTAGTTTCATTGTTTTGTTTTCTTTTTCTTTTTCTTTTTTTCTGCTTCTTCTACTATCCTGGCTACAAGCACTTAACACTTTCCTCACCTTTCAGTAGGAGGGCAGCAAGGTAAGGAAGGTAGAATAAACAGGGTGATTAAACAACCTCCTGCAGCAAGGGGGTAATATTTCAATAGCACATATTGCTACCCATATACCTCAACAGAATGTGCTAAAGTAAACAAAATGATAGCATAATTATAATAGTACCAATTATGTTAATTAGACTACATACACGCTTCATTGATAAGCAACTGTGCTGCAAAGAAACGCTATAAGCCTAGCGCTTGAATCTTTAGCAGCTTTGCAGGGCATATGCTACCATATTCTTGGGTAACATTTAGCCTCTCACATTTTTTTTCTTTTATAATACATTTTTGGGGGGGAAAGAAAAATAAGGGGCATGCCATCCCATGTTTCCAGAGAAGTCAGCCAACCTTAGGTGGATTCCATGCCTGCTGTGTTCTTTGGTGCTTTGGTTCCTTAATCCTTGAACCTAAAATGAAAAACATTAATTTATCCCATTCCACTAATTAAAATCCAGCTTAAGAATATGGATTTGCTTTCCAATTTGCTTCAAATTGTATCATTTGCTTTGACATCACCCATAAAATAGAACGCCGTAGGAAAGAGGCCACCAAGAGCTATTGCTCACATAGCAGGTTGCATTTGGGGAAAACTAAAAATTGGGAGAATCAGGAATTGCTCCCAACTATTTTGGCAGGAACACCTGATTGTTTTAATAAAGAAGGTCACGAATTGCAAAAACATGGAAGATATAAAAAGACAAGTCATGACATCAACTGTAAATGTTCGGAAAGGGAAAATTACAGTACTAAGCTAATTAGAATAATTTACATTTTAAAACTAAGTGCTAATGCAATGAAAATAACTCAGTGATTTAAATATGGAACAGTCACGAACTCATAAATAAAATAAAAAGTAAATTAAAGCCTAAGTCAACCAAAGAATTCAAGAAGAAACAAAGGCTATGTTCAGTCTAGATATTACCTAAGAGACATGGTCATAATGGTGTAGTAAATAATTACTTTAAGAAGAAAATAATAAGGAGTTGTTGTTATCCTTAAAACATTGCCCAAAAGTGTGCAGTCTTCAAGAAAACTGCTTATAAAATAGAGGCTAAAATAAGAAACTAAATATTACTATACAGTCAGAGCAGCACAGTAGAATTTTGCTGATTAAAAAGAAGTCCAGGCAAGTTAAATTCCACCTTTGCACTTCATTCCACTCCCTTTTGTTCCTTTTAGGAGCTCATTTCTCCAGTTACTTACTCTCCTACTTTCTCTCCTTTACTTCTTATTTTCTACCTGGGTTTCTCCCTTAGCTCTGCCCAAAGTTTTCAGTCTAAAATAATTTTGTCTTACCTTAATATCTTTCTCTCTCTAAGTTTATATCGTTCTCTTCCCAGGAACTCTTGAAATGGTGGATAATAATAATGCCCTCCAACTTTCTCATCTTTGGTACGGAACTCAAGGGGTTCACCACTTGTGGTGTTCTTTTAAGGAGGCATACATGCTTCAAAGTAGTTTTATTCACTTGCAGCAACTAAAGGAGACAGGTGACTCACATCCAAAGCTCTGTCTCCAGGAAGGGACGCCTAGTCATTGCTTTTATACACTATATTGACTAATTAGAATGTATAATTCGTTAATTAGACATTGATTTAGTCTTTTCAGTTGACTACACTCATCTACATTTGCAAAATATTGTGCTACATTTTAACATTTATTAAGAACTGTCCAGACCTTGAGACCCTTGTCCTATCTCACACCTTCACTATTAGTGCTGGGTAACGACTGCAGTGTATTAGATTTTTAAACAAACCAGCAGTCACTTGTCAACACAAAGAAGGATGCTGTCAGCTTTTCTTCTCTCTGCTGACCAAAGAAGAAGTGGATTCAATTATAACCAGAGACATTATGATAGACATAAGGAAGAACACTTACATTTGGGGAGGTGATATTCTCTAGGATGGATTACTGTGGGGCAATGTAAAATCCTTTCTATAAAATTATAGAAATTTGGAAATGGAACACTACTCTCTGTCTCAGACAGTTTCAATGAATATTTACTTAATATTTGTTACTAGATGATCCTCTGCTTGGAAAATATATCCAGAGATACAGTAAATGTAGATGAAATGGAAAGAAAATGTTATAGTTTGGGGTAAATGTTTTTATTGCCCAGAGCAGTTTATTTCACTTTCTCTTGCTTCTGCCTAATAGCACCCTCTGGGTTTTTGTTTGTTTGTTTGTTCTTACTGTTTGTTTGTTAGTTTGTTTGTTTTGTTTTTTAATTTAATTTTTTACTTACAGTTTACATTCCATATTATTTTGTTTTAGTTTCAGGTGTACAATATAGTGATATACTTTACAAAGTGATCTCCCTGATTTTGCAAGTACCAAAATGGCACCATACATAGTTATTAAAATAATATTAACTCTATTCCCTATGCTGTACTTTACATCCCTGGGACTGTTTTGTGACCACCAATTTGTACTTTTTAATACCTTTGCATTTTTCACCAACTCCCTCAACATCTCTCCTCTTTGGCAACCATCAGTCTGTTCTTTGTGTCGATGAGTCTGTTCCTATTTTGTTTGTTCATTTTGTTCTTTATATTTCACATATAAGTGAAATCATATAGTATTTGTCTTCCTCTTACTGATGTATTTTACTTAGCACAGTACACTCTAGGTCTATCCATGCTGTCCCAAATTATAAGATTTCATAATTTTTTATAGACAGTGTACCACGAGTTTATCAACTAGTTTATTGATGGGCACGTGGGTTGCTTCCATGTCTTGGCTATTGTAAATAACATTGCAATGAACATAGGGGTGCATACAGCCCTTTAAATTAGTGTTTCAGGTTTCTGTGCATAGATACCCAGGGGTGGAACGGCTGGGTAATAAGGCAGCTTTATTTTTAATTTTTTGATAACACTCTATACTGTTTTCCATAGTGTTTTCACCAATCTTCGTTCTTACACAGTACACTAGAGATCCCTTTTTTTTTCACATCCTCAACAACAATTGTTTGTTCATTTATTGATGACAGCCATTCTGACGGGTGTGAGGTGATATCTCATTATGGCTTTAATTTGCATTTTCAGACAACTAGTGATGTTGAGCATCTTTTCATATGTCCATTGGTCATCACTATGTCCTCTGGATAGTGTCTATTTAGGTTCTCTGCCTATTTTTTAACTGGATTGTTTGTTTTATTTTGAGATGTAGGAGTTCTTTATAAATTTTTAATATTAACCCCTTATTGGATGTATCATTTGGGAATATTTTCTCCCGTTCAGTAGGTTATCTTTTCATTTTGTTGATGGTTTCCTTTGCTGTGCAAAACTTTTTAGTTTGCTGTAGTCACATTTGTTTTTGTTTGTTTGTTTACCTTTCCTGGTGAGACATATCAGAAAAATATGACTATGAGATAAATAAAAAATTTTATTGCCAATATTTCCTTCTAGGAGTTTTAAGTCTTACCTTTAAGTTGTTAATCTATTTTGAGTTTATTCTTATATTTGATTTAAGAAGGTAGTCTAGTTTTATTTTTTACATGTATCTGTCCAACTATCTCAATACTACTTATTGAATAGAGCATCTTGACCCCACTGTATGTTCTTGCCTCTTTTGTCATATATGAATTGACCGTATAGGCATAGATTTATTTCTGGGCTCTCTATATTGTTTCATTAATCTATATGTCTATTTATATGCTAGTATAATGCTGTTTTCATTACTATAGCTTTGTTGTATAGTTTGATATCAGGTAGTGTGATTTCTCCAACTTTGTTTTTCTATCTCAAGATTGCTGTGGTTCTGTGGCTATTTGGTGTCATTTATGGTTCTATATAAATTTTTGGATTATTTGTTCTAATTCTGTGAAATACATCATTGGTATTTTGATAGGAATTGTGTTTAATCTATAGGTTGCTTTGTGTAGTATGGACATATCCATGAGCATCATATATGCTTTCATTAATTTGTATTTCCTTCAATTTCTTTCTTCGCAGTATTACAATTTTCTGAGTAATTTTCTTTTATTTCCTTGATTATATTTATTCCTACCTATTTTTTTGATGCAATTGTAAATAGGATTGATTTTTTAGTTTCCTTTTCTGATAGGTAATTATTGTTATATAAAAATGTTACCAATTTCTGAATATTTATTTTATATTTGCTATTTTATTGAATTCATTTTGTTACTGGTGAGATGAGGAGACCTTGGTTCCTATCTTCTTGAAGAAAGATTTCAACCAAGAGACAAAGCGTAGAAAAGTAAGCAAGAATTTATTGGCCACAGCAAAAACACACTTAGGACAGTGAAACAAGGAAGAGCATAGAAGAAGCAACAGGAGAGCCTAGGCTGGGCTATCCTGGTTCACTGGAAGTCAGAGAAACAGGGGCCTTGGGGACAAGTTCAGGGGGTTAGCCCTGGATGAGCTGCCACTGCCCATTGCCCCCTTGGTTGTAAGTTTCAAGGGATCCCTTTGAGTTTAGGAGATATATACCTGTGAAGGAGGGAGAGAGGAGTGAGAGAAGGGAATGGCATAGCCATGTTCCCTGGAGGGAAAATGCTCCAGGAACCTTGTTTTCAGGGGATTTAAAGGCTGGGCATTCAGCCGGCGTGGCTCAGTGTTTGAGCATTTACTCAGGCACCAAGAGGTCATCAGTTTGATTTCTAGTCAGGGCACATGTCCCGGTTGTGGGCCCAATCCCCAGTGGGGGGCATGCAGGATGCAGCCAGTTGATGTTCTCTCTCATCGATGTTTCTCTCTCCCTTTTCCTCTCCCTTCTTCTCTCTCTAAAATCAATAAAGAAGCCCTGGCTGGTTTGGCTCAGCGGTTAGAGCGTTGGCCTGCGGTCCAGAGAGACTCGGGTTCGGTTCCCGCTAAGGGCACATACCTCGGTTGCAGTTTGTCCCTGGCCCTGACTCAACCAGAGCTGTGCGGGAGGCAGCCACTCGATGTGTCCCTTTCACGTCGATGTTTCTCTCTCTCTCTCTCTTCCTCTCTCTCCCTCCCACTCTATCTGAACAAAAAATGGAAAAATGTCCTAAGGTGAGGATAAAATAAATAAATAAATAAATAAATAAAATCAATAAAGAAAAAAAAAAAGGCTGGGCATTTATGAGGGGTCATAGGGGAGGATCAATAGACTATTCATCAGCTTTATGCTGATGTACCAAAACAAGATTTATTCTCTGAATTTGTCTGTCCTTGGCTGTAGTTGGCAAATGGCACTAATTGGATTTCTGTTATGGGTCTTCCTGAGTAGGGTGATTTAAGCTATTTACCTTCTGGTTGGGGAGAAGTACAAACCATTTACTCTTAAGTGTGTTTGGTTTAGGGAAGATAGTATTTACCAGGTGCCAGAAAACCGCTGTTTAGTTCCCCTATGCCTCTTGTCCTGGAATTTTCCTTGCTTCTTACTATTCCATAACAATTTAGCAGTTCTAATAGCTTTTTGGTAGAATTTTTAGGGTTCTCTCTATATATAGGGAGGGTCAAAGTAGGCTTACAATTGTTCATAAGAAAGTAATATAAGTATTAATAAATAATAATACAAGAATAAACTCTGTGTTTCATGTACTATCAACTATAAACCTACTTTTGCCCCACCCTGTACAGTACATGTCATCTGCAAAAAATGACAGTTTTACTTCTTCCCTTCCAATTTGGATGCCTTTTATTTTTTATTCTCTGGTTGCTGTGGCTAGGGCTTTCAGTAGTATGTTGAATGAGAGTTGTAAAAGTGGAGATCCCTGTCTTGTTCCTGGTATTAAGGGAAACAATTTTGTTTTTTCTTCTGTTGAGTATGATGTTAGCTGTGGGTTTATTATATATGGCCTTTATTATATTGAGGTATGTTTCCTCTATACCCACTTTGCTGTGATTTTTATCATAAATTGACATTGGATTTTGTCAAATGCTTTTTCTGTATCGGTTGGTATGATTATATGTTTTTTATTCTTCATTTTGTTTATGTGGTATATCATGTTAATTGACTTGTGATATTAAACCAACCTTGTATTCCAGGAATAAATTCCACTTGATTGCAGTGTACAATCTTTTTAATATATTTCTGAATTTGGTTTGCCAATATTTTGCTGAGAATTTTAGCATCTATTTTCATCAGAGTTACTGGTATAATTTTCTTTCTTTGTAGTGTTTTTATCTGGTTTTAGAATAAGGATAATGCTGGCCTCTTAAAATGAGCTTGGACATCTTCCTTCCTCTTGAATTTTTTGAAATAGTTTGAGAATGATAGGTGCTAGTTCTTCTTGAATATTTGGTGAAATTCACCTGTGAAGCCATCCAGTCTAGTATTTTTGTTTGTTGAATGTTTTTTTTATTACTTCTTTAATTTTAATGTTTGAAATCTATTCAGATTTTGTGTTTCTTTTTATTCAGTCTTGGAAGATTGTATGTTTCTAGAAATTTATCCATTTCTTCCAGTTTGTCCAATTTATTGGCATATAATTGTTTATAATATTTTCTTATAATGCTTTTTATTTCTGTTGTGTCAGTTGTCACTTCTACTTTTTCATTTCTGATTATATTTATTTGGGTCATTTGTCTCTTTTTTTATGAATCTGGTTAAAGGTTTATTAATCGTGTTTATCTTTTTAAGAAGCAGCTCTTAGTTTCATTGATATTTTGTTTTGTTTTGTTAGATTTTATTTTGTTTATTTCCACTCTGATCATTATTAATTCTTTCTTTCTACTCATTTTGGGCTCTGTTTGTTGTTGGTTTTTTCTAGTTACTTTAGGTGTAAAGTTTGTTTATTTGTGAATTTTCTTGTTTCTGAATGTAGGCCTATTACTATGAATTTTCCTCTTAGATTGCTTTTACTGTATCCCAGACATTTTGGGTGGTTGTGTTTTTATTCCAATTTGTCTCAAGATATCTTTTATTTTTGACTTGATCTCACTGTTAAGCCATTAATTGTTTAGTAACATGTTATTTAGCATCCATGTGTTTATATGATTTTTTCAGTTTTTTCTTTTAATTGATGTCTAGTTTCATATTATTTTGTTTGAGGAATATATTTGATATGACTTTAATATTCTTGAACTTATTGAGAACTTGTTTGTGTTCCAACATGTGGTCTACATTGGAAAATATTCCATGTGTACTTGAAAAGAACATATATGCTGTTCCTTTGGGGTGAAATGCTCTGAAGATATCAGTTAAATTTATTTAATGTGTCATTTAAAGCTAATGTTTTCTTGTTGATTTTTTTGTCTGTATGATCTTTCCATTGATGTCAATGGGGTGTTAAAATACCCTACTGTAACTGTTTTATCATTGATATCTCCTTTTATGTCCATCAAGTTTTGCTTTATATATTTTTGTGCTCCTAGAATGGGTGTATAAATGTTTACAAGGGTTATATCCTCTTGTTTGATTTATCTATTTATCATTATGCAATATTCTTTGTTTCATTATAGCCTTCTTCTCCTTTGTTTCTTTTTGTTAATCCTCACCCAAGGATATTTTTAAATTGGTTTTTAGAGGGAGTGGAAGTGAGTTAGGGAAGTAGAGAGAAAGAGAGAGAAACGTCAATGTGAGAGAGACACATCAATTTGTTGCTTTCCACACAATCTTGACCAGGGCCAGGGATCTAACCTGCAACCCAGGTATGTACCCTTGACCAAAATTGAACCCATAACCCTTTGATAGGTGGGCTGAACTCTAACCTCTGAGCAAACTGGTCAGGGCTCATTATAGGCTTTTTAAAAATCTATTTTGTCTGATGTAAGTATTGCTACCCCAGTTTTTTTTTTTTTAATTTTCATGAAATACCTTTTCCTATCTTTTTACTTCCAGTCTGTATGTGTCTTTGATTTTAAAGTTGTTCTTTTTATGATAGCATATGCGTGGGTCTTGTTTTCTTATTCATTCAGCAACCTTGCATCTGTTTATTGGAGCATTTCAACCATTTACTTTAGAAGTAGTTATTGCCATTTCATTAGTTATATTTATGTTCCTTTTTCTTCATTTCTTCTTCTTAGAGAAGTCCCTTTAACATTTCTTGTAATACAGGCTTAGTTATGATGAACTCTTTTAATTTTTTTTTTTTTTTTTTTTTTTTTTTTTTGGTCTGGGAAGCTCTCAGTTTCTCTTATTTTAAAATATTTATTTTTATTTTTTTAGGGAGAGAGAGATAGAAACATTGATTTGAGAGAGAAACATCAACTGGCTGCCTCCTGCATGCCCCCTACTGGGGATCGAGCCTGCAACCCGGGCACATGCCCTGACTGGGAATTGAAACGGGACCTCTGAGTCCATGGGACGACACTCAATCCACTGGGCCACACCCGCCGGGCTTTTTCTCTTAATTTTAAATGATAAACTTGCTGTGTCAAGTAGTCTTTATTGTAAGTCTTTGCTTTTTATTACTTTGAATATTTTGTATCAATTCTTTGTGGCCTGTAAAGTTTCTATAGAGTTATCAGTTGACAGTCTTATGAATTCACACATGCTCTAAAACCACCAGACCACAATGACAAATAGAGTCACAATGTAACAAAAAGTAATTAATGATAATCTGGTGATAAGCAATACAAAAGAAGTAAAAATATATTCAAAAACCTTATCTTATTTGGGAGAATATGTTATTAGGGTCATTGAATTATCAAGTTGATACAGAAACATGAATTTGGATATGTTTGTTAAAATTGAAATAGTTACCACCTTATATATCTGTATCTATATCTATGTACAAATAATTTTCTCAAATGCTTATTTTGTTAAATAATTCATCTTGAGCATTCTCCCCTTGTCATTTGGTTACTTCTTCATCTACCCATGAATCTGTTCATCCTCCTTCTATGATCATGCCGTCAGGCTATGTCCTCATTCTTGACCTCTCTGCCACTGTCACTACTCTGACACAGAATCTTTATTGTCTACTATGGTAATCTATGAGTCTTCATATTTTCTCTTAGTAAACTATAATGTAAACAAGCCTCCAAATCCCTGAACCTTTCTTCTTCAAGTGCCTTTCAGCTCTACTCTATTGAGATTCACCTACACCAGTTGCCACCTCTGAATCCTGTCAGCACTGTGAATTACTATTTCTCACTGTGAAAATAACCCTCACTCTTCACTCCAACTACAGTATATCGCTCTTCCATCTCATAGAGATATCAAAGTCCATGATATTTTTAATTTCATCCAGTTTATTAGCCCCATTGCTCATCTTTTTCCTTATGTAACTTGAATTAAAATGTCGATCTTATTTCTTATATACATTTCCTTATGTCTTTAACTTTCCAAAAATAACACAAAATCAATGTTACTAAACTACCTTCTCTTCTGCACCAAGAAAATGCAACAATATGAATTGGCATCACAAAAAAAATCCTGTGTCTGTTTTTATTTAGCTAGGTACTCAGAACTGCCAATAAATTATTTTATATATTATTTTATTTTATTTATTTTTTTGTTAATCCAAGTATATTTTTCCATTGATTTTTAGATAGAGTGGAAGGGAGGGAGAGAAAGAGAGAGAAACATCAGTGTGAGAGAGACACATCGATTGGTTGCTTCCCGCACGACCCCGACCAGGGCCGAGGATGGAACCTGCAAACCTGGTATGTGCCCTTGACTGAGAATTGAACCTGCAACCCTTTAATACATGGGCTAACACTCTAACTGCTGAGCCAAACCGGCCAAAGTGATTTTATATACTCTTAATCAGGAATATATCATCCCATCATTTTATTTTATTATTTATTTATTTATTTATTTATTTATTTATTTATTTATTTATTTATTTTGCTCTTTTTAAGCATCTGACACCATGCCAGCTCATTCATTCTCGGGAGATGAATATATATATTACATTATATTCATGAATATATATTATATTGTATATTACGTTATAAGCATCAAGCCATTAGTGGTAAATTCCTCAAATCTTCCTCAAGTTACTAATTCCATATATAAAAATGTATCTACCTTGTACCTGTAAATACATCATTTCCTTCTGTCTTAAAGGAAGGAGCCAACCTCCCATTCCATCTGAATCTTTGAGGCCTTTCTCTTTTGTCTTCTATGATTAGAGAGCCTCCCTTTAATGTACCTCTATGCTAATTCCTTTTCTTTCAGCCAATAAATATGCTCTAGTCTCTCTTCCCCTAAGTAAAGTTCCAGAACTCCTATTCCCCTTGAGGTACAATTCAATTGTCTCTCAGAATTCTTAGAAGAGTAATGTATACAGTCTTCTCAACAATGTTTCTTATAAATAGTTCAACTGTTCATAATGAGTATTACACTTCACTCTACTGAAATTATTCTTACTAAAGTCACCAATGACCGTATAATTGTAAACTAAAGGATATTTTCATTATACAGTTGCATTTGGTTACATTTGATTCCATTATTTTCTTTACATTTTTTGAACACTAGACATTCCTGTTTCTCCTATTTTTCTCTTCTCTTTCCATTAAAAAAAATTTTTTTTTCTTTATTGATTTTAGAGAGAGAGGAAGGGAGAGGGAGAAAGAAATAGAAACATTGATGAGAGAAAACATCGATTGGCCACCTTCTGCATGCTCCCTACTGGGGATTTGGCTCACAACCTGGGCATGTGTCCTGACCAGGAATTGAACTGGTAACCTCTTGGTGCATGGGTTGACACTCAACCACTGAGCCACACCAGCTGGACTCTATCCATTTATAAATGAGCCACTTAGGTTTGAATGCTGATGGTTTTATATTTGTCCCATGGCTCTTACACTTCATTTTTTTCTCACTCCTAAAATTTCAACTTACACCTATTCGCAATGATTTTCTAAAGTAAAATCTCCTGTCTTAATCTCTACTTTAGGTTTTATAGTCACACAAAAAAAAACTGTCTGTAAAACTACTGCTTATTATTTCCAGTCAAAACTTAGCACACCTTCATCTTCTTGCCTTGAAGTCCAGATTATTTTTCTGAGTTTTCTCTAAATGATGACAACCATCTATCTGGTCAACCAACCAAGTTAAAAAATGTCATCTTTGACATCCCTTTCTCTCTCTTTCTTTCTTATATCACTCAACCATTAAATCTGACCTATTTTATTCTCTACATATTTCAGAACCATATCCTCTCTTTTCCATTTCAATTACTCCAGTCTAGTTCAGACATTTAACATTGTTTCCTGAATTCATGAAACAGTCTCTGAGGTCATCTCCCAGCCTCTAGTTTTGAATTCCATCTTCCTCTGTGTGCTGTGGGAAAATGAGCAATCATCAGTTAGAAAGATATGTTCTGAGGATTTAGAAACAAATGTTCTCAGGGAAAACTGGGTATCTGTTCAAGTGAGCCTGTGGAGATGTGGTTTACCCTAGGCTTTAAGAGCACAGAACCTGGTATCAAACTGAATAATTAGTTCAGACTCATGCTGCACTATCTACAGTACGTGTGGTCTTGGGAAAGTTGCTCAGTCTTCCACTACCTCAGGTTCCTCACCTTATACTTGAAGACAGTTACATTACATAGTTGATGTAATACCTATAACATGCTTATATCACATCTGGTAGATAGTGGGGACTGAGTTACTGCTATGGTAGCAGGAGTGGTGACAGTGGTTGTATTACAGGATAGGAGAGGGGCTCATCTCCCTTGGTTACTTGTGAGAGTGGGGTTCTTGGAGTACCACTGGAATAAGTATTTCCAGAGACCCCCCACAGGAAGATGAGATATATTAGAAAGCTTTATTTCTATGGAATTATACCCCTGGGTTTCCAAAGTTCCATTTCTCTCAGTCCAGTCACAGAAGAAGTGTTGCTGGGGTTTTAGTAGAACTACAGTCAGAGCCAGTGTCTGGAGTTTCCTTTCCATGTTGGAGCCAGGCCCAATCCAACATCAGGCTAGCTTAGGTTGTGTTTCCCTGATGCAGTCCAGTAGTCCATTGCATGTGGGGTCCACATGACTACATAGCTATGGAGGAAACATGGGTGAATGCAAGGAAGCCAAGAACCAAGAGCACAAGAGCAGAGAACAACAAGAGAGCAAACTCCTCTGTTTAGGGGATTATGTCTTCGTAAATCTTCACGTACTTGCAGTGGCCACACTCATTCTGGCCAACCATCTCTGTTACCAGGTATGATTGACAGGCAAGTGGCTTCCCTATGTCATTCCAGCTTTGTTGGACATGATTGTTAGCCCCTTCCCTCCCTGTGACCTGCAGGGAGTGGGCTGGTGTTCCCTGGGGAGTGTGAAATTGCAGCTTCCTGGTGAAGCTGCCCAAATAACATGCCTATAATATCTGACCTTCCCTTTGCTCCTTTCCTATTATTACTAACTAGCTAATTACAATGGTATCAGTTGCTATTTTTAGAGGACATTTCTGTGAAAAGTTTGAAATAGAACAACAAACTTACCTTGAAGTGTCAGAAATCTGTTACACACTTTCTTGCTTCACATTATTCCCTCTGCTTAGTTTTGTCCTTTCCTTCTCTGAGAATTCCAAAGCTACCATTCTTGGCACTTCATATTAGTGAGGAAAGGAAATATTATTTGTTCCAAAATTGGTGTTGGGTTCACTGGCTAGCCATTGTATTAAATTGAAGTCTTACACCAAAATGAATTCTAGGTAGAAAAAAGGTTAAACTGAAAAAAAAAAAAATTGAAACATAAAAGCCTTTGAATAACACATAAGAGGATTTAATTTTTATCTCTGTTTTGAGCAAACTTTACAAAAAATACCAAAGACATTAAAAAATTGATAATTATAACCATGTAATTTATTTAAACTTCTGCATGGTAAAAATACCTAAACAAAGTCAAAAGACAGATGATAAGCTGGGAAAATATTTGCAGCACATATGGCAAAGAGACTAACTTCCCTGTACTAAAATTACATTAATTAAATATACTTAAAGTTTTAAAATACAATAAGTGTGAAAGAAGCAAGGGCAAAGCAGTATATATAAAATGATTCCATTTATAGAAAAGGAAAAAGAGAGAATATGTAGTAATGTTTGTCTGCAAGCTGAATATCTGAAGGGATACACAGAAAACTGGCAAAAACGGGTGTTCCTACAGAAAGAAACTTTAGAATTATTTTCATTTTATAGGTTTTGTATTCTGAGTGTTTTGATATACGGGGGTGGGTGTAAATTTACAGTTTGAGTATGTGAAGCACAGAGTTTATTCTTATTTATAGTATTATTTATTAGTTATTATATTATTTTCCATACAAACAACTGTAAACCTACTTTGCCCCACCCTGTATGAGTGTATTCTCTATATCTATATCTATCTATCTATCTATCTATCTATCTATCTATCTATCTATCTATCTATCATCTATCATCTATCTATCTATCTATATCTATATATCTATCTATATCTATATATATATATATCTATATATCTATCTATCTATATCTATATCTATATATCTATATCTATATATCTATATCTATCTATATCTATATCTATATATATGGAAGGAGTGAAGGAAGAAAGGAAGAAACAAACATAAGAAGAAAGAAAAAATCTCTCTGATATCTCAAATCTCATAGTAATTAATTTATGTTTTTTAAATGTTTACAGGGTGTGGGCAAATTAGGTTTATAATTGTGCATATACAAATACAGAGTTTATCCTTGTATTATTTATTAATTATTTTGTTATTTTCCATATGAATAACTGTAAACTTACATTTGCCCTACCCTGCATCATCAAAAAAAATTCATCTCCTCTACTAGAACAAAAACTGTTTAAAGGAAAAATATTTCCTGGTTATTCTAATGTCTTGTACTATGCCAATCATTTAATAGATGCTTTATAAATGCTTTTAAAATGAATAAATAAGTGAATGATTATCTCAGTCTATTTCATATGTGACCTTTTGCTAGCCTCTTATTACTTCTTGTGTTTCTAGTATATTGCACAGATTTTTCTAACATTTTGGAAAATGCAAAATGAATATTGCATGGCAGCTAACATGTTCTCTTCAAAGGGGAGTTTTACACCACCGAGTCAGAAGAATCCCAAAGCCTTATCATGTTGTGTAAATCTTCCTCTTTCAGAAAGACAACACCATTAAAAGAGCATGGCCTATATACATTTGTATGTTTATCAAGAGGGTCCCACCATGTGAAAGCGGTAACTTTTACATTTGTAGTAAGCTTATTGAAAATTAGTGGTATGCATTGTGTGTAATTTGGAGCTTTATATTGCACACAATTTAGGAGTAATTGGTTGACTGCATAATTCTTGGCTATCTTATAATCAAATTTCTAGAGTGCAGTGCTACATGTTAAATCATATCTTTAAAATATGATTCTAGTAATGAAAGTCTATTAACATTTTGAATGGTATTACATATAATAAAATTGCAAGCATATGAGAATAAAAACAATTTAAAAATGGAGTAAAACTAAAATTGGGTCCTGTTTGTTAACAAGTCCAATAGCCACCTAACCCTGGGCAACTGAAAAATCTTATTCACTAGTTCTTTGACTCCACATCTGAGAATAATCTTATTTGTTTACTCACAAGTTTCTGCAATTTCTCAATATTTTTTGATTAAAGATCCATCTCCAACTAATTATACCCTCTTTGCCAGGAAATTGTACAGATATTTCATACAAGAAGGCAAAGATTTTGCTACTCATCACTCAAGTAGCAATAAGCAACATGCTTAGTTAGAAAATTTGGCCATAGCTCAGGGTTAGAACATTATACTATAAGGCTTTTATACTAACATACTTTAAATATCACATTTGTACCTATAATGTAAAAGGACATTTTGGGTAAAATATGACAGGTCCCTAAACACATATAAAAGTATCCGTCTTTGGTTAGTTCTCCAATGTGTTCCTAAAGTGTGCTTCCTATGGGTATAAAATATGGCCCAGATCAGACCATTTTCATACCTGTATTTTGAATCTGTAAGAGTCTGCATTTCTAAAATTCTAAATAAATCTCTTCCTTCCATTATGCTATCAAAATTACAAATGTGTACTCCAGTATTTATCTGCCCCAATCCATCTATGTATGTGTGACAGTATCAGTCCAAAATAAAATATGAATGGGAAGAAATAAGTCCAATAGTCTGTGATCAGGTTGAAAGAAAGATCTAGGTAAAAACATGTGGAGGACAGTGACCAACTGTCTTGGTTTAATTGGAAATGAGGGTTTCCATGGATATGGTGCTTTCAGTGATAAAATCAGGATGGTCCTGAGGAAACTGGAATGGATGGCCACCCCAAATGGGTTACTTGTCTTTAAAATAATGTTGTTTTCATTATTTAGTCATGCCTGGCTTCTGTAACTCTAGTTGGAGATTCTGATCCAGTTGCTCTATTCACCATTGTTGCAAATTTTCTCAGCAACTGGGGCTATTGTGATCTCCTATGTCACACAGAGGAAACTTCCTAGCAAAATGTAACGTGGAAAAAACTTGGGAGAGATAGGCAATATCCTCTAGCATTTTTTGCAGTATCAATTCTTCTACCTTGTCTTTTTCCTAGAATATGCCTTTCCTCCAAGTCTTCTGTTCCATTCCAGAACTCACTGTACACCCAGAGACAGAGAATATCTGGTTTTGGATCGGCAGCCATGCAGATTTAAGTCATAAACTTGCATTACCCCTGAGCCTTCATGATAAGAGTATTCTAGATTTGTGGGTTTGTTTATATATTTTTATATACAGTATGTTAAATATATCTATGGGAACACTTGTTGGTTTGAATTCACAATGGTTTCAAATAATCCTCAAATTTTAGGAAAGCTTGAATGCTTGTGGAATTAAGAATACCCTGTATTTAACTATACATTATTATCCTATTATTATATTATTAGACATGCATTATCCAGAAAATTTTTCAGAAAGAAAGGAGAGAATTCTACCTGTTTGACCTGGGAGAATGTGACTAGTTCATTTTTATAATTTTATAATGTACAATGTATTGTAAAATCAGAAAACATGAAAGTAATGTTCATTACCTAGAAAACCTTCTGGGAATGGTGAAAACTAGCATTTGTTAAGCATTTGATACTCATCAGGCATTTGCTAGCATCTTTGCTGTGGTTATTTTATTTAGTCTTCACAGTAATCTTCTGAAAGAGAATGATTATCCTCATTTTACAAATAAAAAACCTGAATTCAGAAAAGTTTAGCTATTTGCTTAAAATCATAGAGCTTGTATTGGTAGAGTGAGAATTTCTACAGAACTCCTCTGTGTCCCATATTTATGCCCTTTGCCACTCTGCTCCATCAACTCTCCTCATTCATTTAACAAGCAGTTATGAGTCCTGAGGGTTAGGTCTGTGCAAGGTAGAGAAACACAGCAGGGAACAAGACAGATTTGGTTCCTACAACTTTTGAAACTAATGCTTAGTGCAAGTAGTCTCTAAATTTGCACACAATGCACCCTCAAAATGTTTTAAAAAGTCAAATTTAAATCTTTAAAGGAAGGTTTCTTCTCAGAGAAATAAAATTAAAAATTACAATTCTTAATTTTTATTTTCTAAACATAATATAAACAAGCCCTTCACAATATACACTGTAACTAGCTTAATCTAAACGAGTATCTGATAACTAAACTAAATTGAATTTCCTTGATCTTTGAACCAGTGGAGAATTTTGCTGGCTTAAATGCAAACCTAAAGTAATGAAAAAATACATATTGCTTTTAAATTGGGAAATTTAATACCCCTCATGCCTTTCACTTTATTTATTGAATATAGGTCAGCACGTAATGCAATTCATCTTGTGTCCCTCAAAGTTTCCACTAATTTAAAAGGGCCATGATGTGCCCCAGTAAGTGTAAGAATTAATGGTGCCTTTCTAATTTAATTTGGATGACCTTCACCCAAGGTCATAATAAATGTTGACTTGTATGCTAACATGCTTTCTTCAACCTTCCAAAATTGTACAAGGATTAGCAACAAGAAAACTTAAATAAATGCTTCATGGAAAACAAACCATATTAATCTTAAAAGGCTAATTCAATAAACTAATCTGATAAAACAATTGGTCTGTAAAATCAATAACATTGCTTTTAAACAAAATGATGTAAAAGAGTCCACAAATGAGATATATTTTCATAGAGACTGAACCACAGATTTATTTATGGAACTAGTCCCTAATAGAAAGAGACTAACTTAATTCTTAAAGAATATCCACTAAAAAACAATGACTTTTTTGTTTGTTTGCTTGTTTGAACTAGTTAAGCAACTGACAGAGTACAGGTAAACCTTTCTGAAAAAGAGTTTATGGTGATTTATACTCTTTGTCCTTCATGTGTATATGGAAACAACAATAATCCTAATTATTCAGAAGCCTGAGCCAGAGTATTCTTTAAATAAATTCTGCCGGTGTGGCTCAATAAATTAAGCGTCATCCCTTGGTCTGAGAGGTCCTGGTTTGGGTCTTGGTTTGATTCCCAGTCAGGGCACATGCCCGGGTTGTGGGGTCGATCCCCAATAGAGGGCGTGCAGGAGGCAGCCAACCAATATTTCTCTCACATAGATGTTTCTATCTCTCTCTCCCTTCTTCTCTCTCTAAATAATCAATAATAATAGTAATAAAACCATAATGAATAAATAAATTCTACTCCCAAGATCAGACTAGGGTTTCCATCGAGCAGGGATGACTCTATCATTACCAATGTATTGTTATTTTTTAATATTGTAGTAAAGAGCACCTGCACTTTATATTTATCTCAGATTTCTAATTGTGAAGGTATTACTGCTTTAACTGCCATGTCACATATATGCTATATGACTAAATATCTCAACAACCATCCAAAGCCATCCAAGGGAGCATTTGTTTTACATCCTGGAGAGATGCTTGAAGATGCTGACTTTCAAATGCCTCCAGTACGCCAAGAGATCTAGCTTATCAAAGGAGTGCTAAGAACACTTATTTTATTCTGTTGAATTTAAGAAACCAATTATTTAGAATTAAAGACTGGATGGATCCTCAGAAATTATTAACTCTATGGCCTTCAAAATATTTTAGTAGTGTAATGAATGCTTTATTTCAAATACAACCTAATGGGGACTTCCATTATTTGAAATAAACATTAGATAAACTAATTATAGAACTTCAAAGTAGAATATTTACATCTTATTCAGTTTCATCAATAAGTTAAAACATGAATGCATAACCCACATACAAATGCATACTTTTATATTACAGTTTTTAAAATATATTTTGAAAGAGAAACTCAGTCACACCCTTTGAGGGTTTTTTTTAACTATGGCAGTTCCTTAAAACTCTAAAGTAGTTTTACCATCATTCTGAAGAGGAAAATAAGGCCTGTAGGTTACAATGTTATTGCTCAAGAGTACATAATGGCAAAACCAAAGCTCAAACCAAGGTCACTGAATCATATTAAAGGAAGAATGGTTTTCTTTGCATACATTGAGCACTAATCCAGTATTAGGCACTTAAATTATTTAGTGTTTGCAACAACTGTTTGCAGAATTAGTGCCATACTCCCCATTTTTACAAAAGCTGAAATTTATTGAGGTTTAGCAATTGGCCATATTTACAGAACTAATAAAGATCAGAGCTTTACTGAACCCTATTTGTCTTGACATCCATGCCCACGTTCATGTCACTAAACTGCACTGAATCTCTGATATTTGAATATATGATCTAAAGTGCAAGATTTAGGGTGGGGTGAGTCTAAGACTAGAAACTACCAGTCTCTATTCCTGGATGCTTGTTGATGTGCTTTCAGCTAAGTAGACTCAGGATGTGCTGTTCAGATAGTTTTCGCCTTTCAAATTCTACTGAGCCCAGCATTGGACCTCCCGAAACACTGTTTAAGGAGCCAGCCCTGCCTATGGCTTTGCCTAGAATTACTGCCAAATGGAAGAACACTTTTAAAAAAAATAAAAATAAAAAACAACTGCAGATTTGGACAGAATTGGGTCAGTTTCTACCCTGGCATTATTGGCAATAATAACAAGATGTTTCTGAGCTGAAGTAAATATGACTATTGCAAAGGAAGGGTTTTAGAGTTGTCCCTTTGTGTTAAAACCTCCTAACTATGCTTAAATCCTTTAAATCTACTGAGTTTAATTCTTTCTCTTCCTTAATATCCATCATAAATCAAAATGCTCTAAATTTTATCAGAGCATTGACTACATGTAGTAATTAACATTTAAAATCATTATCTGGAAGTCCTCAGGGAAATTTCACAGGTGAGATGATCCGACTCTAGTTTCAAGCTGACTGTAGGTCAGAAGCACCAAATCACCCTCTATAATTGTACTCAATAGGTAATCTCATCTCATCTCATGAGAGGCTCAAGCTAAATTAGGTCAAATTAACTATTACTTCTCAGGAATACATTCCAGCCTTGCACAGGTCAAATTGCATAGCCTGACCTGTGATTACCCAGAGGCTGGCCTTCTTAGAAATACAGCACAGATCTGAGCTGTGGCACTGAGAAGGACTGTTAGTCCTGAGGGAACTGCAACTTGACTGAATTATCTTAAAACAGCTTTTAAAGATGGCCCTACAATTTGTATTTAAGAAATACAATCCTGGACAGAAAAAGAAAACCAACAGTCTCAATGTTGTGTGAAAACAAACAATGACATAGGTAAGTCTCCACATAAATGGTGATAATATTTTAAAAATCTACTTCATATATTTAAGAGCTCATAAAAATTTTTATAAAAATAATAATTTGAACAAGGCAAAGAAGAAGAAATCTTTGTAATTCTCAAACAACCCTGTAACAGGTACTCTTCTTATCCTTATTTTTCAGATGAAGATACTGAAACACAGAAAAGTTCAATGACTGCTTTAGCCACACAGCTGCTTTTAATGCATAGAGTTTTGGGCCTGGACCTCTGTATGTTTAATAAAACATTCCCATGATTGTAATGCATGTACTTAGAAGAATCTGTTTCAGCCCTTTCTTATATACACCATGGGGCTGGGCTGAACAGGGAGGATTCTTATGCCTTCCCAGATCTTCTGCTCTTGGGCTCAGTTGTCTTTTCTGTGCCCATAAAGCTGTGTAGGGCAAAGGCCACATGTTCTTTTTCTCCAACCAGGTGTATTTGCAATATAAGTGGGTGGCATGGAGGCAAGGAAGGGTGTTCTCATTTTTACCTTACCCACAAATGTAAAGAAGAAATGCTTTGGCAATGCTGTTGGGAGCTCTCTGCTGTATGCAATTTAACATGTACTATCCAGACATCTCTTCACATGTTCCAACTCTTTACCAAGAAACTTTCTGATTTGGAGAAATAGACATACAATTTTGCCTCAAGATGTTCTTCTATCGTAAAACAATTAGTGTGGCTAGATAAAACACTTTACACTGAGACTGTTCTTACATATATGATCTCATTTGATATTCAAAGCATTCCTATGAGATGTACATAGTAGATATTCATAATATCTCCATTGTATAGATGAGAAAGGTGATGATAATGAGGGAGGTGGTTTATGTACTGCACTTTGAAGTATCCTGGCACAAAACTTCATTTCCTGTTTTATTTTATATTCTCCTGTGTGTAAAGCCAATGTAAAGACTATAAAAGTTCTAAAGTATCTAGAAAGTTCTAAGAAAAGGGTATCATGACTATACAATGTGGGGTTGGGACAGCAGAATGCCTGTCTTAAAGATTAAAGCCTTCCCATCACAAGGCTCAGAATCTACTGTGTTACTCAGATCAGCACACTTTGCACAAAATATTTGTGGGATAATTTATTCAAAAATAATACAATACTTTGGTCTGAGGCATTTTAAAGAGTCAGGCATTATATTGATATGAAATTGTGAGATTGGGCTTAGATCAGTCAATTCAGTGGGTTAAAATATGGGGCTGATGAATCTAAAGTCTTGACTTCTACCTCTTTTGAATTTGTATAATTTACTGAGAAAATAAATGTTCAATTCAAAGAACTCAGGTTTATTTCTCATATCAAACAAATCAGCAGACGAAGTTGCCACTGGACATAGAGGAATTAGTGAGTCAGTGTAGCCTGTCACCAATTCCAGGGGTAAGAATATACCCAAAGATCCAGCCCCTCAGACTGTGAGTTGACAACATCATCTTCGAAGATACTTCTTATTGTACAGTGAGACAGTTACTTTATTTAATAGCCTTGTTTAAAATATCAAGAAGAAGCAACATTCATGAATTCTAATTTTCCGATTGTTGCTAAGGGCAATAATGCTAGGAACTATAGGTTTAAAGATTTCTGGAAAAGAACTTATTACAAAAAGTTCACCCACGCACAAACACACGCACACGTACATTGCATGGTTAAGATCTCAAAAGTATAGATCAAGTAAAAATGTCTCATTATATAATTCATGTAAAGGAAGTGTTGCAAACCCTCCTTTCAATGGGCAACTAATTTGTATAACAATTATCACAATACCTTACATGTGCCCCTGTATAAACCACTACCCACATGTTCACCAGAATTTACTTTTCTAGGATACAAATTGGATAATAGTTCTGTTTCATTTAGTTTTATATTAACTCCCAATTTCCTATAGGAATAGACCAAGTTCTTTAAGTACATATCAATCACTTTACAATTAGTCCATGCTGACTCTCCACCCTAATTATTTAGAGATCCCAAAATACATCAGGCTGGTCCCTGCCCAAGTGCTTTGTGAAAGCTGTTTCATTTGCCTGAAATACCATTTTCTCCCTTTTCTATCTAGTCAACCCAGTTCAATCCTCCCTTGACATATCCTTCTGGGGTGAAACTCTCCCTCCTCTCTGGTACTTCTATACCTTCTTACACCTACACTGTATTTGGGACTTATTGCTCTCGTGTTTTCCACTAAGTAGTGCGGGAGCTCTTTGGAAACAGGAATTGTGTCATATTTATCCTCGTAACCTCATCACCTTGCTCAGCACTTGGTACACAGAAGACATTGAACAAATGCCTGTTGAATGTACAAATGAACACACGAACAGAGCCCCTAATCATCAATTAAGAGTCTTAAGTTTTGGTGTGGCTCTGTTTCACATGCTATCTCTGACTCACAATGGTGCCAACTTTTTGAATGAGACAGTTCAAAACCTGGCTGCACAAACACCAAGCTGCTATGGCGAGTGTTGACACTGCACTACTTTACATGCAGAGAGGTGCCCCTGGCTCAGGCTGCACTGGCTTCCTTTTCTCCATTAGCTGCTCTTAACAAGAACATTGTCTCTCCATGAACCCTGAAATGGTGACTAGTCCACTGGAGGAGTGAAATAAAATGCTTGAAAACACTTTGCACTGGGCCAGGTCCATTATCAGTGTTTAATAATATTAGCTTCTATTATTTGATTGTTTAAAGATTTTCTTAGGTAAAAGATACTATTCAATTTTATTATTGATAAATTGATATTGTTTTCTACTTACATTATAAATTTTTCACGTCTGTTGGTTTAGGATCTCATTCTATGTACAACTTTTATCTCTTGGAAAAAGCCTGATTCTGGGAGGAAAATATCAGCAAAGAAAAGAAAGAAAAATGTGCAATGTTAATTAGAAAACAAAACATTATGAACTTTTCTTACCTTAGTTTACAGCTTTAATATGTCTCTTAAAGTTACAATTGTTTTACTTTTAATGTCTTTCCAAAATGTATATTTGTATGTGGCATTTCTATTATCAGCTTTGAGGTTTGACTAACTGCTCTCAACCTCCCACTGAAGCAAAGTCTAATTTCTAAAAAGGTTAATTTGAATATTATGAATGGACATCTGCTCATCTCAGTCTCTTGTGGACAACCCATCCCCCCTTTTTTAAAATTTTTTATTTTATTTTATTAATTTTTTTGTTACAGATGTTTCTCCTTTTTCCCCCATTGACACCCTCATCCCCATCCCCCCTGCCCCATCCCCAGCGTTGCTGTCCATGTCCATCAGTTATGCGTACATGCATATAAGTTCTGTGGTTTATCTCTTCCCTCCCCCCACACTACCTCTTCTGAGGGTTGTCAGTCTGTACTCTACTTCCACGTCTCTGGGTCTACCCTGTTCCTCAGACTGTTATGTTCATTATATTCCACAAATAAGTGAGATCATGTGATATTTGTCTTTCTCTGCTTCGCTTATTTTGCTTAGGATAATACTCTCCAGGTCCCTCCATGTCATCTCAAATGATAAGAGCTCTTTCTTTCTTACAGCTGCATAGTACTCCATTGCATATATGTACCACAGCTTTTTTATCCATTCGTCTACTGATGGACACTTGGGCTGTTTCCAGATCTTAGCTATTGTAAATAGTGCTGCTATGAACATAGGGGTACATATATTCTTTCTGGTTGGTGTTTCAGGTTTCTTAGGGTATATTCCTAGAAGTGGGATCACTGGGTCAAATGGCAGTCCAATTTTTAACTTTTTGAGGTAATACTATAGTGTTTTCCATAGTGGTTGCACCAGTCTGCATTCCCACCAGCAGTGTACTAAAGTCCCCTTTTCTCCACACCCTCGCCTACACTTGTTGTTTGATGCTTTGTTGATGGCGGCCATTCTGACAGGTGTGAGGTGATACCTCATTGTTGTTTTAATTTGCATCTCTCTGATGATTAGTGACGTTGAACATTTCTTCATATGTCTCTTGGCCATTTGTATGTCCTGTTTGGAGAGGTGTCTATTTAGTTCTTCTGCCCATTTTTTAATTGGGTTCTTTGTCTTCCTTTTGTTGACTTGTATGAGCACTCTATATATTTTGGAAATTAACCCCTTATCTGATGCATCATTGGCGATTATTGTCTCCCATATAGTGGGATCCCTTTCCGTTTTGATGGTTGTTTCTTTTGCTGTGCAGAGGCTTTTGAGTTTGATGTAGTTCCATGTGTTCATTTTTTCCTTTGTTTCTGTTGCCTTAGGTGTTGTATCAGTGAAAATTCTGCAGCGTATGTCTGAAATTTTATTGCCTGCATTTTCTTCTAGAATTTTTATCCACCCCCCTTTTTTTAAACAGAAAACAGGATGAACCTTGAATCCCTTTCTTCTTTTGGCTACAAGGGAAGTAATTTTGGCCATAGATATAGAACAGAAAAATAATCTGAGCTTTTCTCTTTCCTTTATTTACACTCTTTGTGGCTTCTCTTCCCCTGGGTATTTTCATTTGTGTGTAGTTTATTTTTGATCTAGCCCTAAGTCAAATCTCTATTACTGATAAACCAAGTTTGGGTCTAAGTAACTTAGCATTTATTAAAAAAACAGTGAAATAAATTGCAATTGTTAGATACATTTCTATTTGATTTTTTCTTAATTGTACAAACACTAAATTGCAGAAAATGGCTCCTTTATATTTACAAATGTATACATGTCAGAGTCAACTAATCTGATAAATATTTTTAATTAAAATTGAAAATGATTAATATGAATGTAAGACACTAAATGTTTATATATGAAGCTCGAAATTTACTTTTGAGGGGAGAAGTTTTATAGATAATGAAATAGAGGTTGTTTGTGGTTCAAGTAGAAAAACTTGGAACTTTAGAGACAGATCAACTCTGAGTTACATAATTCTGTGATGGGCTGTGTTAACTTTTTCAGCAGATAATGTAGCTCCTTTGATTTTTCATTTTGAATTTGGAAAAAGGAAGCAATGGAAGATGATTCATAGGTTTGTTTGGGCATTAAATGACATGGAAAGCATTAAGTGCATAGTAGGCACCCAATTAGTAATTATTTCTCATTCCTGTACCTTCTTCTCTAAAGCTTTTTCTTCTCCCCAAAACAATCACACATGTGGCTATATTTGTCCACATGAGTTTCCAGCTATGGAGTGACCCAGCAAAAAGGGTGAAAAGTGATATGATTTGGAGAAATTATATGAGGACATTTATGTGGCATTTATTGGTTCTAGGCAGTACACTTATGACCTTTCATTTGAATAATGAGCAGAAGGTATAGCAAGAAATTTTCATAATGAGAAGAATGCACTGGAATGTCCTATAATAATGCTAGTTATCTCATTACAAGCTAATGTGACAGTAATACTTCACAATGCACAAAGTGACTACATTGGAAAGTCATTACTTTCAGTGGAAATAACTGGAGACAATGTGGACCATTGATAAACCTTATGAAAATTGCAGGGGATCTCTTGTAATTAATAGAAGCCACCAGTGCACAAAATAAATAAGCACCACAATTAAGAGCAGGTATTAGGAATTTTCCTTCGATCCACTTTGTTTTGAGAACTGGTTGCTCGGCATATGCTAGCTATGTATTCCCTTTTGAATTCCACAATTTAGTGCTTTTTCTAAGTAATAAACTTATCATTTGATGGTCTGTGAGTTGGTGAATGGATAAAAGAACTTCTGCAGATGGAAACAATTTTAATAACTACAGAAAGGAGAATGTTGCTTTTGATAGTTATCTATGTATGGCTGCAAGGGCAACATGCATAATGATACCACTAATGGTAATTAAGCAGCATCTACTCATTCCTGAACCTACAGTTGTTTCCCTATGAGAAACTGAAGGAGGAAAGAGTTGATGAACAGACCAAAACAAAATCCCAACTGTTCCTAAAAGGGACAATGGAAAATAAGGAACTCTGGAATGACAGAGTCAAAAAAGCACACACAAAACCTACTTTGTGGCCTGTGACAGTCTGTTAACCTCTCTGGTTACTCATTTCCATGCTTATAAAAGGAGGTTTTAATAACCATTACATTAAGTGTAGAGAGGAGTAATTGAGGTAATATATATGAAACACTTGGGCTGGTGCCCAGTATATATTAAATATGCAATAAATGTTAGTATGATTACTTTCTATTGATAGGCAGTTTCACATACAGCATTTATCTTCTTTTGGTTGATAAACTTTCCAGAGGGGTAGCTGAACTCAAGTGGTAAGGTAGTAAACAATGAATAGAGAGAGGGGACAGGAAAACCTCTAAGGAGGTAGTTTAAGGAAAGTAATTTAAATCAGTCACAGCTTAAGATGACCCAGTTTATTCATCCACATAACTCATTCTTACCAGTTCAACTTAACACCCATTTTTTAATGGCACACTACACAGCCAGGCACAGGAGCTCTAGAAAGTTGAATTCTATGTGAGAAAACTTTTTAGTGCAATGACAATGTAAACATAGACATTTAACTTTCCTTTTATCCATCAACATTTTCTCCTTACCTTATGTACACACACACACACACACACACACGCACACACACCCTCCAGACTTATAGGAATTACTATTGAAATTGAAATATAAAAGTATTGCAAAACCTGCAATTCATTTAAGGAAACTATAATACGTAACATCTGATATTGACATGAAATATCAAGGGATTTCCACCAGGTAGAATGCAGATAGGGCATGAGTGAAGGAAGACATGAAGAGCAATATCACAAATTCCTCTGAAAGAATGCCAACCTTAGGAATTAGATGAAATGTTGACAACCTCCCTTCTGATATCTTCTTGCCTCAAAAAAAGCAAAAGTGGACTGTGGCTCATGTGTAGGATTGTCCCATAAAATACAGGATGTCTAGTTCAATTTGACTTTCAGGCAAACAACAAATTTCTTTTTTTATATAACTGTCTCATGCAATATTTGTGACATTGTTTATCTGAAAGTCAAATTTACCTGAGCATGCTATATTTTTATTTGCTAAATCAGGCATCCTTACTTATGGGGTCACTTACAAGCCAACCTCAGGACAGCACTGCAGGCTGTGCTGTGGCCCAGGCACCTAAGATGGGCAGTCGATGAACACTACCTCAGCTTGTTCTTGAGTAAGTAGCAGCATCAGAACAGAAAAGAACACAGAAGCTATGTATCTGCACAGAGGAGGGGACCCCCGTTCAATCTGCTTATTGCCTCAGTGGCTTCCCCTTTCTCCCAAGACTGTGGGCTCTCTGAACAGTTATTGTTATTTTACAGTAAATATAATCTCTTTCATCTAGATATAAAATTCTCAGGCAGTCACTACAATCAATAGCTAACGGACTCTATCAACTTCTACTTTACTGTGAGTCAGTGCTGGGTAACTATGGACCTCCCCCTTTAAGAATGAGCAAAGGATTTATTGGGGGAAAAACACACACAAAAAAACCCCAACAACTAAAACACAAGGTCCATTTTGAATAATTACTAAATTCCATGATGAGGTCAGTCAATAGCAGAATTAAAACTAAAGAACATCAAGCTTTGGCTGGGTAACTCAGTTGGTTGTAACATCGTCCTGTACACCAAAAAGTTGTGGGTTCAATTCCTGGTCAGGGCACATACCTGGGTTACAGGTTCAATCCTGGTCGGGGCCTGTAAAGGATTCTCTCTCACATCGATGTTTCTCTCTCCCTCTCCCTTCCTCTCTCTGTAAAAGTCAATTGAAAAGAAATATCCTTGGGTAAGGATTAAAAGTAACAAATTTAAGCCCTGGCCGGTTTTGCTCAGTGGTTAGAGCGTCAGCCTGCGGTCCGGAGAGACCCGGGTTCGGTTCCCATTGAGGGCACATACCTCGGTTGCAGTTTGTCCCCGGCCCTGGTTGGTCGTGCGGGAGGCAGCCACTCGATGTGTCCCTTTCACGTCGATGTTTCTCTCTCTCTCTCTCTTCCTCTCTCTCCCTCCCACTCTGTCTGAACAAAAAATGGAAAAATGTCCTCGGGTGAGGATAAAAAAAAAAAAAAGAAACAAACAAATTTAAATAAAAATTAAAGAATGCCCTGGCCGGTTTGACTCAGTGGTTAGAGCGTCAGCCCATAGACCAGAGAGACCCGGGTTCGGTTCCTGCTAAGGGCACGCATCTCGGTTGCAGTTTGTCCCTGGCCCCCATTGGGGTTGTGTGGGTGGCAACCAGTCAATGTGTCTCTCTCACATCAGTGTTTCTCTCTCTCTCTTCCTCCCTCTCTCCCTCCCACTCTATCTGAAGATAAATGCAAAAAAATAAAAATAAATAAAAACAAAAGAAAATCAAGTGAGTGAAGCAAAATATTAACTTAAGAAATATTTCCAAACCTTATAGGTAGAGGGATAAAAACTACAAGACTTAATGTATTAATTCAGGGGATCCAATCTGTGCAAAATAATAACCTCATAAAGAAATAAAAAAGTAAAAGAAAGCTTTCAGAAATAAAAAAAAAAGGTATTAGATCACAGACATAATGAAGTAAAGTCTTTTTGGAACAACAACAAAAAAACACCTTGGCATATACTTGTTTATATTTCAAGAATAAAACATAAAATGTTAAAAATATTGACACACACACAAAAATTTTTGAGTTACTATTAACACCAAAAGCAGGCTGTTCTTAGTTTTCTCTGGAACACTGCTTGAGACAGTAATCATCCATAGAGCTCTGAGCAAAAGGGTTTATTGTAAGAATTCTGTACCCAGAGATTCCTGTAATAGGGTAGCAGAAAGACATTCTCAGACCTGCAAGGACTCAGAAGGTGTACCACTCATATTCCTCTCTTGAAACAGTTAATTAAAGATGTGCTCCATTGATTAACAAAAAAAAAAAATATTAAAAAATAAAAAATGAGAAAGTCATATAAAATTAAAAGACAGTAGTGAAATTGAATAAACATAGTTAAGTCTAAATGATTACTTCTGATGTCAATATTAAAGTTTAATGCACATATCAGACATTATTCCAGAAAAGACAACATATCTAATCAAATCATTAATTTCACAATAATGATCTGGATCTAAGTCCTATATTCTCTCTATAAAATATGGAAAATTAATGGTTGAGAATTTGAAGGGATATCACAGCTGCAAAGGTTACCGCCTGAAGAGTGTGGGTTCTGAAACCCACACCAGGATCCCCAGCCTGGAGCACCAGAACTGGGGAAAAGGAGCCCACATAATAAAGGCTATGAAAATCAGTGAAATTGTTGTCCTCCACGGAATACTGCCAGAAACCAAGGCACCCTCTTAAAGGACCAGTGCACAAAATCCTGTTCATGGCCACTCACTCTCTGCTCCAGAACAGAGAGGGTACTGAGAGCAGACTGCAGTCATGCAAGGAAAACCTGGGTTGTGTAGCTCCAAGAACACAGCTGAAGGAACAGCCTTCAGGGTCCCTGTGATGGGGGTCTCTTCGACAATGCCCTCAGAAGCTATTTCTACTGGGTCTTGCGGGCACTCTCCTCAATTTGGCATCAGCCTGAGGGAATAAACTAGCCCCATCCTCCCAATTACCTGTCATCCCAACCTGCCAAGCTCATGCCCTGCAGAGGAGTCAGCTGCCTGGGCCCATGGCCTAGACTTTCAGAGAGAGCATTGAGATGCTCCAAGCAGACTCAGAGGGTTTCAGACACTGAGTTGTGTGGCTTTGAGGTGGGGGTCATTTTTCTTCCCATGTATGGGACTGGCCATGACTCTCCACAGGAAATCCACTAGATCCACCCTAAAGATTCCTTGTGGCCCTACCCTGCCCTGCCTAATGGGCTCACACCCTGCAGAGGAGTCAGCTGGCTGCTGCCAGCCTGAGCCCAAGATGCAGACTACCTTGGAAAGCTCTGGAGGAGGTCCAGACAGACTGAAGAAGAGACTGAGTTGTGTGGCTCTAGGGAAGCCATTTTCCCCTTACATGCCCAAGTAGTGCCACCTTTCCTGTGCAAAGAGCTCACTTCTTATGGCCAAATCTTGGTCTGTTTGGGCCTGAAAAAGTCTGTTGGGCTCACCCAAATGGCTCCCTGAAGCACTGCCCCACCATAAATGTTCATGGGCACCTAGTGGGCGGCAACTGGGCTTGGTGCTCCCTGAGAATTTTTTTGAATGGCTTCCGACACTGCATTAGGACCAAGTTTGAATCTCTATTAATCTGGGGAACACCACTCTTTCCTATCTGGTTACTTACTGAAAAACTACCCCATGCAATTCACATACCTTTAGAGGCTCTTGAAGTGTCTGAGAGTAACAGGCAGCCATCAGGCAAAAGCAGATCACAGGATGCCTTGGGCCTTTTGCTGACCTGCCCCCAGGCTTGGTGCTGGTGGAACCCAGCCCTGGTGTGCAGCTTGGCCACTTGCATGCACACCCAGGCCCAGCAGAGGCAACCTCAAATTGTTAATTGCTGTGTAGCTCAAGTAGGTAGCCCAGGGATGATCACAGGCAGCGCTCGACATTGACCTACAATAGAGTCTCTTCCCAGAGGCCTCAGAATAAAAAAAGCCAGTGGTAGGCTTTAGACCACATCAGGGCATGACTCAAATAGTTCCACAAATGGCACACACAAAGGGAAATCTTGGCAGGCACCAGACCTTACTGGAGCAAATTCTGTTTCACAGAGTCAGCCCCTGCACAGCAGCTTGCACATTATGGTCAGGGTTGATCCTCATAATCAGTCAATCTGAGGGTGGACCTCTCCCAGGATGGGCCAACAGCAGTCAAGACTCAGGTACAACAGGATAGTTCACATAAGCCACACAGGGGTCATATCTAGAACACCTATATCAGTTGATGAGGGACATTGCCACTGAGCCCCACATGACACATACTACACAATACTAAGACTGGGAGACATAGAAGATCTACCTAATACACAAGAAACAAATGCAGAGTAATGGCCTGAATGGAAAGACAAAGAAACATGCCCCAAATAAAAGAACAGGAGAAATCTCCGGGGCGGGGGTGGGGGTGGGGGGGGAGTTTACTAAATAAAATGAAAGCAAGCAATCTATCAGACACAGAGTTTAAAACAAAGATTATCAGAATGCTCAAGAAACTTAGTGGAAGAATAGATGAACTCAGTGAGAACCTAACAATAAGATAGTAAGCATTTAAAAAAAGTAGAAACTATTTATGAAAACAAAAACAAAACAGCCTGGAAATGAAGAATACAATATCTGAAGTTAAGAACATGGTAGAAAAAAATCAGCAGCAGTCTAAATGGAACACGGGATCAAATCAATGATTTGGAAGACAAGGTAACAGAAAACACCCAATTGGGGGGGGGGGGGAATTAAAAATGAAGAAAATTTAAGGGACTTCTGGAACACTATTAAGCATGACAATATCAGCATTATAGGGGTATCAGAAGGAGAAGAGAGAGAGTAGGGAATTGAGAACATATCTGAAAAAATAACAACTAAAACCTTCATTAACCTAGTGAAAAAAAATACACACAAGTCCAGGAAGTGCAGAGATTCCCAAAGAAAATGATCCCAAAGAATCCCACAACAAGGCACATCATAATTAAATTGGCAAAGATTAAAGACAAACAGGGATCTTACAAGTGGCAAGAAATAAAAGTTAGTTACCTATAAGGGAGCTCCCAGATGATGATAAGCTATTTCTCAACAGAAACATTTCAGGCCAGAAGTGATTGACACAAAATATTGAAAGTGATGAAAAGCTGAGACCTACAACCAAGAATTCTCTCCTCAGCAAGGTTATCAATTAAAATTGAAGGATAAATACAGATTTTCCCAGACAAGAAAAAACTAAAAGTTCATCACCACCAAACTGGTATTATAAGAAATATTAAAGAGACTTCTTTAAAAAGGAGAGGAGAGAGAGAGAGAGAGAGAGAGAGAGAGAGAGAGAGAGAGAGAGAGAGAAAGAAGAAGAAGAAGAAGAAGAAGAAGAAGAAGAAGAAGAAGAAGAAGAAGAAGAAGAAGAAGAAGGAGAACATGGCTATAAATACATACCTATTAACAACACTTTAAATGTAAGTAGAGTAAATACTACAATAAAAAGACATATGGTAGCTGAATGAATAAGAAAAAAAAATGCTATCTACAAGAGAACCACCTCAGAACAACAACAAAAAAAAAACACACAAAGACTTAAAGTAGAGGGATAGAAAATAATATCTCTTGCAAATGATAACAAAGATGTGGTAAATATTTATATCAGACAAAATAGACTTTAAAACAACTCTTTTAAACATTTACACATCAAACATACAATCACCTGCATATATAAAACAAATCTTGATGGACAAAAAGGGAGACAGTGATAGTAATACAGACATAAAGGGGATTTTAACAGCCAATTGACATCAATGGATAGATCTTCCAGATAGAAATTCAAAAAGAAAACAGTGGTCTTAAATAACACACTAGACCAGATGAGTTTAATTGATATTTTCTGAGCTTATCACAGGAAAGCAGCAGAATATACATTTTTGTTTTAAAAGCACATGGAACATATTCCAGGATAGACCATATGGTAGGGTATAAAACAAGTTTCAATAAATTCATGAAGATTGAAAAGATAAGTATCTTCTCTGACCACAATGGTATAAAAGTAAAAATCAATTACAGGAAAAAAACTGAAAAGCACATAAACACATGAAGGCTAAGAACATGTTACTAAACAATAAATGGGTTAACAATGAGATTAAGAAAGAAATAAAAATATGCTTTGAGGCAAATAAGAATTAAAACACAAAAACTCCAAATATATGGAACCCAGTAAAAAGAGTCCTAAGAGAAATTCATAGCATTACAGGCTCACCTTGAGAAACAAGAAAAATCTCAAATAAATAATTTAACAGTACATGTAAACCAACTGGAAAAAGAAGAATAAATAAAGTCCAAAGTAAATAGAAATAAGGAAATAATGTAGATGAGAAGAGAAATTTTAAAAATATAGAGTCTAAAAAGCAATTATGAATATCAATATACAGGTTCCTCAAAAAATTAAAAATAAAACAGCCTTATGATCCAATCTTTTTACTTCTGGATGTATATCTGAAGAACCCCAAAACACTAATTCAAAAATTTAGAGGGATTCCAAAATGGCAGTGGAATGAATGGAAGCTACACAGACCATCTCCCAGGACCAAACTGGAATTACAACTAAAATAAAGACAAATCGTTGGGAAAAAGCAACAGAAAAGCACCTTGTGAGGACCACATAACCAGGGACACTGAATCGATCCTGGTAGGATTGTGGAGGCGTGAGAAGGGGAAACTGGGAGCCCAAGGAGAGCAGCGGTCTTAGCTGTGAGCAGCACCCTTAAGGTTAAAGTCCCAAGCCCGCTCCACAGCATAGAGGGCCGGGACAGAGCGCTAAAATAGCCACAGCCATTCACCTTGTGCTCCGGCAGAGGGAGGGCAGACTGGACTGGAACTGTGTGGGGACACTCGGGATTTGGAAGGTGCTCAGAGCTATTGCTGAGTTGCGGCCATGCAGGACAGTGGCCATCTTACTCCTTCCCAGGGCTCGGGGGAGAGGTGGCTGGCCCCCCCCTTATAGATTCAACCCCACCCAGGGGGGCCATTGAAATGCAAATTGAGGCTCATTAATAACCAGCATCTGCTCCACCCTCGGGAAATCCTCTTACGCTGAACACCTGAGGGAGTTTTTCCTTCAACTGAGAAACCAAGGCTCTTCAAGTAACCAAGACTAATAGCCTCCAGGCAAAAACCTAGAGGATAACTGGACCATTCCTGGGCTTGCTAATCTACCCAAGAAAGTGAGACTTGACAGTGGTTTTAATGTGGGGCCTCCCATGCTTATCAAATCCAGTAGAGGGAGACACAAACAGCAGAACACCGACACCCACAGGAAAAATTTGGCAGGATCCAAATCCCACTGAGATAGCCAAAATGGTGAAACAAAGAAACAAATCCCAAATCAAAGAACAAGAGACCTCTACTTAAGACGAGATAAATGAAATGCAGTTAAGCAAATTATCAGAGGTAGAATTCAGAGCCATGATTTTGAGGAAGCTCAAAAGCATGAGTAAGGACATCAACATCATGAGTAAAGACATAGAAACATTGAAAATCAACCAACTGGAAATGAAAAACCACCAAGAAGAAATGAAGAATGACACAGCAGAAATAAAGAACACATTGGAAGGACTATATAGTAGAGTAGAGGAAGTTGAGGACCGGATCAGTGAATTAGAAGACGGGATAGAAAAAATCAACCAATCGGGAAACCAAAAGTAAAAAACAATTAAAAACAGGAAGACAGCTTAAAAGAACTGTGGGACAACTGGAAACGTAATAATATTCGCATCATAGGAGTCCCCTAAGAAGAAGAAAATGAACAAGGGTTAGAGAACATACTCGAAGAAACAGTGACAGAAAACTTTCTTAACGTGGTGAAGGAAGAAGGCATTCAAGTTCAAAAAGCACAGAGAGCCACAAGTAAGAACCCAAACAGGCCCACACCAAGACACATAGTAATTAAAATGCCAAAAATTAAAGACAAAGAGAGAATCCTAAAGGCAGCAAGAGATAAGCAACAGGTTACCTACAAAGGAACTCCCATAAGGCTATAAGCTGACTTCTCAACAGAAACACTACAGGCCAGAAGGGAATGGCATGAAGTAATCAAAGTCATGAAAAACAAGGATCTGAATCCAAGACTACTCTATCCAGCAAGGCTATCATTCAAAATACAAGGTCAAATAAAGAGCTTCCTAGACAAAAAAAAAAAAGGTTAAGGGAATACATTAGCACCAAACAAGCACTGCAAGAAATGTTAAAAGGACTGCTGTAATTAGTAGAAAAAATAGGAAGAAAAAATAACCACACTAAAAAAAAAAAAAGGCAATAAATAAGTACCTATCAATAATCACCTTAAATATAAATGGATTGTATGCTCCAATAAAAAGACACAGAGTAGCTGACTAGATAAGAAAGCATGACTCACATATATGTTGTTTACAAGAGACCCACCTCACAACAAAACACTCACATAGGTTGAAAGTGAAGGGATGGAAAAAAAAATCTTCCAAGCAAATGGAAAGGAAAAAAAAAGCTGGGGCAGCAATACTCATATCTGATAAAGTAGATTTCAAAATGAAGGTTATAGCTAGAGACAAAAAGGTCACTACATAATATTGAAAGGATCGATCCAACAGGAAGACATAACCTTGGTAAACATATATGCACCCAATATAGGAGCACCAAAATATATTAAAAATCTTCTGGAAGACTTCAAAGGAGAAATCAACAGCAATACAATCATAGCAGGGGACTTCAACACCCCACTGACGTCACTGGATAGATCCTCTAGACAAAAAGTTAACAAAGAAACAGAGACTCTAAATGAAGCACTAGACCAAATGGATTTAATAGATATCTACAGAGAATTACACCCCCAAACAGCAGAATTCACATTCTTCTCAAGTGCACATGGGACATTCTCAAAGAGAGACCACATGTTAGGACACAAACTAAGTCTCTACAAGTTCAAGAAGATTGAAATCATATCAAGCATCTTCTCAGATCACAATGGTATGAAACTAGAAATCAATTGAAACCAGAACATGCAAAGTCATTTGAACACATGGAGGCTAAATAGCATGTTATTAAACAATGAATGGGTTTTACCAAGGAGATCAAGGAAGAAATTAAAAACTTCCTGGAAACCAATAAAAATGAACACACAACAACACAAAATCTATGGGATGCAGCGAAAGCAGTTCTGAGAGGGAAGTTCATAGCATTACAGGCCCACCTCAAGAAATAAGAAAAATTTCTAATAGACTATCTAACCTCACAACTTAAAGAACTAGAAAGCAAACAAAAAGAAAACCCCCGAGCAAGTAGAAGAAAGGAAATAGTAAAGAGCAGAGCAGAAATAAATGACATAGAGACCAAAAAAAAAAAAAAAAACCAATTCAAAGGATCAATGAAACAAAGAGCTGATTTTTTGAAAAGATAAACAAGATCGATGGACCCTTATCTAGACTCACCAAGAAACAAAGAGAGGGAACCCAAATACACAAAATCAGAAATGAAAGAGTAGAAGTAACAACTGACACCACAGAAATACAAAGGATTGTTAATAAATACTATGAACAATTATTTGGCAACAAATTCAACAATTTAAGCGAAATGGACAAATTTCTAGAAACACATAGTCTCCCAAAACTGGACCGGGAAGAGATAGAAAACTTGAACAGACCAATAACAAGGAAGGAAATTGAAGATGTAATCAAGACTCTTGCAGCAAACAACAGCCCAGGCCCGGACAGCTTCACAGGGGAGTTTTACCGAACATTCAAAGAAGAACTAACACCCATTCTCCTCAAACTATTTCAAAAAATTCAAGAAGAAGAAAGACTTCCAAACTCGTTTTATGAGGCCAGCATAATTCTAATTCCAAAACCAGAAAAAGACACTACAAAGAAAGAAAACTACAGGCCAATATTCCTGATGAACATAGTTGCCAAAATCCTTAACAAAATACTAGCAAATCGGATTCAGCAATACATCAAAAAAATTATTCACCATGATTAAGTGGGATTCATCCCAGGAATGCAAGGATGGTACAATATTCGCAAATCAATAAATGTGATACACCTCATAAATAAAATAAAAGATAAAAAATATGATCATATCAATAGATGCTGAAAAAGCATTCAACAAAATTCAGCACCCATTTCTGATAAAAACACTCAGCAATGTAGGAATAGAGGGATCATATCTCGACATAATAAAGGCCATATATGAAAAACCTACAGCCAACATCATACTCGATGGGCAAAAACTAAAAGCATTTCCCTTAAGAACAGGAACTAGACAGGGATGCCCACTTTCACCACTCTTATTTAACATAGTATTGGAAGTCTTAGCCACAGCAATTAGATATGAAGAAAAAATAAAAGAGATCCAAATTGGAAAGGAGGAAGTGAAACTGTCATTATTCACAGATGACATGATATTATACATAGAAAACCCTAAAGACTCCATCAAAAATCTACTAGACTTAATAAATGAATTTGGCAAAGTAGCAGGATACAAAATTAATGTCAAGAAATCGATGGCATTCTTATACACCAATGATGAACTCACAGAAAGAGAAACTAAAAAAACAATTCCATTTACCATCTCAGCAAAAAATTAAGACACCTAGGAATAAACTTAACCAAAGAAGTAAAGGACCTATTTACAGGAAACTACAGGACATTGAAAAAAGAAATAGAGGAAGATATAAAAAAAGTGGAAGCACATACCTTGTTCATGGATTAGAAGAATTAACATCATTAAAATGTTCATATTACCCAAAGTGATCTATAGAATCAATGCAATCCCCATCAAAATACCAACGGCATATTTCACAGAACTTGAAAAAATACTTAAAAAGTTTATATGGAACCAAAAAGGACCCCGAATAGCCATAGCAATCTTGAAAAAGAAGGACAAAGTAGGTGGGATTACAATACCGGATATCAGGTTATACTACAAAGCTACTGTAATCAAAACAGCCTGGTACTGGCACAAGAACAGGCCAATAGAACAGAGAACCCAGAAATTGACCCAAGATATTATACTCAATTAATATTTGACAAAGGTGGCAAAAGCATACAATGGAGTAAAGACAGCCTCTTTAATAAATGGTGTTGGCGCCCTGGCCGGTTTGGCTCAGCGGTTAGAGCGTTGGCCTGCAGTCCAGAGAGACCCGGGTTCGGTTCCCGCTAAGGGCATGTGCTTCGGTTGCAGTTTGTCCCCGGCCCTGGTTGGTCATGTGGGTGGCAGCCACTCGATGTGTCCCTTTCACGTTGACGTTTTTCTCTCTCTCTCTCTCTCCCTCTCTCTCCCTCCCACTCTATCTGAACAAAAAATGAAAAAATGTCCTCAGGTGAGGATAAAAAAAAGAAAAGAAAAAAAAAAAGAAATGGTGTTGGCAAAATTGGACAGCTACATGCAAAAAAAAAAAAAAAAAAAAAAAAAAAACAAACTAGACCATTAACTTACACCATACACAAGAATAAACTCAAAATGGATAAAAGACTTAATTGTGACTCCTGAATCCATAAAAATCCTAGAAGAAAATGTAGGCAACAAAATTCCAGACATCATACACTGCAGAATTTTCACTGATACATCACCTAAGGCCACAGAAACAAAGGAAAAAATGAACACATGGGACTACATCAAACTCAAAAGCTTCTGCACAGCAAAAAAAAAAAAAAAAAAAACAAAAAAAAAAAAACAACCATCAAAATGAAAAGGGAACCCACTGTATGGGAGAGCATAATTGCCAATGATACATCATATAAGGGGTTAATTTCCAAAATATATAGAATGCTCATACAACTCAATAAAGAAGACAAAGAACCCAATTAAAAAATGGGCAGAGGACCTAAATAGACACCTCTCCAAAAATGACATACAAATGGCCAAGAGACATGAAAAATGCTCAACATCACTAATCATCAGAGAGATGCAAATTAAAACAACTATGAGGTATCACCTCACACTTGTCAGAATGGCCACCATCAACAAATCATCAAACAACAAATGTTGGTGAGGGTGTGAAGAAAAGGGGACTCTAGTACACTGCTGGTGGGAATGCAGGCTGGTGCAGCCACTAAGGAAAACACTATGGTGCTACCTCAAAAAATTAATAATTGAATTGTCATTTGACCCAATGGTCCCACTTCTAGGAATATACACTAAGAAGCCTGAAACACCAATCAGAAAGAATATATGTACCCCCATGTTCATAGCAGCACTATTTACATTAGCTAAGATCTGGAAACAGCCCAAGTGTCCATCAGTAGACGAATGGATAAAAAAGCTGTGGTACATATAAACAATGGAGTACTATGCAGCTGTAAGAAAGAAAGATCTCTTATCCTTTGAGACGACATATAGGGACCTGGAGAGTATTATCCTAAGTAAAACAAGCAAAGCAGAGAAAGAGAAATATCACATGATCTCATTTATTTGTGGACTATAATAACATAGTCTGAAGAACAGGGTAGACCCAGAGACGTGGAAGTAGTGTACAGACTGACAACCCTCAGAAGAGGGGATGGGGGGAGGGAGGAGATGAACCACAGAGCTTATATGCATGTAGGCATAACCGATGGACATGCACAACAAAGCTGGGGACGGGGTGGGGGGGATGGGGAGGAGGGTGTCAATGGGGAAAAAAGGAGAAACATCTGTAATAAAAATAAAAATAATAAAAAATAAAAAATGTATATGCACCCCTATGCTTATTGCAGTGTTATTTACAATAGCCCGAAAATGAAAGCAACCCAAGTGCCCATCATTAGACTCGTAAATAAAATGTGGTCATACATATACACAAACTAGAGGGTAGGTATTTTGCTAAGTGAAATAAATTTGTTAGAAAAAGGCAAATATCATATGATTTTACTTTTATATAAAATCTAAAGAACAAACCAATTGAGTAAACAAAATTAAAATAGATTTATAGAGACAGAGATCAGATTGATGGTTGCCAGAGGAGAGGGGGTATGGTAGACTGGATAAAAAAAGATGAAGAAATTAAGAAGTAAAAATCTGTAGTTACAAAATAGTTATGAGGATATAAAAAGTACAGTGTTGGAAATATAGTTAATAATATTTTAATAACTATGTATGGTGCCAGGTAGTTACTTGAAACATTAAGGGGAATACTTCATAAAATATATGATTTTCTAACTACCATGCTGTACACCTAAAACTAATAAAAAATAATATTAAAGTAAACTGTATATGAAAAATGAAAATAAATAAATAAATGAAGTATTTGCTATAGATTTCTAAAATAAAAAAATAAAGACGTCCCAGAAGGAAAAAAAAAAGCCACACTATAATTAATTAATATGTTAAGGGCTTTAATTAATAAATTATACAACATGAAAAAGAGATAGACATTGTAAGCAAAGAGATGAAAATCTTAAAATAGCATCTAAAAGAAAAGCTTGACATAAAATTGTAATACAAATAAAGAAGGTCTTTTAATAGTTAATCAGTAGACTGACAACATTTGAGGAAAGAATCTTTGACCTAGAGGATATATCAATAAAACCCTTGAAAACAGAAGAGCAAATAAAATAAAGATTTAAAAAAATGGAAACATATATACAAGGAATGTGGGACACTTATAAGAAATGTAATATAAGCATGACAGGAATACTAGAAGGATAAGAAAGACAGAAAGGAAAAGAAGAAATATTTTAAATTATAATGACTGAGAACTTCTCCAAAATTAATTTCAGATGCCAAACCACAGTTCCAGGAAGCTTAGAAACCACTAAGCAGGATAAATGCAAAAAAAAAAAAAAAAAAAAAGAAAACCAGAAAACCAAAATCTACACCAGTATATTTACAAAATCATTATGAAGAAAAAATCCTTGAAGAAATCCAGAGAAAACAATCACTTTACCTATGTAGAAAGAAGACACAAATTAAAATTAATTTCTGCTCAAAACCATGCAAGCAAGATTCTAAGATGGTAGTGGATTAAGTAAAAGCTACACTGACCTTCTCCCAGGACCAAACTGGAATTACAACTAAAATGTAAAAAAAGTCATCTTGAATAACCAACTGAAAATTAGCTGGAGAGAACCCTTATAACAAGGATGTATAGAGGAGCCCACATTGAGACTGGTAGGAAATGTGCAAGAGGGCTGGCTTGGCTTCCACAAGCAGCAACTGAAGTTCTGGAGGGATATCTCAGCTATGGGGGTTCCCCTAGAAAGGTCAGGGTTCTAAACCCCAAACTGGGCTCCTCAGCCTAGAGTAACAGAACTGGGAAAGGTGCTTACATAACATATGGCTGTGAAAAGCACTGGGGGTTCTGTCCTGCAGGGAGAGACATCTAGAAACACAGGCACTCTCTTAAAGGGTGACTGCACTAAACTTCATTTGCAACCACTCACCTTGGTCTCTGGAAGATATAGGGCAGAGTGGACTACATCTATGTGAGGAGAGTCTCGAGTTTGTGGCTCTGGGCAGAGAGTTGGGAAGACAGCCGCCAAGATCCCTATGCTAAATCATTCCCCCATGCTGAAGAAGACATCTTTCTCAGGCAGAATTTTCCCATCATTGCAGTTTTATCCCAGTGGGGTGGGGAGCAATTATCCCATTTATTGGAAACTCTCTCACCCAGCCTGGTGGAATTTAAGCCTGAGCTTTTAAAATGACTGAGACTAACAGTCACTCTGCAGGCAAAGGCGGACCTCTGGATGCTTTGAGGTTTTGCCTGACCACCTCCTCTGCCCAGGGCTAGCAAAACAGACCATGGTGTTCAGCTTGGTCCTTTCCATATGCACCCAGCCCCAGCAGAGGGAGCTACAAACTGTGAATCACTGGCAGTGCCAAATAGGATACTCAGGGCCAGTCACAAAAAGCATCTAATATTGGCCTGCACCAGAGACCCTCCAAAGAAGCCCAAAACCAATAAACCCAGTGGCCAGGTTTAGTCAACAACAGAGCAGGGCACAATAAGCTTCACAAGCAGTATATCCACAGGTAGATTTTTGCAGGCTCCAAACACTGCTGAAGCAAATTGCACTTTGCATGATAAGCACCTGAACAGCAGCCTCCACACTGAGTTGGGAGTTGATACTTACTGTCAGGTAGCCTGAGGGTCAAGCCCACACATGAATGAGCTAATAGCAAGCACACTCAATTACAACAGTAAGGCCCACACAATCTGCACAAGGAACATTATTAGAGCACCCAGTCTGGTGATCAGGGAGTCTGTGCTACTGGGTTCCACAAATCAACTACTACATAAGACCCCACCCTGCCAAGACTCAGAGTCACAGCAGATCTACCTAATACAGAGAGACAAACCCAAACAGGCAGTCAAAATGGGGAGACAAAGATACAAGTTCCAAGTGAAAGAACAAGAGAGTTCTCTAGAAGACGAGGTAAATAAAATGGAGGTGAACAATTTATCAGACACCATGTTCAGAGTAATGCATATAAGGATGCTCAACAGCATGGAAAAAGATGTGGAAACAAGCAATCAGAAATGAAGAATGACAGAGCAGAAATAAAGAATACACTGGAAGGAATAAACAGCAGATTAGTGGAAGCTGAGGATTAGATCAGCAAATTAGAAGACAGGGTAGAATAAATCACTTAATCAGAGAACCAAAATGAAAAAAACAATTATAAAACAGGAGGACAGATTAAGGGAGCTTTGGGACGACATGAACGTAACAACATATGCATCATAGGAGTACCAGAAGAAGAAGAAAATGAGCAAGTGATAGAGAACCTGTTTCAAGAAATAATGGCAGAAAAATTCCCTTACCAGATGAAGGGAAATGTCACACAAGTTCAGGAAGCACAGAAATTCCCAAGTAAGTAGAACCAAAGAGGCCCATACTAAGACATATCATAATTAAAATGCCAAAAATTAAAGACAAGGAGAGAATCTTAAAGGCAGCAAGAGAAAAGCAATATGTAAACTACAGAGGAGCTCCCATAAGGCTGTCAGCTGCTTTCTCAACAGAAACACTACAGAGTAGAAAAGAAAGGAATGAAGTATTCAAGGATCTGAAATCAAGAACTCTATCAACACTATCATTCAAACTGAAGGTGAAATAAAGAGTTTCCCAGACCAAAAAGAATAGCTAAAGGAATTTATTACCACACAACCAGCATCGAAAGAAATGTTAAAGGGACTGCTGTAATAATAAGAAATATATAGAGAGAAACATAGGCATAAAGAATATTAAGTTGCAATAAATAAGTACCTATCAATAATAACCTTAAATATAAATGGTTTAAATGCTCCTATCACAAGATATAGGGTTGCTGAATGGATAGGAAAACATGACCCATATATATGCTGTCTACAAGAGGCCCACCTCATAATAAAAGACTCACACAGGATGAAAGTGAAAGAATGAAAAAAAAAATTTCCATGAGAACGGAAATGAACAAAACACTAGGTAGCAATACTTATATCTGAAAAAATAGACCTCAAAATGAGGCCATAACAAGAGACAGAGAAGGTCACTACATAATACTAAAAGGATCGCTCCAACAAGAGGATATAACCTTGGTAAACATATATACACCCAATAGAGGAGCACCTAAATATATTATAAAACTTCTGGAAGTCTTTAGGGAAGAGATCAGCAGAAATACAATTATAGTAGGGGACATTAACATCCCACTGACATCACTGGATAGATATTCTAGACAAAAAAAATCAAGAAGAAAAACGTATCCCTAAATAATACACTAGATCAGATGGATTTAATTGATATTTACAGAACATTTCACCACAAAGATGCAGAATATACCTTCTTCTCAAATGCACATGAAACAGTCTTAAAAATGGAACCACATGTTAAGATACAAACTAAGTATCTACAAGTTCAAAAAAATTGAAATCATGTCAAGCATCTTCTCAGATCACAATGGCATGAAATTAGAAATCAACTACATTAAAACACTCAAAAACATTCAAACACATGGAAGCTAAATAGTATGTTATTAAACAATAAATGGGTTACCAATGAGATCAAAGAAGAAATAAAAAACTTCCTGGAAACAAATGAAAATGAATACACAACAACCGCAAATCTATGGGACACAGCAATAGCACTCCTGGAAGGGAAGTTCATAGCAGTACAGGCCTACCTCGAGAAACAAGAAAAATTTCTAACAAACTGTCTAGCCATACAACTTAAAGAATTAGAAAGAGAACAACAAGAAAAGCCCAGAGTAAGTAGAAGAAAGAAAATAATAAAGATCAGAGCAGAAATAAATGACATAGAGACTAAAAAAAATAAAAATACAAAAGATCAATGAAACCAAAAGCTAGCTTTTTGAAAGGGTAAACGAGATGATAAACCTTTATCTGGACTCATCAAGAAACAAAGAGAGAGGAACCAAATAAATAAAATAAGATATAAAAGAGGTGAAGTAACAACTGACATCACAGAAATACAAAGGATTGTAAGAAAATACTATGAACAATTATATGCCAACAAATTGGACAATCTAGGAGAATTGTACAGATTGCTGGATTTATACAATATTAAAAACTGGGACTACATCAAACTAAAATGCTTCTGCACAGCATCAAAATGAAAAGGGAACCCACTGTATGGGAGAACATATTTGCCAATCATACATTAGATAAGGGGTTAATTTCTAAAATATATAAAGTAGACATACAGCTCAACAAAGGAAGACAAAGAATCCAATTAGGAAATGGGCAGAGAACCTGAATAGACACTTCTTCAAACAGAACATACAAATGGCCAAGAGACATATGAAAAATGCTCAATGTCACTAATCATCAGAGAGATGAAAATTAAAACGACCATAATGAATCACCTCACACTTGCCAGAGTGGCTACCATCAACAAATCATAAAACAAGTGCTGGCAAGGATGTGGAGAAAAAGGGTACTCTAGTATACTGCTGGTGGGAATGCAGACTGGTGCAGTTACTATGGAAAACAATATGGTATTTCCTTAAAAAATTAAAAATGAAACTGCCATTTTACCCTGTGATCCCACTTCTAGGAATATATTCTAAGAATCCTGAAACACCAATCAGAAAGAATATATGCACCCCTATGTTCATAGCAGCTCTATTTACAATATCTAAGAAGGAAACAGCCCAAGTGTCCATCAGTAGATGAGTGGATAAAAAAACTGTGATACATTTACACAATGGAATACTATGCAGCTATAAGTAAGAATGATCTCTTATCCTTTGAGATGGCATTGAGGGACCTGAGAGCATTATGCTAGCAAAATAAGCCAGTCAGACAAAGACAAATATCACATGATCTTACTTATTTGTGGACTATAATGAACAAAATAAGCTGACGAACAAATAGATCCAGAGACATGGAAGCTGAGAACAGACTGACAAACCTAAGAGTGAGGGGTGTTGGGTGGCGAGAAGAGATAAACCAAAGAACTTATATGCATATATGCATAACCAATGGACACAGACAATAGTGTGGGGAAGCCAGAGCAGTGGGAGCAGGGAGGAGTGGGTCAATGGGGGAAACAACAGGGACATCTGATACTTTCAACAATAAAGGTAAATTAAAAATAAACATGCAAGCAAAAGGATAGTGAAATATTAAAGCATTCAGAGAAAAAGGAAACACCAACCTAGAATCCTGCACTTTATGAAATTTTTCTTCAGAATTTAATGAGAAATAAAAAATTTCTCAAACAAAAATTGAAGGAATTTATTATCAGTAGACATGCCTTAAAAGAAATGTTGAATGGAGTTCTTTAAATATAAGATGGAGCAAAAGTATGTTTACAGTTGTGAGTATGTGAAACACAGTTTATCCTTGTATTATTATTTACTAATTATTGTATTGTTCTCTATATGAACAACTGTAAATGTATGTTTGTCCCACCCTATAGCTATAATTGAAACAGACTCAGATACAGAGAAAAGGATGATAGTTGCCAGAAGGGAAGAGGTTTAGGGGACTGGGTGAATAAACAGAAGGGACTGAGAAGTAAAAATTGGTAGTTACAAAATAGTCACACGGATGTAAAGTACAGCATAAGAAAAATAGTAAAAAATAATGTCATAACTATGTATGGCGCCAAGTGGGGACTGGAAATATCTTGAGGAACACTTTGTAAAGTGTATGATTGTCTAATCACTAGGCTGTACAGCTGAAACTAATACAAAATAATATAGAATATAAACTGTAATTGAAAAATTAAGAAAAAAGAAAAATTTTTTAGAGAGAAGGTAAATAATAGAGGTCAGAAACTAGAAGCTATATAACAAAAGGAAGAGCATCAGTGGAGAAATACGTGAAAACAAAATAATTTATTTTTCTTATTCTTATTTGATCTAACACATAACAGTTTGTTCAAAATAATAATAGCAACAATGTACTTAATTATGTATATTTATGTATATATTTCACATTACCAAAGGAGTTGAAAACAAGTCCACACAATAACCTGCACAAGGATGTTTATAACAGTTTTATTCGTGTTTGCCAAAACTTGCAAGCATCCAAGAGGTCCTTCAGTAGGTGAACGGATAAATATGTTGTGGTACATCCAGACAACAGAATATTACTCAGTGTTTAAAAGAAATGTGCTATAAAGCAAGGAAGACATGGAGGAACTTTAAATACATATTACTAAGTGAAAGAAGCCAGTTTTAGAATGCTACATACAGCATGATTCCACCTACATGTCATTCTGGAAAAGGCAAAACTATGAAGACAGTAGAAAGATCAGCAGTTTCCAGGGGTTGGATGCCAGGAGGGATGAATAGTCAGAGCACAGGGAATCTTTCGGCAGTAAAAATTCTCCGTGTAATAATATAATGATGGATATGTCATTATACATTTGTCCCCATACAATGTACAATACCAAGAGTGAATCCTAAGGTAAAGTATAGGCTTTGGATAGCAATGATGTGTCAATGTGGGTTCATTAGCATAGGCAGCTAGTTAGGTATTAAAAAATGAGAAGGGAGAAAACTGGCTGAGTCTAAGTTGGGAAACTACAGGGAATAGCCAGAATCACTTTGCCAAATGGATTAATATTCGAGTGGGCAGGAAAGACCAGCTTTCTAATCACCTAGATAACAACTAGCCAGTTCCCCTGGATTAACAGGGTGAGAGGGAGGAGAGAGAAATAGTTAAGCTGAGTGTGTGAGCAATAAAAGCCAAAATGGTGATCATAAAGAGGAGAAAAACCTGGGACTATCTGGGGAAAAGACCAGATAGTATAAGGCCGAAAGCCAGGGAAAAGCCAGGAAAAGGATTGGATAGTTTGAAAGAAAGCCTGCTCTCTTCCAAGTCCAAGGAAATATCGGAAAGCTTAAGAAAGGCTCCAGGCTCTTTAGCAGCTGTGAGGGCTGAAGCCATCACTGATGCGGCCAGGGTGCCATCTAGCCTTGACAGCGGATGTGCAGATAGGAAATGAGGCACAGGGAAATTAAGTAACTCACCCAAAGTCAGCCTCTGCTGCTGGGGTGATGTCGCTCTGGTCCCTGTTTACCCTCCTGGGCCTGGTGAACCAAAGTGTGGGCCCGCCACCCTGGAGCGTGGACTTCTTCTGCAGCAAGATGGAGCTGAACTATCCAGTTTGGGATGAGACATTGGGCATGGCGTACCTGGGGTCGGTGAACGCCATCTACCACCTGAGTGCTGGGGAAGTGCCTCATTGCATAGGGCAGCCTTTTCAAGGGTATCTGTGCCCTGCACGCCCTTCTAATAAATCTCACCACTATCTCTCAAATCCTCCTAGACATGTGTCCCTGAAATTCCTTTCCCGTGACACCTTAGAAGAATCTATTTCCAGAGCGATCTTCCTCTGGCAAAAGCTTCATCCTTGATAAAAAAAAAAAAAAAAAAAAAAAAAAAAGTACCATTGTCATGAGTAATGCTGGTAATGGGGGTGGTTATGCATGGGTTAAGGGGATATGGAAAATCTCTATACCTTTGTTACTGGCACGATAACCTGATTATTATTTAACAGGAATGGAAAAAAGGGAAGACCAGACAATATAGGCATGCCATTTGTACAGCTTTGCCAGAAAGCATGCAAATAACCCTCTAGGTCTATTCCCCATGTGGGGGAAGGGTCTGAACAAAGGCAGTCTAGATGCATGCCCAGTAGGGTCTGAGTGACATGGGAGGTACCTATCTGTCTTGGGAGGTGCCTACCTGCCCTTCACAACTGGGAGTGAATCAGTGGCCAAGATAGGCATGGTCACTGAAAGTGCTCCAAACCTGAATATTTAATCTCCGAAACAAAGGAAAGCTCTCTTCCTTCTCTGTCTCTCCTCACCTCTGCGCTGGACTCCTGGCTTGCCGCTTGCGGGGCTCCTATGCCCTGCCCTCGCCATGTGGCCCATGGCCATGTGGGGCCCCCGTAATGGACTGATGGACTAAATCTAGACTAACCCTAATGTGGACACAGCCACACCATGGAGAGGAAACACTGGACTTTGGCCTTATTTCTGGCCTTGCTAAATCCACAACTGCCCCTCTCCCAGGACTGGACTGAGAGACATGAAAATTTACAACCCCAAAAGTATAATTCCATGCCAATAAAAACCATCCGTTCTCCCATTCGAGTCTTGGGCATTTATTTTCTAAAGATGTCGTAAGAACCTCCTGCTCACGAGCGTTGGAAGCATCTGGCCCCTCTTCCCTCCAGCAACACCTTCATCTCAATTTTGTTGTAAACGGAAAAAAGCTCTAAAAATAGTTTTTAAAAATATTAATGATATTTAAAACTAGGTATTACTTTTGTAATCTTAAAATTAAAACATATTATTTCAGAAAAATTACTATCCTATAAGCTATAAACAGGACGTGAAGCCACAAAAAAACCTCTGTGGTCTTTAGGTTATGCTATTGTGGGGACTAAAAATATGTTAATACTTATTCTCCTACCTTCTAAATTCTTCTGGCTGGACTATTAACCAAATTAACAGAGACAGATTAACAGAAGAAAATCAAAGTTTAATACACGTGCATGGAGAATTCATATAAATATGACAAATTCATGAAAATTCTGAAGACAGTGGGGCAACACTGGGTATATAAGATAGTTTTGGACAAAGGAGAAAAGGGGGTGGTTAGATTTCAAAAGTGAGAATGAGTGATTTACAGGTAATTGAGGAAGAGCAGAATCCACATGGCAGGACAATCTTTGCTAGATGACTCAGAAACAATGGGATGCAGGGTATCTAGCCAACAGGCACCTGCTCCTGAAGGCCTCTTGTTTACTATGCTTCATTCAAATTAGGCCAAGGGGAACAGCCTAAGATCTTCCTGAAGCAGGTTTCTCTGTCTGAATCTCTTGAGCAGAAAAGGAGGGAAGGTCCAAGTTTCTTTCTGAGTCTTAATTTTTAATAAACGGCTTAAACTCAATATCCCAAAAAGCAGCTTCAGGGTGGCAGAATATGATCTCGTCACTGTGAATGTCCTGACTCTCGCTGAAGAGATTATAGGTACCAGAACTTGGTAGACACAGGCATGAGTCTGATTTCACACTAGTATGTATATACATGATTGAGAACCTAATTGATATTGTCTGTTTAGAAGACATTAGTTTCCTGGTACTGCTGTTTTCAGTTTTTCAGCTTAAAACAACTGTTATCAGTAGAAGTGGAAGTGGGGTATCCCCTTCCCCACTGAATGCTAGGGGTGGGGTCTTTATGATATCTCGAGATCTCTGGGTTTCTAAAGTCCCATTTCCCGTAATCCAGTTCTGGAAGATGTGCAGCTGGGAATTCAATAGAGCTAGAAGCAAAGCCAGCATTCAGAATTTCCTTTCCATGGTGTAACTGGGTCTGGTACAGCATCAGGCTAGTTGCAGTCTCTTAGTTCATTGTGTGGGGTCCAAATGTCTGTGAGCCATGTGGGTGAATGCAGGGGAGCCAAGAGAGCACCAGGAGCCAAGCGGGCAAGAGCACAAGAGAGCAAACTTCTTTGTTTAGAGGATTAAATATTCCATATCTTCCTGTACTTGCAGGGGCCATGCCTACTCTGGCCAATGACCTGTTCCCAGATGTGACTGACAGGCAAGTCCCTTCCCTATGTCACCCAGAATTTACTGGGCATGCATCTGCTCTCCCCCTGTCTAGTCCCTTCCCTCAGTGATCTGTAGGGAATAGACCAGTGACTTCTTAGGGGGTGTTAAACTGCAGCTTCCTGGCAAAGTTGCACAGACGGCGTGCCTGTAGTATTTGGCCTTCCCTTTGCTCCTTTGCTGTTATTTATAACTAGGTTAATTGCAACAACATCATGACCATGATGCCTTCTTGTACAGTAGTGGAACATTTTTAAAAGGATTCTTCCATGCCAAAGACACAGTGATGAGCGTGTCAGTTTATGTGCTGTTAGATTCCTTTGAAGATGGCCACTCTGTAAACTCTACATTATATAAAGTGTTCTTCACTTTTGCCTTGACAGCATGCTGGTAGCCTGTGAGCGTAGTTACGGCTGATCACAAGCAAATAATTCTATTGTTATTTTTCCCTTTTTATCGAATTTATTGGGGTGACATTGGTTAATAAAACCACAAGTAAATCATTTTATATTAAACAAGTGCTAAATTCCATAGCAGTTCTTAACAGCAAGGGCCTCTCACAAAGGCAAAACACTGAATAAACTTAAAATTCAGGGAACGGAAAGCTGCTACTTGCAGCAATCAATAGCCTTTCACTATGGAGAGCAACAAAACTGTTTTGTCTTTCTTACTGCTAGTCAAATCTCTGATCCCCATTTTAACCAATGTTCATTCTCAGGGCACTTTGATTCCATGTCCCTCATGTGGAGGCAACAAGGTGATGGCCCCTGTTTGAACTCAAGTCCTGTGGAGAAAAAGATTCCCCAACAGAGAAAATAAATACTTCCCAACTTCTTTGTTTGTCTTCCAGGCTCCCAGTGGGCACAGAACTCTCACTCCCTCTGGGGAGCACTCTTCAACCCTCTCTGCTAATTAACCTCTCCTACCGGTTGCCAAATGTGCTGCTGACAACCAGCCCTAAGCAACTAGAAAACACCAGGACAGCAGACTGGATTATTAAATTTTCCCATTAAGCCTATGAACGGAGAGGGCCTTCAGAGTTTTGCTTAAATGCAGTAGTGGGAGGTTGACATCGCAGTCAGATAAGGGGAAGAATTTGTGCCATACTTACTCTCTACTATCAGGACATAGTTTTCGGATACTTTTCATGTGGGAGAGGGGGTGAAAATAGTAGTAATTTAATTTGAGACTCTCAAATCAAAATTTAGTAGATCTTTTATAATAGGAATGATTGTAAAAATCTTAGAAATGTTAGAGACACTCTTGATGAAATTTCAAACTTCTTACCTCACTTTCCTCAATATAAATGGACCCCACACCCAAAGGCAAATGACCATTCTTGCTTTAGCTATGGGGTGAGGATGACTAATGCATGCCTTACAAATTGTGGGGGCTCAATGAATATTTAAGAACAAACGCATGATGAAACACATAGCACATCACAATGTATGGCAATGCCATAATTTTCAGAATGCCCCCAAGCCAAATGAAAGGAATCAACTGTAAATAATTCATTTAAAAGTAAAACTGATTAAGAAACAGATTTGCTCAGAGGGAAGGAGTATGGTGAGAAGACATTAACCAAAGAACTTATATGCATATATGCATTACCCATGGACACAACCAATAATGCGGTGAAGCTGGGTGGGGTAGGAGCGGGGTGGAGGGGGTAACAGGGGGATGAAAGGGGAAACATCTGTAATACTTTCAACAATAAAGATAAATGTAAAAAAAAAAAAAGAAAACATTTGAATCTTTCCAAAAACTGTAGTAGCACAGTGAGATGTCCTGTGTCTAATGGAGTTAAATAAGCTAAAAGATAAATCAACAGCCAAAAAAAAAGAAAAAAAAGAAAGAAAAGAAAGAAACAAAGAAAGAAAGAAAGAGATTTGTTCTTTTTGAGTTTTTTTTTTTTTTTTTAACATGAAAACTAATTTTCAGTCTATGTGTGACCAGGTGAATGAATATGTTTTTTTTGTGACCTTCAAAATTAATGTTGCTTTAAAACAGGATCACCTAAGCATTCTCAAAAGGCTGAGTACCAGAAGGCTCAGTACATGAGTACATAATTATAAACATGTTATGAAACTCAGAAAGATGTTGATGTTTGCTTTCATTTGAAGCAAAGGATTATGCTTTCTGATTTTTCTCTGCCCTACTCACTTCTTTCACTTACGCATACTTTTCTCTTAATTTTGCTAAATTTTTCCTGTATCTTTTTTTTTTCTTTCTGACCTGTGTATTCCTTGACTCTTTTACCCCAAAACAGTTTTTCATAGTTCACGATTAAATGTGACTATTAGGCCCAGCTGATGTAGCTCAGTGGTTGAGTGTCGGCCCATGCACCAGGAGGTCGCTGGTTCAGTTCCTGATCAGGGCGTATGCCCAGGTTGTGGGCCAAATCCCCAATGGGGGGCATGCAGGAGGTAGCCAATGGATGTTCTCTCTCATTGATGTTTCTATCTCTCTCTCCCTCTCCCTTCCTCTCTCTCTAAAATCAATAAAAAAATTAAAAATTAAAAAATAAATGTGACTATTGGCCAAACTGATGTTTTATCATTTCCTCTTTTACCCTCACTTTTAAGCTTACCCCACAAGATAATTATTCACTCACACTGTCTGATTCGAAGAATAGCAGCCAGTCACGTGCTTCCATAATTCCAGAATTTCTAATACTAACATATTCTTTTGTATGAAAGTCTCTGTCATGTTTTCTCTTTATTTTGTAATTCTTCATGGTTTAATAAAATCACACATACCTATTATCAACCCCATCAACCCCCATTAATTGCTACTGATGGCCTTAAATGCTACATTTAAAGGATTCCAAAGGGGAGCTCAGCAAGAATATTGGCCTTTACTGATTAATGAGGTCTGCCATGGGCACAAGATGGGAAAGTGCTTGTAAGCATGCTGCACCTTTGCCAACTACATCTGTTGTTTCCTTTGTACAAACATACCGGTCAGTTTCCTTTACTTGCTGAGTGTCAAAGGAGATCCTTAACTACATAAGGTGGAGAAGTTTATAAAGGAGGAAAATCCAAAAGTAGAAGGGATTCTAAATACAAAGCTTTGATGTACCAAATTTTGTTTTGTAGACTGTGATCTAGCCCTGAATGACTACTTCAAAACACTTATTCAAATGCAATCTTCTCTTTCCAAAAGCCAAATTAAAAAGTGCTAAAATAGACATAGTAGTACTTATTTCCCAGAGTGTACCAGTCACAAGAAAAAAAAATATATATAGGGTACTAGTCTATGAGTAATTTGTTGTTCGTAATTTGAGATGGCCATATAGCAAAAAAATTGAAATCCAAAATGAGCATTTTGTACTTAGTTAGACAGACAAATGCATATTACATTTTTCTGAGCAGTAATGGAAATGGACAGAACTCGACTGCCCCACTGATTATTTCGCAGGTTCTTTTTCTCAGTTTCCATAAATATTGGTTATATTTAAAGTTTTCTTCTTATGCCATTTTTCTTCTCATGTTTTGTATTCTCCATAGGCAAAATTACCCCATGCTGAAAGTCCTTTCCCTCTTTAAATGACCTTCAGTGCCAAACTTTAAACTTGATTCCTTCAAAGATACACCTGAATATCTAGTTGAATGATAAATTCTAGATTCTGGAATGTTCTATCTAAACTTTTAAAACATCCCTAGATAAGTTAATCATTTATACACAAAAGTTATGAATTTTTCCTATCTAACTTTTTATGTTAATAAAACAACAATCTAATCACTACACTTGTTCATTTTACTTCCAATGTTTTCCCACCCCTGATGTACAAAGTCTCTTTTAGGTACTCATTTCCTATCTTTCTTCTGTCCCAATTACCTCTGAACTTGATCTTTCTCTTGAGGTTTTTCTTTTCCTTTCAATCCATATTAAATACTATTATCAGCTATTAATTTTAAAGCATAGTTATAGCTTATTATTCCCCTATTTAGAAACCTACAGAAATTGCATATTATCTATAAAATAAGCACAGAACTCCCAAGTTAACTGACATTCAGGATTCTTGGCAATCCATTGCAAGCCTAACTATCCTTCTATCCATCCATCCATCAATCCATCAATCCATCAATCCATTCCATTCCTCCTTCTTTTCTTCCTTGGTTCTTTCACCCTTCCACAAGTACTCACTGAGTGATTATTATCTGTCCATCACTGTGCCACGCCTTGGAAATACAAAGCCAAATAACATAGTTACACTATCAATCAATCTAGGAAAATTAGATAGGTGTGTATCAAATTACAATTCAATGTGGTAAATGCTATTACAGAGCTAAGGACGAAGTATGACGGGAACACAAAGGAAGAAGCAGCCAACTCTCCTGGAGTACAGAAAAGGATTGTTTAGATGAGAGTTCATGTAGAATGTGACACTGGCTTTGTGTATTAAAGGATGAAAGAGTTCCTTTAGGCCGTATCATGCATTCTTTTCCCCACAATTTATGCACTTTCCAGATAGACCAGATGACTCTTTTTCCTGTGAACATATCCCTAAGGCACATTTGATCATACATTTTTTCTCTTCACCTAGAAAACTTCCTTCTTCATCAGTATTGGGTTGGATAATATCCCCCATGAAACTCATGTTCATCCAAAACCTTAGAATGTCACCTTATTTGGGAATGGTGTCTTTGCAGATGTAATTTGCTGGGGATCTTAAGTAAATATTATCTTGGATTTAATATGAGCCCTAAATCCAAAGATTGGCATCCTTATAAGAAAAGAAGAGGGTGCCCAGAGATAAACTAAGGAGAATGTTATGTGAAGGTGAAGGCAAACATTGGAATGATGTGGCTACAAGCCAGGGAAAACCAGTGATTGTCAACAATCACCAGAAAATAAGAGACATGAACAGAACCTCTTTCAAAGCCTCCAAGAGGAAAGAAACCTGCTGGCACTTTGATTTCATATTTCTGCTCTCCTGAATTGTGCAAGAATAAATATATGTTGTTTAAGCCACGTGGTTTGTGGTAACTAGCTTCAGCAGCCTGGAGAAACTAATACATCATCTTACTCCTATGCAATTCTATCCAGTCATTAAGATCTTCTTAAAAGTCACTTTTTTTTTTTCATCAAGACTTGCCTATTGCTTCATCCCCACCACATCAGCAAATTAGATGTTTTATGTGATCTCTACTTTCCTTGAGCTTTGTTTGTGACTCTTCTGGAATTTTGCATTTTGCCCCGCATTTGTCATTTTTGTGTGACCTTCCCAAGTTTACCAGATTGCAAGGTTTTCAAATGTTGTTAACATAATATATTTATCTTCATATCTTTTATGCAGTACAGTTTCTAGCACTTTTTTGGCCTAGGTTCCCTCAAAAGCAAAACATGAGGGAAAAACATGTGTTTGACTAGTTTTAGGAATGTTGTGCATAATAGGTGCCCAGTAAAGGAAAATAAAACTGCTCAATAAATGTTTGTTGAAGGAATATACAAATAGATAAAGCAGAGATTTACATGTTACAAATCCCTGATGTATATAGCATGTCCTCAATAAATACTTTTTGAATCAATATGAATTACAAATGAGGTCAATTCAAGGGACTTCATTCAGTGTGAGTTCTTTGTTCTATGATTGTTCTCTGCTCCACTGAACCATACCTTTTCCTCTCATCAGAGAGAACTAATAATAATATCAAAACTCCCAATAGATTACAATCCTCTCTAAATTGCTATTAAGTTTATGTGATCATAAGGTAAATAATCAAATTAACACATATATAAAATTTTATCTAATTAATTCTGTTGATAAAATTAAAAGCTTAGCCCGGCCAGTGTGGCTCAGTGGACTAAGCATTGTCCCATGGACTGAAAGGTCCCAGTTCAATTCCCGGTCAGGGCACATGCCTGGGTTGTGGGATCGATCTCCAGTGGGGGGCGTGCAGGAGGCAGCCAATCGATTTTTCTCTCTCACATCAGTGTTTCTATCTCTCTTTCCCTTCTTCTCTCTCTAAAAGATCAATAAAAATATATTTTAAAAATTAAAAGCTTATTGTTCACCTATTATCTTTATTCAGAATTCTAACTTATAAGTTTTAAGAGATAAAATTAAGCCCTCAAGTGATTTGCCCAAGCTCACACAGGTAGTAAATAGCAAAGCCAAAATTTAAAATTAGATTTACCCAATTCCAAAGCTCACACTGTTTTCACTGTGCTAAGCTGACTTGGCTTCAAATCACTTGACTTTTCCTGATCTCAAAATCCCTTACTTACCAGCTCGAGTTGATTCCTATATTTTTACTATCCTGCTAGTATTGAATTGTTTCTAGGCTCCCATCATTTTGTGATAGGAATGCCACCCACTCATGCTGGGCTGACCTCCGTCTGGTCCTCATAGATGTCATTTTACCTTCATCGTCTCTTCAGGGCACTTGCCCTTTCTTTGCCACCTTTCAACACCATATGGCACATTCTTATGCCACATGGCTTCCATACATCCTGCCTCCTTATGCTCACCATTTTCTTAATTCCCCTATATCCACTTTGACAATTTTTCCCCTCTCTTAGATTTCTGATCTCTACTTTCATCCCGGGTTTCGTTGCTGTGCCCTCTTCTTTCTTATTTCATGGCAGTCTACACATTTAACATTGCAACATATGTCTATAATTTCTTCATAGTGTTAGGAACATCTATCACTCTGCTGACACCACATACATTTTGTGCATACATTACAGATTTTAGAGGAAAGGAGGACTCTTCCATCCAAAATGAGCTGACATTGTTTCACAAGTTGATTTGTGGGCCTATCAATCCTCTACAAAGTGGTATCATATGAACATACAGAATCCTGAGACAAAGGATTTTTATTGACTTTCTAGATATTAAATTACATATGTATACAAAATAAAATTTATCATACTAAACACATATACCATTATTCTTAGGTTTCAAAATTCATATTATATATTTTACCTTGTTGAAATGTTTAAGTGAACAATGGATATCCATATACTCAAAAATCTAAATTCAATAATTGTTAACTTTTGCCACATTTGCTTAACATAGCCATAAATGTATATATTTCTTTTTAAAAAATGAATTGTATGGAAATCAGTGAAAGTCATCATGATGCTCCAGTATGCATCTCCAAAGAATGAGAAACTTTTTATTTATAGCCATGATGTTCTTATCATACCTAAGAAATTAACAAAAATGTTATAGTATCAGCTAAATACTTGCCCATATTCAGGTTTTCCCAGTTATTCCTAAAATGTATTTTCTGGCTTCAAGAAAAATCCAGGCTCAGTGAAGTTTCACATAATACATTAAGATGTTTTGTCTCTTTATTCTTTTTTCATTTATAACAACAGTCCTGCCGCCTGTTTTATGTGTCCATGCATGACAAAACATATTCACTCTCCTGTAGAATGTGTCACATTTAGGAGTCATCTGAATTATTTTCTTGTACTGTCATTTATTTCTTATTGTTTTATTTATAATTTATAGAAAAATGTAAGCTATGTTTAAATCATTGATTAGTTTCTGGTTAAACATGTTTGAAAGAATGTTTCATGGATGATGATGTTCTTCAAATCACCTCACAACAGGAGGCATATATGGATCCCAAGAGGAAAGATTCAGTTAATGTTAACCACAAGAAATAATTTATCTGTTGTGATAGACTCCACATGGTCAACCATGGGCCCAAATTTTATAAATAATAACAGCCTAGTGGCCATTTGCTGACAGGTGCTTTTCATGTACTCTGTATACCAGAAGAACCTCAGACTGAACTCTTAGGCTTCCTACACTACGCCTGCTTGTTTATGCAGTCTGAGTCAACCACTGCAGGGAAACCCTGGTTTCCACGTTCTACCGATGGACTGAGAACTTCCCTGTCCAACCAGAACTGCACAATTTGGATACCTCATTCACACAAAACAGATCTAATTGGGATCTTGGGCAGGAATTTTGCTTTGTCTTAATGGAATACAATTTAGATTGAGACCTGAATCTGTGTCTCCTGGGCTGCAGCTCAAATAAATGCTTTTCTTTTTTTTTTACAGTCTACAATGTATTTTAGTTTGCACATATAATATCAGGTTTGTCTCACATTTGATCACCGATTAGGCTGGAGAAAGCCGGATGTCTTGACATTGTAAAGGTCCATTTTCCCCATTGCAACTGTCAAACAGTCTGTGAACTGACACTTTGGTAGAGAGTGTGAATTACTTAGCCCCACACCCCCAAATGCACTTCCTATGATGATTTTAGCATCCATTTATGATCCTTGCTTAAATTAATTATTGTATTGGGAGTTACAAAGTGTTGACTTTTCTAATTTTATCACTCCTTCTAGATAGAATTATTACTTGACATTCTTCTGCAAAGGACAACATCCTCTCATCAATTAGGATAAATTATATTTCCTCTGAAAAAGGCAGGATAAATACTCATTCTTTCCCTTTTATTAACAATTTCAAAGTGAGGGATTGTTATAATTATCATCTCCAATGAAAGCAATGAGCTTCAGCCCTCTTTCTCTTCCTTTCGATTCATTGATTTTTATTTGTTCTATTATTTATATATATGAAAGTTATGATTCTTATTCATGCTCAAATTGTCCCAAATTTGGCCAGTGGAAGCCCCTAGGAGCTAGCTTATGTTTCCTTCCATTTGCATTAAAATGAACATTCCGAGATCTCAAAGATGGCAACGGGCAGGACCGGAGTGTGGGTGAGTGTGAGAGTGAGAGAGTGTGAGTGAATGTGAGCGTGGAAGACCAACCTTGAGCAGTGCAGAGACACGGGGCAGAAGGTTCTTGTGCTGTGGACGGAAAGCAGATGACTACATAGTAAGCGGCAAGTCAATGAACTTTCCCCAGTGCAGCTGGGAGGCCCAGCCATTTTGGAGGATCTTGGGTCTTCCCTGGGAGAAAGAAATGGGGAGCGGCTGGGGCCTAGCAACCTGAGTCCACTAGAGTGCCTGCAGTGAACTCAGCTGTGTTGGCATGGTCAGAACATAGTAGGTGCCTGCAGCAGTAGCAGAAACCAGCTGGGAGCCGGAGGCCCACCCCCAACAGCAGCGCTGCTCACCCAGGCTCATGGTGGTGCTCAGCCAGCCCAGGCCCCAGGCCTGCGGTGGCACGTGGGCCAGCCCAGGCTCCAGGCCCACTGCAGCACGCACCCAGCCCAGGCCCCAGGCCTGCAGCAGCACGGAGGCCAGCCCAGGCTCAAGGCAGCCCACCCAGGCTGGCGGGGGCACGAGCACCAGCTTGGGAGCCCGGCACCTCCCCCCACAGCAACAGTGACTGGGCAAGAGTAGAGTCCCACCATCAACAGACATTAGCAGCTCAGACTGGCAGCTGAAACCATCCCCAGTGGCATCAGCAAAGACTGATCAAGAGCAGTGCCCCAGACCAAGCAGCAGGGTTAGGGCAGATGACACCGGCCCCTGACAACTACAGCAGTGGAGTTGGAGTGGAGCCCTTCCTCCCAGCAGCAGCAAAATCCCAGGTTCAGAGCATACTCAGCCCCCAACAGCAGTAAAGGATTGGGACTTGAGAGCACGCCCTGGCAGCAGCAGCAACAGCAGCAGCAGTAGCAGTGCAAACTGGGAGCTGACTCTTTCTCCCAGCAGTGACTGATCAGGAGCTGAGCCCCACCAGGCAGCAGGGTTCCCCAAAAGCACACCAGTGGGACCCACATACCCCAGCAGAATACCAGAGGGACCCATGAACCACAGCAGCATACCAATGAAACCCAAGAACCCCACAAGGACACCAGCTGGACCCACATGCCCCAGCAGCATACCAGAGGGACCCACAAACCCTAGAAGCATGCCAGTAGAACCCACGCACCCCAACAGTGTACTAGTGGAACCCCACACACCTCAGCAACATACCAGCGGGTCCCACACACCCCAACAGAGCACCAGACAGACCTGCACACCTCAGGCAGAAGCAGCACATATTGGCAGCTAAGACCCATCCCCAGCAGCATCAGCAGAAGCCTATCAAGAGTGGTGCCCCAGCCCAAGCAGCAGCAAGCTGGGGAGCTGAGACCTGCACGACAGACCCATTCCAGCTGCCAGGTGTCAACCCTCCAGGACCCACAGCAGACAAGAGGAGCCATACACCAAAATGGACTGGGAAGCACAGCAGCCTTAATTGATACACACTGACCTGCCTACACCTTCTAACATCCCTCACCAGGCTTAGAACTATCAGATTGCTAAAATGGTGAGACAAAGAAACAACACCCAAATGAAAAAAAAAGAGGAATCATCAGAAAAAGAACTATTGGAACTAAAAGAAAGCAACTTGTCAGATAAAGAACTCAAAGCAATGATTATAAGGGTGCTCAAACAATTTGGTGAGAACGACAAGCAACTTAATAAGAATTATGTAGAGCTCACTGGGAATTACTAAAAAAAAAGAGGTAGAAGCTATGCATAAAGAGGTAGAAGCTATACATAAAAATCAAGAGGAAATAAAGAATGACATAGCTGATATGAAAAATACCTTAGAAGGGTTCAGTAGTAGATTAGAAGAAGCTGAAGATCAAATCAGCGACTTAGAAGACCAGGTAGAGAAAAACACTCAAAAAGAGCAGCAAATGGAAAAAAAAGTTTAAAAAGCAGGAGGAGAGTTTAAGAGAGCTGTGGGATAATACAAAATGTAACAACATTCACATTATAGGGGTACCAGAAGGAGAAGAATCAGAGAAAGGAATAGAGAACCTGTTTGAAGAAATAATGGCAGAAAACTTTCCTAAAATGGTGAAGGAAAAAGTCACACAAGTCCAGGAAACACAGAGAGTCCCAAGCAAGATGAACCCCAGAAGACCCACAGCTAGACACATCATAATAAAAATGGCAAACATTAAAGACAAAGAAAGAATCTTAAAGGAAGCAAGAGAGAGACAGAAAGTTACCTATAAGGGAGCTCCCATTAGACTGTTGGCTGATTTCTCAATAGAAACGCTGCAGGCCAGAAGGGAGTGGCATGAAGTGTTCAAAGTAATGCAAGGCAAGGGTCTGAATCCAAGACTACTCTATCCAGCAAGGCTATCATTCAAAATCGAAGGAGAAATAAAGAGCTTCACGGATTTAAAAAAAAAAAAAAGCTAAAGGAATTTACCACCACCAAACCAGCATTGCAAGAAATGCTGAAGGGACTGTTGTAAGAAGAAGAAGAATAAACAGAGAGAGAGAGAGAGAGAGAGAGAGAGAGAGAGAGAGAGAGAGAGAGAGAGAAGAACACAAGCATAAAATAAAAATGGCAACTAATAACTATATATCAATAATAACCTTAAATGTGAATGGCTTAAATGTGTCAATCAAAAGACATAGGGTAGATGATTGGATAAGAAAGCATGACCCATATATAAGCTGTCTACAAGAAACTTACCTCACAACAAAAGACTCACACAGGATGAAAGTGAAGGGATGGAAAAAAATTTACCAAGCAAATGGAAATGAAAAAAAAAAAAAAGAAGCTGGTGTAGCAATACTCATATCTGACAAGATAGACTTCAAAAACTAGGCCATAATAAGCGACAAAGAAGGTCACTACATAATATTAAAAGGATCAATCCAACAAGAGGATATAACCCTTGTAAACATATATGCGCCAAATATGGGAGTTCCAAAATATATTTTAAAACTTCTGGAGGACTTCAAGGGAGAGATCAGTAGCAATACGATCTTAGTGGGTGATTTTAACACCCCACCTACACCACTGGATAGATTTTCCAGACAAAAACTTAACAAGGACATAGAGTCCTTAAATAACGATCTAGACCAGTTGGACTTAACTGATATTTACAGAACATTTCACCCCAAAGCTGCAAAATATACATTCTTCTCAAGTGCACATGGGACATTCTCAAAGATAGACCACATGTTAGGACACAACTAAGTCTCTACAAGTTCAAGAAGATTGAAATCATATCAAGCATCTTCTTGGACCACAATGGCATGAAACTGGAACTCAATTATAATAAAAACACACAAAAACATTCAAACACTTGGAGGCTAAATAGCATGTTATTAAACAACGAATGGGTTACGAATGAGATCAAGGAAGAAATTAAAAACTTCCTGGAAACCAATGAAAATGAACACACAACACAAAATCTATGGGATACAGTGAAAGCAGTCCTGAGAGGGAAGTTCATAGCACTACAGGCCTACCTCAAGAAACAAGAAAAATTCTTAATTGACTCTCTAACCCTACAACTTAAAAATCTAGAAAGAAAAACCCAGAGCAAGTGGAAGGAAAGAAATAGTAAAGGTCAGAGCAGAAATAAACGACTTAGAGACTGAAAAAACAGTTCAAAAAATCAATGAAACAAAAAGCTGGTTCTTTGAAACGATAAACAAGATCGATGAACCTTTAGCCAGACTCATCAAGAAGCAAAAAAAGAGGACCCAAATAAACAAAATCAGAAACGAAAGAAGAGAATTAACAACTGACACCACAGAAATACAAAGGATCATTGAAACATACTATGAACAATTATACGCCAACAAATTGGACAATCTAGGCGAAATGGACAAATTTCTAGAAACACAGTCTCCAAAAACTGAACCGGGAAGAGATAGAAAACTTGAACAGACCAATAACAAAAAAGGAAATTGAAGATGTAATTAAGAAACTCCCAGCAAACAAAAGCCCAGGCCCAGATGGCTTCACGGGGTAGTTTTACCGAACATTCAAAGAAGATCTAATACCCATTCTTCTCAAACTATTCCAGAAAATCCAAGAAGACGGGAGACTTCCAATCTCATTTTATGAGGCCAGCATAATCCTAATTCCAAAACCAGATAAAGACACTACAAAGAAAGAAAAATACAGGTCAATATCCCTGATGAATACAGATGCCAAAATCCTTAACAAAATATTAGCAAATCAGATCCAGCAATACATCAAAAAAATTATCCACCATGACCAGGTGGGATTCATCCCAGGGATGCAAGGATGGTACAATATTCACAAATCAATAAATGTGATACACCACATAAACAAAATGAAAGATAAAAAATATGATCATATCAATAGATGCTGAAAAAGCATTCGACAAAATCCAGCACCCACTTCTGATAAAAATGCTCAGCAATGTGGGAATAGAGGGATCATATCTCAACATAATAAAGGCCATATATGAAAAACCTACATCATACTCAAGCCAACATCATACTCAATGGGCAAAAACTAAAAGCATTTCCCTTAAGGATGGTAACAAGACAGGGATGTACACTTTCACCACTCTTATGAAACATAGAATTGGAAGTCTTAGCCACAGCAATTAGACATGAAGAAAAAATAAAAGGGATCCAAATTGGAAAGAAGGAAGTGAAACAGTCATTATTCACAGATGACATGATATTGTACATAGGAAACCCTAAAGACTCCATCAAAAATCTACTAGACTTAATAAATGAATTTGGCAAAGTAGCAGGATACAAAATTAACGTCAAGAAATCGATGGCATTCTTATACACCAATGATGAACTCACAGAAAGAGAAACTAAAAAAAATCCCATTTACCATCGCGGCAAAAAAATTAAGATACTTAGGAATAAACTTAACCAAAGAAGTAAAGGCTCTCTTCACAGAAAACTACAGGTCATTGAAAAAAGAAATTGAGGAAGATATAAAAAAGTGAAGCATACACCTTGTTCATGGATTGGAAGAATTAACATCATTAAAATGTCCATACTACTCAAAGCTATATATAGATTCAATGCAATCCCCATAAAAGTACCAACGATATACTTCACAGAACTAGAGCAACCGCTTCAGAAGTTCATATGGAACCAAAAAAGACCCTGAACAGCCACAGCAATCTTGAAAAAGAAGGACAAAGTAAGTGGGATCACAATACCGGATATCAGGTTATACTACAAAGCTACTGTAATCAAAACAGCCTGGTACTGGCACAAGAACAGGCACATAGATCAATGGAATAGAACAGAGAACCCAGAAATTGACCCACAACATTATGCTCAATTAATATTTGACAAAGGTGGCAAGAGCATACAGTGGAGTCAAGACAGCCTCTTTAATAAATGGTGTTGGGAAAACTGGACAGTTACATGCAAAAAAATGAAGATAGACCACCAACTTACACCATACATGAGAATAAACTCAAAATGGATAAAAGACTTAAATGTGACTCGTGATTTTATAAAAGTCCTAGAAGAAAATGCAGGCAACAAAATTTCAGACATCATATGCAGCAGAATCTTCACTGATACATCACCTAAGGCCACAGAAACAAAGGGAAAAATGAACACATGGCACTACATCAAACTCAAAATCTTCTGCACAGCAAAAGAAACAACCATCAAAATGGAAAGGGAACCCACTGTATGGGAAAGCATAATTGCCAATGATACATCAGGTAAGGGGTTAATTTCCAAAATATATAGAGTACTCACACAACTCAACAAAAGGAGGACAAAGAACCCAATTAAAAAATGGGCAGAGGACCTAAAGAGACACCTCTCCAAACAGGACATACAAATGGCCAAGAGACATATGAAAAATGCTCAATGTCACTAATCATCAGAGAGATGCAAATTAAAACAACAATGAAGTATCACTTCACACCTGTCAGAATGGCGCCATCAACAAATCATCAAACAACAAGTGTTGGCAAGGGTGTGGAGAAAAGGGGACCCTAGCACACTGCTGGTGGGAATGCAGACTGGTGCAGCCATTATGGAAAACACTATGATGCTATCTCAAAAAATTAAAAATTGAATTGCCATTTGACCCAGTGATCCCACTTCTAGGAATATACTCTAAGAAGCCTGAAACACCAATCAGAAAGGATATATGTACCCCTATGTTCATAGCAGCGCTATTTACAATAGCTAAGATCTGGAAACAACCCAAGTGTCCATCAGTGGATGAGTGAATAAAAAAGCTGTGGTACATATACACAATGGAATACTATGCAACTGTAAGAAAGATCTCTTATCCTTTGAGACGACATGGAAGGGCCTGGAAAGTATTATCCTAATGAAACAAGCCAAGCAGAGAAAGACAAATATCACATGATCTCACTTATTTCTGGAATATAATGAACTAAACAAACTGGTGAACAAAATAGACCCAGAGTCATAGAAGTAGGGTAAAGACTGACAATCCTCAGAAGGGGTGGGGGGAGGGAAGGGATAAATCACAGAACTTATATGTATGGATGCTTAATCGATGGACGTAGAGAACAAAGCTGGGGATGAGGTGGGAGGGGATGGGGAGGAGGGTGTCAATGGGGGGAAAAAGGAGAAACATCTGTAACAAAAATAAATTAATAAAAAAAAAGCAAAAAAAAAAAAAAATTGAACATTCCTCATTTTCTGATACATTCAGAATTCCCTTGTACTTTTTCCCCCCAGGACCATGTTATCAAGGAAATATACAAACTTTTATGTTTAAATGAAAAAGAACACTGTGCCCATAATTTGTAGCAGGTCATTCCAAAAATATGATTAATGTAATGCAAATACATTAATTTCAGAAATTAGGTATAACCCCCAGAAGAAAGATCTTCAGAGCCATAGCCTAACTTAGTGTTTCACTCCATAGGTGATAAATAAGCACATGATGGGGACAGAAAGAGAACTGACATGACTCAGATCATACCCCATGAGGTACTAGTATGTACAAATGACCAGAACAAGAGTAGAGAAATATTAGCAGAATTACAAATACAAAGCCAAAACTACAAAAACATATTAAATGTTATGCTGATGTATTTATAAAATAGACTGCAAAATGTATAAAAGAGAACTTTTCATATTTACCAAAATGCTGTAATTTAATATTAAGGGAAATAGTAGTAGTACTAGCTTATTAGTGGTTTCTTAGTGGCTCAAATCATAAGGAAGCAATAAAATAAAAATCTAATATGTTGAACCAAGTTGAGATAGAAATATAAAATATAAATATAAAATATTATAAATAAATAGCAGACCAGTGCATTGAAATTAAGTATTTTCTACAACTAAACACCGATAGTTAGAATTCCAGAATTTGACATAAATGTCAGAAACTAGAATCACCCTCAGACAGTTAAGTAAGTCCACAGCTTGTATACACATAGTCATTGAAAAGATATAATAGCATTAAGAAGAATCATGACATTTGGGTCTGTTTTTTATATTGGGGCTTCCAAATAAAAAGAACCTTTCAAGAGCACCAGCGTCCTACAAAGCTCAAGTGAATTGCAGGAATTTTTAACAAAAATATTTAGACATTTCCAGAACAAAATAAATTTAATAAATCACTAGTGTAGAAGGAATTCAGAGAAACAGAGCTTAGAAAACTGTAAATAGATGTCAATAAGCACAGTGCAAAAGAGTAAGTGTGGCAGCTTATTTTCAGGGACAAAACAGTAATATTTTAGTCAGCTAACACCATGACTTTGTTGTGAAAATCATTAATAAATTAAGTAAAACTGTGCTACGTCTTTTTCTTACCTGCAGAAAGAGGTAAAATGATAGTATCTACCACATTTCCATACATATTTATTCTCTTATCAATATACATTTTGTCCTATATCAAGTTTAAAGTTAATACCAGGAAAACATATCTGTCAGTTGTCTTTTTCTCTGAAACAACAACCACTTCTGCTGGAAGTAGTTCCTTGGGAGTTTAAAAGCACCCACTCCACACCTGGAGGGAAAGAGGCTTTTGCCTGTTAAAATGAGCACATGTTCCTTTCACAACATCTAAGTTTTGCCATTAAGTTAAGGACCATTTTTTCACATAAGGCATTCAAGATGCATGGCTAGCTACAGGATGTGTTGATATAAGGAAAGGCAAAATTGACTTTGGGTGGTGGGCACACAACATGATACACAGATCATGTATCCTAGAAATGCACACTTGAAACCTATATAATCATATTAATCAATGTCACCCCAATAAATTTTTTGTGCCCATATTTTTATTATTAATTTATTTAGAAACTAGGAATATATTTGATTTCATCTTATTCTCTAGGACATTAGTATGATATAATTGTTTTCCAAGAAACTCACCATCATCTTGATGGATGTTTCCATTTTATATATATATATATATATATATATATATATATATATATTACTATTTTTTAATTGTTGACAGTATTACAGATGTTCCTCGATTTCCCCACTATCCCTCCCTCCACCCAGCCCCTACACCCCACCAAGGCCTTCACCACACTACTGTCTGTGCCCATGGGCTATGTATATAATTATATAAGTTTTTTGGTTTATCTCTTCCCACCCCATCCCCCAAGGTATGTCAGTCTGTTCCATGTCTCCATGCCTCTGGAGTTATTTTGTTGGTCAATTTATTTTGTTCATTAGATTCCACAAATGAGATAATGCAGTATCTGTCTTTCTACGACTGGCTTATTTCACTTAGCATAATAATCTCCAGGTCATAGAAGAAAACATAAGCAACAAAATCTCAGACATCTTACATAGCAGAATTTTCACCAATACATCTCCTAGGGCAAGAGAAACAAAAGAAAAAATAAACAAATGGGACTACATCAAACTAAAAAGCTTCTACACATAAAAGAAACCATTATCAAAATGAAAAGGGAATGCACTGTATGGGAGAGCATATTTGCCAGTGATATATCTGATAAAGGTTTAATTTCCAAAGTATGTAAATAACTTCTAAAATTCAACAAAAGGAAGACAAACAATCCAATTTTAAAAAGGGGCAAAGGACCCAAATAAACATTTCCCCAAAGAGGACATAGAGATGGCTAATAAACATAAAAAAATGCTCAATGTCACCAATCATCAGAGAAATGCGAATTAAAATCACAATGAGATATCACCTCACACTTGTCAGAATGGTTATCTTCAATATATCAACAAACAACAAATGCTAGAGAGGATACAGAGAAAACGGAACCCTAGTACACTACAGGTGGGTACAGACTGGTGCAGCCACTGTGGAAAACAATATGGAGTTTCCTAAAAAAATTAAAAATGAAACTGCCAGTTGACCCAGTGATCCCACTTCTAGGAATATATCCTAAGAAGCCTGAAACACCAATCAGAAAGAATATATGCACCCCTATGTTCATAGCAACACTATTTACAATAGCTAAGATCTGGAAAAAGCCCAAGTGTCCATCAGTAGATGAGTGGTTAAAAAAGCTGTGGTACATTTACACAGTAGAACACTATGCAGCTGTGAAAAAGAAAGACATTTTACCCATTGCAATGGTATGGAGGGACCTGGAGAGCAGTAAGCTAAGTGAAATAAGCCATTGTTTTAATCTCTGCATTTGGTATCTTGGTTGCTTCTATTTCACTTAATTCTTTTTTGGGAAAATTTCTTTTGTTCTTTCATTTGGAGCATATTTCTTTGTCTCCTCATTTTATCTGCTTTCTTTTGTGTTTGACTGTATGTATTAGGTAGGTCTACTATGACTCTTAAGTTTTTTATGAGGGCTTTCTGATGTAGGTGCTTTGTGGGTCTCAGTGGTGCAATCTTCTAGATCACCTGAGTTAGGTGTTCCAGAAATGTTTCTCGTGTGGCTTATGTGGCCCCTTCTTTTGCAATTAGGTGGTGAATTCTGTTGGTACATTTGTGGGTGGAGATAACCCATCAGGCTGGCTGATTGTAAGGATAGACCTCTTTCACTGTGTATGAGTCACTGTTCAGGGACTGTCCCCAAAGGTTGAGTTGTTCCCAGCAGGTTCTGGTGTCTGCTAGAGCCCCCTTTGGCTGTGCCATTTATGTGGCTCGTTGGGTTGAGCCCTGGTGAGGTTTGTACCCCACCCCTCCACCACCACTACTGGTTGTGTTGGTTCTGGGCCCACTTGGACAAGGTTTTGGTGCAGGTCAGTTTCAGCTGTTGTGTAACCAGACTTTGGGCTGCCTGTCTGGAGCTACCATGCTATTCATTGATTGTGGCTGTGTCTACTGAGCCTGGTTGTGCATAGGAGTGGCAATGCTGTGTACAAGGATCTTCTTTCTTCAGCTTTTAGCTGAGAGCAGGTTAATAAAAGTTCCAAAGCTCTCGGAGGTCAGCATCCACCTTTTGGCTACTCCACCATTCCCTGAGGTTGCCTGGACTCCCTCCAGTGCTTTTAGAAGTTAGACTATAGAGTGGTCCCAAGCTGGCTATACCCCACTGCTCCTTCCACATGGCACAAACTCAATAGGGTGGGGAAATCTGGTCAGGAGAATAGGGCTAGTGGATTTTTTACTTGGGGGGAGTGTAGTTAGGTACTCAATGGGGAGGGGGATAATGTGTACTCCAGAGCCATACCTTTCAGTCTCTGTTAGAATCTCCAAATCTATCTCCCTTAGGAAGAGCTCACCACCTGTTTAGGTTGGGGGTAGCCAGCTGTCCCCACTACAGGAGCAAGCTCAGCTGGGTGTTGCCACTAGGACTTGGGAAAACAGATTCAGCCAAGCCTACAAGAGGGGAGCGAGCTCTCACCTCCCCTTAGTTTTGTAGTCACAACAGCTTGAGCCCCGGACTGGAGCCTTTAAGGGAGGTGTGTTCCAAGTGTTTCAGCTCTGAGCAGCATTCCTTTGCCCCTGCGAATCTGAGCTCAGAAGGATGGGGCCATTTGGACTTGGGAAAACAGATCAGACTGTCTTCCATTGGGGGTGGCACCAGCTGAGCCGGTGGGAGGGCTATGAGCTCAACACTTCCCACCAGCTCAGTAGCCAAGCTCACTTGTACCCCACACTGAAGCCTCTAATGAGGGAGATGCACTTCATAGGTCCCAGCTCTCAGTGACCTTTTCTTCCCCAAAGAAACTGAGCTCAGCAGTGTGGGGCTATCAGGACTTGGAAAGATGGAACAAAACAGTCTCTTATTGGGGGTGGTGCTGGCCAAGTCTGAAGCAGTTGTTGTTGTTGTTGGTGTGTGTGTGGGGGGGGGGGCGTAGACTGGCTCCATTCCAAAGCCTCCTCACAGTTCAAAGTCTTTCTGAGTGTCTGCCTATAATTTCTACAGAGAAAGAGTGCACAAAGGTCCCTGTTGAGTATAGTCCTTTCTGTCAGACTCAAGCTTGGCGGGGTGGTGTCACAAGTTTTTGGAGGTCTGGGTTAGTGCACTCCCCAGGCTATTGCTGTAAGAATAAGAGTGCCCAGCTCTAGAAAGATGGCACCTGAGGGCAGTTTGGGATAATGACTCAGTGGGACCTCAGTAGCTGACCCTCCAGAACTCTCCTTAGGGCCATGCCACCAGATCTTCTCTTTATGACTCCCATATGCCCTGAGTGCCTTCCCTTTAATGGAGCCCCAGGTGAGTGCTTAAGAGCAAGCTCATGGGTTGAGAGTTTATGAGAGTACCTGGGATTTTGGCAGAACCCATCCCCTTCCCTATGGAGAGATCCTCTGCTGATTTTCACTGCCAAATGCTTTGTAGGCTCCACTTCCTGACGTTGGTCCTCTGTGGTCCCAATGTGGAGTATAGGCTGCACATTCCTCAGGGGGAACTTTTGCAGTAGACATAGCCACCCAGCTTCTCGGCTGCTGCACATGGGTGCAGGGGCCAGCCCTCTCCGCATTTCTGCCCTTCATATCAGTCTCTAGGTAGCTTCTTCTGTAAGCCCTTGTACATAATACTCCTAGTCCAGCTGTCTTTCAGTTGGTCATTTAGATTGATTACTCTTGATTGATTAGCTTACACCTAATCCACAGTCATCTTGAAAAATCCTCTCAATAAATATAATAAAAATAAATAAGTAAATAAATAATAAATGCATCTTTAGAGATTAAAACAAACAATTCCATTAAAAAACAAAATAATCCCTTTACCTTTGTCACCAAGCTCTCCGACTCTTATCCCCTCTGAGGTGAAGGGATTAAGCAAAGAAAAAGAAAACTCACAGACATATACAACATTATGGTGATTACCAGAGGAAAAGAGGGGTGGGAGGTGGCAGAAGAGGGTAAAGGAGGGATAAATGGTGATGGAAGGAGACTTGACTTGGGTTGGTAAACATAATACAATACACAGATGGTGTATTATAGGATTGTACACCTGAAACATATATATATATATATATATATATATATATATATATATATATATATATGTCACCCCATAAATTTAATTTAATTAAAAATAAAACTAATAAAAAAAGAAAGGAAAAGATTATTAGTTGTTAACTGTTTGCATCAGGATGACTTATCTAGGCTGTAAGATAGGATAAAAACCAGAAGATGACATTGAGGAAGATAAAAAATTTAAAATGCATGTGTTTCCAAATTAGTAGAAGAATGTGATATGAAATAGCACTTTTATAAATCCTCTCTAAAACTTTTTTTAGTGTGATAATCTCAAGGAAGAGTTAATTTAATGGAGAATATCAACTGAGTAGTATTTCAAATATAGGCTTCTGTTTTTAAAAAAGGACATAGATTTTCTATTTCTCTTTTTAGATCTTGATTTAAAACAATAGGAAAGAAAGAAGGAAGGAAGGAAAAAGGAAGGAAAAAAGGACAAGGAAGGAAGGAAGAAAAGAAAGAAGAGATGGATAGAAAAAGAAAGAAAGGAAGGGAGAGAAAGAAAATTTTATTATCAATAAAACAAACACATATTCATAATCTTGCATTGCAAAATATGAACAATATTTGTCAAATACTGTAAAATTTAGATAAGAAAAAGAAATTCAAATTTGTTATATACACCACCAGATTTCAGACAAAAAGAAGTTTCTTAAAATAAAGTGTACACATTTTAAAAGGTCCATTCATAACACTTTTGATTAAAGCAATAATATAGGAGATTTTAGGAAGGTCATAGGAAACGAGGAGACTGTCTTTATAATGATCAAATTAATAGTACAGATGGGAGAGATAGAATTAAAGTATAAATCATACCAATATATTTTTATGATAAATATTATAACATTCTAGTAAGAAAATTCTGCTGGAGTTATAATTGTAAAAAAAAAAAAAAAAAAGAGGGGGAGCAGTGAAAATCTAATTATAAGCTCTGAAAGCATATTAATTAAGGAGCCTCACTATAAGTCACTCTGAACTCCTGAGTGGCAGAAACTGAAGAAGATAGGCACCCAGGATAATGTAATAACAAATGTGATGAGAGGGTGTTGAAGAACATAAATGTGATTTAAATCTGCTTACCAATCAACCTGAGTCAATTTAATTCTTCTGTCTTTCATTGGCAAGTACATATTCAGAACAGAATGCTCATTTAGGATAAGTAGTAAGTAGAAAGAAAACAGTGAGGTGATAGTACAGTATAAATAAAAATAGCTCTCTGAAATTACTACTATAACCTTTCTAACAAAAAAATTCAAAAGAAAGAAACTAACAGAGAGGGAAAAGGGATTATTAGTAATAGAAAGCAAACTGCTGATAGATCTCAGGAAAGAAATTGAAATACTAATAATTATTAAAGGAAAACAGAAATACGAAGAGATAAAAATATAAAATGGAAAATAAACAGCTATAAAAAGAATTAAGGTGAATATGGTAGGTATAGATGAGAAAGGAATCACATTTCTGGACAAACAAAGTAAAAAATGGATGTTATAAATTTAACAGATAAAATAGAAGAAAAGTTTTCTGAAATAAAGATGTGAATCTACAACTTGAAAGACACACCGGTTACGCATTAAACAGAAAGTTCTAAATTTCAAGGATTAATTTAAAATTTTGTTAATAGTCATTTAATAAAGCAAATTACTTTCAAGCAAAAAAATAAATAATAAATTCTCATAAATTAATTGCCAGAAGAAAGTGGAACAATACCTACCAGGTCCGAGTAAAATTGTGGCCAAACCATTTTAGATCAAAGTTGTTCTCCAGACATAGACTCAACACAGAATCCTCAAGTACATAGAAGCTCGGGAAGTACTGCACATATGAACCTTAATGAACAAATTAAAAAGTACTCTCGGATGAAATCTAGCCAACATAGTGATGTATCACAATAAAAAGCTGAAGTAGGGAGCCCTGACAGGTGTAGCTCAGTTGGTTGGAGCATCATCAGTACACCAAAAGGTTTTGGGTTCAATTACCAGTCAGGGCACATACCCAGGTTGCTGGTTGGATCCCCACTAGGGGTACATGAGGGAGGCAACCAGTCAAAGGTTCTCTTTCACATTGTTCTCTTTCTCTCTCTCTCCCACTTTCTGTACACTTCAAACCTATATGATCCTGTTAAGCAGTGTCACCCCAATACATTTAACAAAAGTAAAGTCTCTTAAAAATATATAATATAAAAGAGAAAGAAAAAATAAAATAAAAGCTGAATTAGGGAGACTCCATTCTGTGGTTAAAATATTGTTGATGAGCACTAAGTCATATTATATATGGAAATAAAACTAAGCAAATATGAAATAATGAATGATTATAGAACAGAATAAAAATGTTATAAATTTTGACCATTTTAAAAGTATCAGTAACAAAATTTGGAGGTTGGAGAGAAAAGATGATAGGTAATATATGTATCTATTTAATTAACTATAGTGAGAATAAGTAAATGTTCTTGATGGTTAAAATATAATTAAAATAATCTCTTAATATTTTTAACTCTAGACATAGATCTTAGTTATTTACTTATATATGTAAAACACATACACACACACAAAGGATCTAGAACAAGTATGTCTTAAAAAGTTAGCATTTCCATATAATTTTTAGAATTAACTTGTCAATTTCTACCAAAAAGCCTTCTGGAGTTTTGATGAACATTCTTTAAATCTGTAGGCAAATTGAGGAGAATTGACATCTTAACTATTTTGTCTTCTAAACTGACCAGCATGGAATATTTGTCCAGTTATTTAGGTCTTATTTAATATCTTGAGTCATTTTTCACATGTTTGCACTCTATCTCCCACCAACAAAATTATTTGTACATGATGGGTGCTCAGGAAATATTTCTTATGTAATCAGTGTTTCCAAATCAAAACATTTAGTCAAGAAACAGTATCTAAAGGTAGAGATGAGGTTAAGAAGAAATATGCCAAAGCTACGGGTAAATAAATTGTTACAGCATCAATTTAAAGTTAAAAGATGCATTGTTTTTGCACAATTTAAAGTTTGAAAGAACATTTTATTTTACTTAGTAAAGTTCCCCACTGGAATTCCATACCTTGTCTTCGCTACACAGGTAATCATCACTGAATTAATATCTGTTGAATAAACACAATTTATCTTTGAATACCTATCCCATAATGTGGTGTCATGAAAATCTGATTTGTTTTCAAGAAGTAAGCAAACCTTCTACAAATACTTGTTTAAACCTCACATGAAACACAATATTGCAAATGTCTCAGGAAAAGTGTTACTAGTATGTTAATCAAATAATATAACATTTTAATGCAGAAATCCAATGAAGATCTAAAAAGTTCATAAAACTATGGTTTGCCTTAGAAAATTGACAGTTATATAACTAAACTTGGTCTTTGAACTGAAAGGATTGTGAAGGTGAGAAGAGAAAAATCCAGGGCACTCGAGAGGTAGTGGAAGGAAATGAATGGATGCTGATGAAAATTAGTAATTATAAAATAAATGCATCTGGGGAACTACTGATTGAGTTTATAGATGTATTGGGAAATTCCATGTATGTCATGATGAAGTAATCAAAACATTATTAATAGGACCTTGTCCTGATTTATAGTCAGTTGGTATGCTTTTCTGAAATAACTAACCAGTTTTTACATAGTCTTTAATGTTGGGACAGAGCACATCTCATAGACATAAGTTTATTGAACCTTAGCCTCACATGTTTGAAACTTTAATACACTGAGTTAATTGTTTCTGATTAAATTATTAATGATGTTACAACATAATTGCTGTTGAAGTCATTGTTTATTAGACCAAAAATGAACAAGCCACATTGGCATTTCAAGAATAATGAGGATTTCACTCACAACAGTCAAGAGGGTTCAACAGTTTCACTGGACTGATCTGGTGTGAAATAATTGCATTGATTACTTTCTTCAGGTTGTCATCACCAAATGTGGCCTGACAATTATTTTGAACAGCTGTCTACTGTTATTGTGCATCTATTTATAAAGCTGTCCTCTTCAACAAAGCTGGGGTCTTATAAGCATCTGTCTGTAGCCAAGTCTTGTCTCTCATGGAAAGATGATATTTTGTAGACCTTAGTTCTTGACAGCCTTCCCCCTTACCGCCATCAATTTTTAACATCACTTTCTGGATCTTCTTTATTTATATATTGTTTCTATTAAGAGATCTGTCCCATAGAACCAAAATGAAAACAACCCTGAATTAATTAAGACATGACTGGCTTCTGTCATATTGTAAATCAAATGATATTATGTCTAATGACTGGCTTACAAAATCTATTTCCAAATGAGTATGGGATGACAACAGTGGTTCTTCAACTTCTGATTTCCTCTTGTAGAACTTCATGATTTTAGGTTATGCTTTATAGATGCAATTAAATAACAATAAATAGTAAAATTCATCAATAACTGCTTCAATTTTTTAAAATAATATGTCTGGAAGAATTGTTGTAGAGTATTTCAACTTAAAAATATACTTTTTAGGTGTGTATCCTAAAAATGATTAAACAAATATTAGGAGGAGATGATGGGTTAGTGGTTATATGTTTTCATACTCCAGACTTCTGGTCAAGATGTCTGAGTAGGTAAATACTGTGCTTCCCTCCTCCATGACCATATCAAAATAACAACTAAATTATAGAACAAATACACTTGAAAACCATCTGACGACTAGCTGAACAGAACTCCTATAACTAAGAATATAATGTCAAAACTGGTAGGAGGGATGGAGAAAAGAAACAGGCTGGTCCCACACCTGCATGTGGCAATTAAGAATTAGGAAGGAGCCCTGGCCAGTTTGGCTCAGTGGTTAGAGCATCAACCTGCAGACCAAGGAGTCCCAGGTTCGATTCTGGCCAAGGGCACATACCTTGGTTGCGGTTAGTCCCTGGCCCCAGTTGGGGTCGTGTGGGTGGCAGCCAATGGATATGTCTCTCTCACATCCATATTTCTCTCTATTTCTCTCTCCCTCCCACTCTGTCTGAAGATAAGTGTAAAGATGTCCTCAGGTGAGGACTAAAAATAAAAAGAATTGGGAAGGATATCTTGGCTGTGGAGGACACCCTGTGGACTAAGGGGTCCCAGCCTCACACCAGGCTCTGCAGCTTAGAACACCAGTGCTAGGGAGAGGAGGCCCCACAACAGCTGACTGCAAAAATCAGCAGGGACTCAGCCAGAATGAGATTGAGGGCTTCTGTAAATATGGATGTCATTTTAAATGGCCCATGCAGACTCCCTCGCCCACAAACACTCACCTAATCACCAGAGAAGAGAGAGTAGATTGAAAAGTGCAAGGGACATACAAGGAGGAACTGAATTGTATGGCGTCAGGGAAAGACCTGAAGAGGCAGCACTCTCTAGGACTAAAGTGCCAGTAGATACTATTGTTCCCTTGTTGAGGCCTCCCACCACACTGCCAGCAGGTTCAGGTGAATCTGTTGGCAAGTGTCACTGTTTCTTTGCTGAGCCCTCTCCCCAACAGTCTGCAGGTGCCGACTGGTGCCAAAGCTGAGTCTCCATCCACTTAGCTAACACTACTGTCACTTTACCTTATGATTTTTTGAGACCCCAATTCATACACCTGGCACAAAACTCTTTCAGAGGCTCATCCACCTTAGTGGCCAGCCTGGGCGCATGCTGCATATTTTCCTAAATTTCTCAAAGGTAAACAAACCTCAAGCAAGCCGCAGCTGACCCCATTTTGTCATTTACCACTTGTTAAGTAGTCTCAAGCTTGGCACTGGTGGCAGCTGGCCTCATTTTACAGCAGAACCACTTCCAGATGCCTCCAAGCTCAGCACAGGCAAGAACAGGTAGCTGCCAATTGCAGATTACTTTGTAGCTCCTACTGTGTGGCCTCGGGCTGGACATAGGCATCAGCTGATATTGATCTACACCAAAGTCCCTCTCAAGAAGCCAAGGAACCAACACACCTGGTGGACAGCTTCAGAACACACCAAAGCACCACCAAATAGCACCACAAATACTAAAACCAAAGGTGGACTCAATAGGACCCAGCATCTCACTAAAGCATATCCTGCTCTGTGTCAGCTCCTATACAACAGCTTATTCACTATAGTCATGCCAAATCCTCACAATCAGTCAGTGAGAGTTAATCCCACTGTTGATGTGTGAACAGCAATCAAAGCTCAACTTCAACCCACATGACCCACAAAAGGGAGACCACTGAAGCACCCACCTCAGCTGACCAGGGATCTGCACCACTGAACCCCACAGAACATCTTCTGCATGAGGCCACTCTGCCAAACTGGAAGGGATAGCAGATCTATTTAACACAGAAAAGAGAAGCAGCCAAAATGAGGAGACAAAGAAACATGTCCAAATGAGGGAACAGTACACAAATCCAGAAAAATAACTAAACAAAATAGAGGCAAGCAATCTAGTAGATGCAGAGTTTAAAGCACTGGTTAGATAAATGCTCAATGAACTTAAGAGAAATATAGATGATGTCAGTGAGAATCTCAACAATGAGATAAGAAACATTAAAAAGAAAATAGAAAAAAGAACCAGTCACAAATGAGAATACAATATCTGAGATGAAGTATATATTAAATGGAATCAACAGCAGATTAGATGAAACAGAGGAATGAATCAGCAATTTGGAAGACAAGGTAGTGGAAGACATCCAGTTAGAACAGCAAAAAGAAAAAGGAGTTAAAAATGAGAATAGTTTAAGGGAACTCTGGGACAACATCAACCAAACTGTGCATTATAGGGATACCAAAGGAGAAATGGGAGAGCAAGGTATTGAAAACCTATTTGAAGAAATAGTATCTGAAAACTTTCATAGCCTGGCAAAGGAAATAGACATACAAGTCCAGGAAGTGAAGAGAGCCTCAAATAAGATGAACCTAAAGAGGCCCACACCAATTAATCATAATTAAAATGCCAAAGGTTAAAGACCAAGAGTGAATTTTAAAAGCAGCAAGAGAAAAGCAGTTATCGATAAGGGAACCCATTAGACTGTCAGCTGATTATTCAACAGAAACTTTGCAGTCCAGAGGTAATGGCATAAAATAGTTAAAGTGATAAAAAGAAGGAACCTACAATCAAGATTACCCAGCAAGGCTGTCATTTAGAATAGAAAGAGAAGTAAAGAGCTTCCTAGACAAGAAAAAGCCGAAGAAATCATCACCACCAAACCACTACTACAAGAAATGTAGTAAAGAGACATCTTTAAGAAGAAGAAAAAATTTAAAAAATATGAATAAGAAAATATCACAAATAAAAAAATTCTCACTAAGAAAGAAAAGCACATAATAAAAGTAGTGGATCAAACAACACTAAATCTAGTACAAAGGTTAAAAGGCAAAACATGGAAGATGAAGTGTAATTACAACAGTAAATTAAGGATACACACAATCACACACTCCAAAGCATTAAAAATTTTTGACAAAAAATAATAATAGTAAAGATGGAGAAGGTGAATAAAAATGGTAGTGATTTTAGAATGTGTTCCAACTTAAGCAACCATCAACTTAAAATAGACTGCTATAAACATAGCTTGGTATATATGAAACACATGGTAACCACAAACCAAAAACCTGAGAGATAAAATAAATCAAGAGAATGGGATACAAACATAAAGGCAATACCATAGAAAGACACCAACATACACAAGAAGAGAGCAAGAGAATAAGAAAGGAATAGAGACCAACTATAAAAACAATCATAAAAATAAATAATTAAATGCCAATAACTAGCCTAGCCGGTGTGCATCAGTGGATTGAGCACCCTCCCATGGACTGAGAGGTCTCAGTTTTATTCCCAGTCAGGGCACATGCCTGGGTTATGGCTCGATCCTCAGTAGGGGGTGTGTAGGAGGCATCCAATCGATGTTTCTCTTTCACATAGATGTTTCTATCTCTCTCTCTTTAAAAAATCAATAAAAACATATTTTTTAAAAATGCCAATAACTACAAACTTATCAATATCTACTTTAAAAGTAAATGAATCAAATGATCCAATCAAAAGAAGAATGGATAAAGAAGCAGTACATACATAGAGTAGAATGTTATTTGGCCATAAAAGGAATGAAATCTTACCATTTGCTACATCTATGGACCTAGAGGGTATTATGTTAAATAAAATTAGTCAGACAGAGAAAGACAAATTCCATATTATCTCATTTATATGTGAAATCTAAAAAAATAAATAAATAAATAAACAAACAAAACAGAAAGAAACTCATAAATACAAAGAACAAACTGGTGGGAGGGGTTTGATGGGCTGAGTGAGAAAGGTAAAGAGATTAAATACAAATTGGCAGTTACAAAATAGTCATGGAGATGTAAAGTACAGCTTAGGGAATGTAGTTAATAATATTGTAATAACTAAATATGGTGTCATATGACTGCAAGACTTATCAGGGGGATCACTTCATAAGTTATATAAATGTCTAATCATTATGCTGTACACCTGAGTCTAATATACTATTGTAAGTCAATTGCAATAAAAAATTTAAAAACATTTAAATACTATACAAAAAAAGAAGATACTCCAGCATCTGTTCCAGTTTTGGTCATTCGTTAATATATTTGAAGGGTGAAGCTAGAGAAAGATATAGCCCCAGAAAAAATGCCTAGATATATGCTGTATAAGGAAAAGGGGTATTCTAAATCAGCACTGTTCAATAGAACTTTCTGAAATGATGTCATGTTCTATGTCTGCCACTAACCACATGTAGCTATTGAGTACTTGAAATTTAATTAGTATAACTGAAGAACTAAACTTATACTTTAATTAATTGAAATTAGAAAAGCCATATGTGCATAGTGGCTTACTATATTTGCAGCTCTATGTAATAAGTTCCAATCCTATGAAAATATATAAACCATGATTTTATTTGTGAGAGCAGTAAATAAGCCAAATACATAAATATGTGTATTTACATTTTATATGAAAATATCATTGGAGATGGTTGTTTTTTTACTGCACTATTATTTCATTCATATTTTTCTTAAGTTTTATTAATGCTATAGTTACAGAATTTGAAAGTTGAATAAAACTAAGAAATAAATTAATCTGATTCCATTTTATAGATGAGAACAATGATTCCAAAGTGTTTTAAAATAACTTATTCATGGCCACATGATCTTGTGAGAAGAAAGGTTAAAATTAATATATTTTCCTCTAGGAAAATTTTTATTGTAGTACAATATGCATAACATAAAATTTAACATTTGAGCCATTTTAGGTGCACATTTCTGTGAAATTAAGTATATTTGCAAAGTTGCACAATCATTATCACTATCCTTTCCCTGAATTTTGTGAGGAGGCAATGAGAGGGAGCTCCAAAAATAAATTTTACATGCTTTAAAATTTTACATAATTGAATAAGCAAGTTTATAAAAACAGAATGTGGGATAAAAGTGACCAGGAGCTAAGGGAAGGGAGAAATGGGAAAATTAACATCTTTGAACCTTTCTCAAATATTCTTTCCTTCTAAGTAGTTCAATGACTGTAATTTAAACAATGAGCGTATCTTTGTTTTAATATCACAAATATGTCATTTTAATTGTATATGTTACTACTACTAATGATGATAATATAATTCTGGTTAATGAATAGAGGCCAGACACTGTCTAAAACATTTTGTGAATCTATCTCATTATGTTTTCATAATGGGCCTTTGAAGTAGACTTCATTATAATTCTTATTTTATAGGTGAGAAAACTGAGGCACAGGGAGTCTAAGTAATTTGCCTAATAGTCACAAACCTAAGGAATAGCAGAATGATTATTGTATGTTGATAATTTCTAGTACTTACAGCAATTACTCAGCTGTGGCATCACATTCTCCTTTAATCTGGTCACTCTCTTCCCTATCCAGTTCTGCCACCTGCTGCTAAATACCACTAACACAGACATTGAACAAACAGGTCAGGAATTCATTGTTCCCAGATATATTCTATGTATTCCAGCCTTTATCCTCTAGTGTTTCCTTTTTCCCATTCCCTAATCAGGGAGCCCAATGTGCTTCAATCGATGTTCTCTACTAAATTTGCTCTTATCAAGATACAAATAAACTTCATATTAATAATCCAGTGAACACTTTCCATCCACTCCTTATTAGCTCTCTCAGAAGCACTCAATGGTGTTGATCACTCTCTTTTACCTCAAATTGTTGACACTGTTTTTTGGGGTTTTGTTTGTTGTTGTCCTTTAATAGGGGCTGTAATGTGAATTTCTTTTTCTTTATTGTTATCTTTGGCTTCTCCTTGGAACTATAATTTATTGGGTTCTTTTTTTTTTGTATTTTTTTTCCTGCTCTATTCAACCTTTAAATATTGCTATTTCTCAGGGTCCTTTCTCACTCTTTCTACAATGATTTCATCCATTCCCATCGCTTTAGATAAGACTTTATGCTCCTGATTCCCAAATTTAAACCTCAAGCTGAGTTTTTTTTTCCAGTCTTCTACATACAATTCTCTATTTGATATTTCCATTTGGTGGTTTCCCAGGCAGAACAAACTTAGCAGATTAAAAACAATTTAAGTGGTTCCCCCCTATAAAATTTTTTCCCTAGTCTTTGGAAAAGTATTTTTCCAAATCCTTTTCATAGGATTTGGTGTTATCTAAAATGACTCCCAGCTAGAAGATGTTATTAGAGCCAGTCTTCTCTCTCCTATCCATCTCAAGTGGTGCCAATTATACTAAAATATACCCACATATTATTCTTATATTTTATACCTTGGTCCAAGTCACATCAAACATCTCTTGAAATAGAAAATTTCAGTAATATCTCAAATGGGTCTCCCATGACTTTTTTAATTCCCCTAAATCTATTCTCTATTAAGATACCATATTGATGGTTTTAAAATATGTTATATTATTTCCCTTGCTTTTAAGCCCTTGAATGATTTCCTACTACACTAAAATGAATTCAGAACATCTTAGTTTTGTCTGGTCCTTGCTCTCATCTTTATCCCATCATGTAACCATTTCTTTCCTCACTTATGATGGCCCAATCACACTGACCTGCTTTCTGTTCTTCAAACATTCTAAGGGCCTTGTCAGGTTGGGACACTGAATGTCTGTTTCCTGGACCCTGAAACTTTTATCACCGTTCTCCACAGACCTAGCTCCTTTTCATCCTTTAGATTTCAGATTAAATATCCCCATCTTGAAAAGCCTTTCCATGAACATTCTATTTAAAGGGGCCAATCATATCAAATATATACTATTTTTTTCATAGCTGTTTGTATTTTCTATTTATTTATTTATTTATTTATTTTCCATAAGTAGTAAACTTCGGAGATGACAGAGAGAGTATTTTCTTTGTTCTCTGGTGTAGACCCAGCACCCAGGACAGTGCATGGCACAGAGCACGTCCTTAGGAATCATTAGTTGAATAAATAATAGGATAAAAGAAATTCCACATAAAATAGTAGAGACTGTTCAGGCATTGAATTGTGAGCACCATTGCACCAGTGCACCATTTATTGTGGATGAGTCTTTACACAGCAGATAAGTGATTGGAGGAGTGTACGAACAGTAACATCAAACCCATGACATTAGTTTGCCCTGTGTATCCTCCAGAATGCTTGCACAATAAATGAAATGAACACTAAGTATTTACCTAACTGAAATACAGAGAACAATTTTTGGAAAAAGGTTTTGGACCAGCCTTTAGATATGTTTTGAATCATCTATATGCAGGGCTGGTAGGGCCATCAATTTAACAGTGTATCTCAGTTAAAGTTCAGTGTTTATACAAAGATTGACTATAAACTTTCACTTTATGTGGATGAAGGTCAAAGCACATGAGCCTTTATTAATATCTCAGGTTACCTAAACTCTAGATTCTTGCCAAATATTACCACTTTAAACATTCAGGTATATCCTCCACACCTTTTCTGCAATATATGCTGCCTCTAAGAATAACCAAGTTTGACTTGCTCCTCACTCTTGCCCAGCACTTAGCCTACAACCTGATATGTAGTAGGTACTCAACAGGCCTCCACAGTTGTTAAATAGATGCTGCTTGATTCTTATAAAAACCCATTTGTTAGAAAAATATAATTAAAATTATCCTAAGTGACATACCTTCTTTAATTACTCCAGAGCTTCAAGTCTTAGTACTTTAGGTATTTCTTCAGAGACTGAATCTATAAATTATATTCTTTTTATTTTAGTTAAAAAATTATTTTTCTTTATTGATTATAGAGAGAGAGGAAGGGAGAAGGAAAGAGAGATAGAAACATCGATGAGAGAGAACATCAATTGGCCACCTCCAGCATGCCCCCCCACTGGGGATTGGGCCCACAACCTGGGCATGTGCCTTGACAGGGAATTGAACCAGGAACCTCTTGGTGCATGGGTCGATGCTCAACCACTGAGCCACACCAGCCAGGCTATAAATTATATTCTTAAATCAGGCCATCAGAGACCTCCAACCCTAAAATATAATGTGTTTATTGACTCATACAAATTTCTTTAATGAATTGTGTTTAAATTATGTTTCAGATTATATATTATAACTTTGCAAGATTATCTATTCTTATTTAATCAAATTGAGCATATAATTTCTGATTTAATGGAAAATTCTCTCTTTCTTTAGAAGAAATATATTGATCCTTTTATTTACAATTTTATTTTGAAAACACAGTAAAATAGAGTATGTAAAATGCAATTCAGTGCATGTAAATTGATCTTAAAATATATTCTAAATTATTAATCTAAGATTTTATGAGAGATTGATACCAAAGTACATAAGTATGACCTCCTACTTTCATAAAATTAAAGCTGATATATGCAAGGTCATTTGCTAACATACATAAAATCATGTATAAACTGGTACTTTTTCCTGAACAAATTTATTCACTAGTAAGTAATTTAAAACATTATTTTAAAACTAGTACATATACTTTATATAATAGAAGGCAAAATTCACATGAATCTTTAAAAGAAAATACAGAGACTTCAAAGAACTTCTATGCCTAGAGAGAGAAACTTTGAGCTATCCTTTTGGGACCACCCAGGAGTGCCCATTCTCCTTGTCTAAATTCAGAAATTACTTGTGGAAAAGTTTGATATGAATTGAACCAGTTTTGAAAAAGGAGTCATCTCAGAACTAAAAAAGGGTCCCTCTAAGGTAACAATGAAAGGAAGTCTTTAGAAAGGGGAAAATCTCAGATTCTTCAGAAAAGTAGATAAGAAGAAAACCCTGAGTGAAGATGAGAGAAATGAGGAAGCATGGGAAACCATAACCATTCCCAAGAGTTACTTCTAATCGCTCTAAGAGATCAATCTCTGAAGGTAGAATAGAATTCATCTTGGAGGTTCTAAGTGCTGAATCTCTCTCTTTCCCAGATGTGGGATTCTCTAGGCTGAGAATCAGTCTTCACTGAATATTGTGAGATGGGGTTGGAGGAATAAGCTGAATAAGAAGTTCACACCAGGGACTTGATGGTCCCATCCTAAGGGGGAGAGTCAGGAAGGGCAACAGTGGTAGACAAAAAGACATACTGCCCAAATCCCCTTTCTAGAAAGGATTTGCTGCCCAGATATAGAGACAGCGGTCAGCACACTTTCTCTAGTTGTCAGCTCTGTTAGGGTCTGCCTCAGCTGCAGAGGACTGCCTCATCTAAAGTCTCAGCCTTCCCAGGCATCCCACATTTTCAGACTGGATCGGGAAGGAGCTAATGCCTAACATTTTGTCCCAACAGGAGACAATTATGATGGGTGATACTCCTTCTAGTGTTCTGAGTTAGCAGAGGCTTCATTGGGTCTGCAGGCAGTTCAATTTCTTCTTCAGCCTAATTCTCTTTCCTCCTTTCCTAGGTGTTGATCCCTAATAAACTCTGTCTCAGCATGCACTTCTGAAGAACTCACGTGAGATGGCACCACATCTTGGCAGGGCCAGCAGCCGTGCCTAGTATTGGAGTACAGATCCACCAGCATGCTATGGGAAGATAGTGAATGAAGTGAGTCTAGGAAACAACAGATGAAAAAGAGGAGATTTGTGGGAAAGGGAGCTCCTGGTAATTGCTTTGAATTTTAGCTAGTTTTTTAAACTTGTTTTTGTGAGTCAGCAAAAGAATGATGGGTGGAGGCCAGGTGCATTTGGCCAGGGGTTGAACAGACATAATCCGTTCCTGTTCTCTTTACTGCCTCTTCCGTAAGTTAGACAAGAGGGGATCTCAAGTATTGACCCCGTGTTTATGTTGTGAGAGGAAGTTTTCCTGGAATAAAATTTCAGCTTTATACTTTCAATTTTACCAGCTGCTAGAGTCAGCCATCCTACTAAAGGGAAATGAGTATTTCCCCTGTCACATATTCTCATTCTCCATCTAATTCTTAAGGGTGGATGCAGGCCTGGTGAGCAAAGTGTGGAGATTTAGTGAGCCAGGCATGGCAGGCAGCAATAGGAAATAAGATGGCTGTGTGGATAGACACAGTTGAAAGGTTGATGAATCTTAGCATCGTAAATGACCCTAAGCAGCATTTTTTGAGAAAGAGCAGATGGTCCATATATATAGGGGTAGAAACTGATGATATCTTACTGTCAGATTTTCTCTCCTAGACTTGGTGCCCGTCACTGGCATGCTAAAGGGAGATTTTAAAACTCCTTAAATAGCCAGGATCTTGCTGTCTCTTCCAGGATCTTGCTGGCCTTCTGAAAAGGGCAGCAAGGAGGTCTGAGCAAGGGATATGAGTAAAAAGCCAAACACAAGGGTGAATTCCAGTGGTAGTGGTATAGTAAGAAGTAAGCAAATTCCCAGAGGTGAGTAGATAAACCCATGCTGTTGTCTGCATGGTGCGCATCAGTGACATGATCATAGGGCAGTGGTTAAGCACGTGGACTCTGGGGCTCCACTCCAGGCACTTGACAACTGTGCTAAAACCTTGGGTAATTTACTTAGCCTCTCTGGAACTAAGATGTTCCTCATTTGAAAAGTAGAGGTAACATCATAGCATCTACCCCTTGTAGTTTTGTGAAGATCAAATGAGTTAATACATGCAAAGTGCTTGCCATAGAATAAGTACTCAGTAAATGTTAACTATTATTATTGTTATTGATTTATTCCATATGGCTATTGATTTAAAAGCAAAAGAGCAGGTGGGTAGAACCAGAGATGAATGGCATAAGTACTGTCTTCTAGAATTGGGTCATAACCCAGGGACAAGTTCAGAGATGCTGAATAAGATGAATTCTGAAAGCAGCTTTAATCAGTGGAGGGGAGGAGCTTGTTGTTAGAATGAAAGCAAGGGAAAAATTATCACCATAGTGGATCCTGATCATAGCAGAAGTTGGCAATGAGCCATCATAAAAAAGTCTCATGAATACTTGTAAGTTGGGAATGGGCATAGAAGTTCTTCAAGCCTCTTGAATGTACCTGAGGCCTGTACATGTGTCACTGTGTTGATATATTACAGAGCATTCTGGGGGACATCAGGTGGCCGTATCGTGTGTCTGTCTTCCCAACAGGGAAGAACAACTTACTTTCCCCTCTCACATTTCATCACCCTCAGACCCTGCACTGGATACCTAAATCAGATAACAGGCATAGCTTTGTTTAGGTTTCTACCTCTGTCTCTTGTCAGTTTGCTTCAATACTTTGCAATTAATACAGAATAATGAGAGAATTGTCAGGGAATGTTTTTTCTTGAGAAAAGTTGATGCTTTTATCTCTTGATGTTCTGGTGTATGTGAGAGAATATTTAATAATTGGTTTTGGTTGCTCAGTTTATTTATTCATTCACTCATTTATTCACTTTCTATGAGAAAATAAGAAGATCTCTTTCTATATATATGCATATATTTAAATAAGAACAAGATATATATTTAAATAAGAAAAAGATATGTGTGTGTATATATATATATATATATATATATATATATATATATATATATATATATATTTAAATCAGAACAAAGGGAAAGCAATGACAGGATAGTACAATGAAGCACAGAGATAAACTTACTTTTAGAGTACACATTGCAAGTCCAAGAAAATTGGGTGGGCTTCAAATTCAGCCAAAAGAGTGCTTTTAAAGTGTAACCATATGCTAAGATTGCACAGTACTTTTTATTTCTTTAATTTTTTTTTTTTTACAAACTTTTATTTTCAGTGATTTTGATGCAACTAAACTGAGATGGGGCCCAGACACATAGGTTCTAAAACCTTTCCTGGTGAGGCTAATGTACAGCCAGAATTTTAAACCACTGAAAGCAAACAGATCATGAAAATCACCAGGTCCCTCCCTTAGATTTTGTGCATCAAATTTATTTAACCAAGCAATCCAGGTGATTCTAATGATTAAGAAATTTGGGGAAAACATTGGTTTCCAGACTTAACAATTTTATTTAAATGTCAAACACTAGTTCTCAGGAGGTGTTTAGCTTTTCTTGGCACTGAGGCATTAGAAAATGTTCCAGTGGGTCCTCAGAAAGGAGAAGCAGTGGTCTCCCTTTATCTACCCATGGTCATCATGGTCCAAAATTATTAAATGGAAAATTCCAGAAATAAATAATGCATAACTTTTTAATTGGGTGCCATTCTGAGTTTTGTGATAAAATCTCCTGCTATCCTACTCTTTCTTCCCAGGACATAAATCATCCCCTTTCCAGCATTTCCCTGCTGTATATACCCTCTCAGTTACCAGATTGAGTGTCATGATATTGCAGTGCTTATGTTCAAGTAACCCTTATTTCACTTAATAATAACCCCAAAGCCATTTACAGAACTTTTATTACAGTGTATTTTTATAATTGCTCTACTTTATTATTAGTTATTTTTGTTCATCTCTTATTGTGCCTAATTTATAAATTAAACTTTACTATAAATATGTATGTATAGGAAAAAATATGGTGTATATATGGGGTTCGGTACTATCTGTGGTTTCAGACATCCACTGGGAGTCTTAAAGCATATTCCCTGTGATTAAGAGGGTACTGCTGTACTATGAAATTATAAAAAATATTCTCAAAAACATCCTTTCAAAAACAATAGTAAATGTCACTCAGATGTTTCTGATTTACTTCTTAGTGTAGGCAGAGGGCATAACACCAAAACACAATGTAGTTTTAGTAAAAAATAATTTTTCTCTAAATATAAAAAACTAGAACAATATGTTCTAAATTCACAATTGTCTGGTTTTGAACACGCATACACCTTAGCCTGGCCCATGTGGCTCAGTGGATTGAATGTCATCCCATGGACTGAGAGGTCCTGGCTCCATTCCCAGTTAGGGCATATGCCTAGGTTACAGGCTCAGTCTCCAGTAGGGGACAGTGAAGCAGGCAGTCGATTGATGTTTCCCCCTCATCAATGTTTCTATCTCTCTCTAAAAAAATCAATAAAAACATATTTAAAAAAAATAAACAGGTATACACTTTAAAATAACTTTTTTGTTTTACTGAGTATGAAAGTAGAATCTGAACATTATAGAGAATACAGAGGTGCTGGAGATACTTCAAAAAGAAAATTAAAATAATTTGGGCATCAATTAGGACTTTCTCAACTGCAAGTAATAGAAATGGACTCTGTTAGCAAAACAAACAAACCAACACATTACTGGAAGAATATGAAGGATTCACGGAATCAATGTGATAAGGTTGAAAATGGGCAGGAACAAGTGCTGATCAAGAAGGCCTGGGAGGTGGAAACTCAATGTCATGTGTACTTGAAATAGCCTGGGCAGATGCTGCTGCCCCTCTACAGGACATCAATAAGGTAGGGCTTCTCAAATCTTAATGCTCATACAGTCACCTGGGGATCTTGTTCAAACCCAGATTCAAATTCAGTAGGGCTGCTGTGGGCCAGAGTCTGCATTTTTGACAAGCTATCAGGTGATGCTGCTGGTCCACAGACTGAGAGTAGAAAGGTAGCAGGCTGCAGAGCCTTCAGTGCCATAAGTTATGGAATGAACCCCAACAGTCCATTTACATTAAATCTTTAGTTCTAGACTTAAATTTCCACTTAAATTGTGCAGGTTTCAAGTCAAATACCTAAGTATATGGTTACCAGGCCCTTTTTATTAGTATGAGAGCATTAAACAAAGGACGAACCTTGAGTAGAAAAAAAAAAAAAGAGGATTGCAGAATTGCCCAGCCCAAAAGAACATTGTAAGTAAACACTATAACTTGTAATTACAGAATCCAGAGATAATTGCTGTCAACATTATTATATTCAGGGTTATCCATTACTTTATTTTATTATGTTTTGTCTTATGAGAGAATAATATCAGAAAGCTGGAAATTATATTCTCTGACAAAATCCTGAAGTAAAGATTGTCTAATTTTCAACTAAGAGCAGATTCATATGTCCCAATAATTACTTATTTAAATTTGTAATTAAATTAAAAAGGATTTGAATGAGTGTTTTGTCTAAATAAATTCGAGACCAAGATGCAACAAAATAGTACCTGACAAAATGGCAAGTTTTTCCTTAGAAACAGTCTGGGTTTCCTCTAAAATCTAAAAAATAATGGGCTACGGAAGCCCCAAATGTTTATATTTTGTAGAATGTCTGTGATGATTTTACCTGGAAAATACACAAACAAGTTACACTGCTTGCATATGCCAGCCAAAGAGGTACCCCAATTATGTGTCCATGAGACCCCGCCCCACCCAACTTTCAGGCCCACCCAAGCTGTTTCCAGTGACTTTTCCATACAAACAACCTGCCTTAGCTCATGCAGTGGACATTCTTAAAATTACTCAAAGGTTCACAAACTCCAAACAAGCAGCATCTGGTTTTGGCATGCCCCATACTTCTTGCTAAGCAGCTCCAACTCTAGCATAAGCTGAAGCCAGCCTCCGTTTTCAGGTTAGCCTCTCCCATGCAACTCCAAGCCCAACATAAATGGCAACCATCTGTATGTAGATCACTTTGTAGCTCATACCAGGTGGCCCCAGGCAGGGCACAGGAAGCAACTGACCTTGGCCTGCACCTCCCAAGAGGTCCCAAAACCAACATAATTAGGGGCCAGCTTCAGACCTATCTGAGCACCAAAAAACCACCTCCACAAACTATACACTAAATGGGCAGACTCAGCAGGAACCAGAACCCTGCTTAAGCAAATCCTGGTATGTAGGGTCAGGCCCTGCACAACAGCTTCTCCGCTGTAGTCACAGCCAGTTTTTACAACCAATCAACATGAGAGTCAATCACTCCAAACAGCAATCAAGCCTCAACTACTGCAGGAGGGCACACATAACACACACAAGGGACACACTTGGAGCACCCAGCTCAGGTTACCAGGGACATTGCACCGTGGGGTTCCACAGAACACATATTATATAAAGCCACTCTACCAAAACTGAGAGATGTAACAGCTCTGTCTAATACATAGAAACACACAGAGGGGGGCAGATGTAACAGCTCTGTCTAATACATAGAAACACACAGAGGGGGGCAACCAAAATGGGAGACAAAGATACATTCCCCAAATAAAAGAACAGGAGAATTTCAGAAGAAGAAATAAATGAAAGGGAGGCAAGGAGTCTACTTAATACAGAATTCAAAACAATGCTTATAAGGATGCTCAAGGAATTTAGTGAGAAGTTCAACAGCATAAAAAGGACATCGAAACCATAAAAAAGAAACAGTCAAAAGTAAAGAATACAATAACTGAAATAAAGACTACATCAAAGGAATCAACAGTAGATTAGATAAAGGCGAAGATTGAATCAGCAGTTTGGAAGATAAAGTAGTGAAAAACATCCAATCATAACAGCAAAAATTAAAAAATAAATAAATAAAAATTAAAAATGAGAATAGTTTAAGGAAATTCTATGACATTTCAAGCATATCAAACTTTGCATTACAGGGGTACCAACGGAGAAGAGAGAGAGAGCAAGGGATTGAAAACTTATCTGAAGAAATAACATCTGAAAACGTTTCTAACCTGGCAAAGGAAATAGACAGACAAGTCCAGGAAGCACAGATAATGCCAAAGAAGATGAACTTTTAAAAAAATCTCATAGCAATATACATCATAATTAAAATGTCAAAAGTTAAAGACAAAAAGAGAATCTTTAAAGCAGCAAGAGGAAATCAGTTAGTCACCTACAAGGGAACTCCCATAAAAGTGTCAGCTGATTTTTCAACAGAAAGTTTGTAGGCCAGAAAGTAATGACATAAAATATTCAAAGTGTTAAAAAGAAAGAACCCACAATAAAGATTACTCTAACCAGCAAGGCTGTTATTTAGAATCAAAAGAGAGGTACAGAGCTTCTCAGACAAGAAAAAGAAGGAGTTCATTACCACCAAACCAGCATTATAAGAAATGGTAAAGGGACTTCTTTAAGAAGAAGAAAGAAAAAAGAGGTTAAAAATATGGATAATAAAGTGGCAATAACTACATATCTATCAACAATGACTTTAAATATAAATGGGTTAAATGCTTCAATCAAAAGACATATGGTGGCTGAATGAATAGCAAAACAAAACTTTTACACGTGCTGTCTACAAGAGACTCACTTCAGAACAAAAGACACGGACTGAAAGTAAAGGGATGGAAAATACTTCATTAAAATGGAAAATAAAAAGAAAACGCTGAAGTAGTTACATTTATACCAGACAAAATAAACTTTAAAACAAAGACTGTAGCCCTGGGCAGTTTTTCTCAGCGGTTAGAGCATCAGCCCTCGGACGGGAGAGTCCCAGGTTCGGATCCCGTTAAGGGCACATACCTCGGTTGCAGTTTGTCCCCGGCCCCAGTTGGGGTCGTGTGGGTGGCAACTAGTTGATGTGTCTCTCTCACGTTGAAGTTTCTTTCTCTCTCTTCCTCCTTCTCTCCCTCCTGCTCTATCTGAAGATAAACACAAAAATGTCCTCAGGTGGGGATAAAAAAAACAAAAAAAAAAAACAAAGGCTGTAATAAGAGACAAAGAAGAACCCATCAATTCTACTTCTGGGTATTTATCTGAAGAAACCCAAAACACTAATTCAAAAATACAAATACATTCATATATTTGTTGCAGCATTATTTTCAACAGACAAGATATGGAAGCAACCTAAGTATCCATCAATAGATGAATGGATAAAGAAGTGGTGCATTTTTACAATGAAATATGACTCAGCCATAAAAAAGGAATTAAATCTTTCCATCTGCAACAACATGGATGGACCTTGAGAGTATTTTTCTGAGAGAAATACAAATGCCATATGATTTCACTTATATGTAGAATCTTAATAAATAAAAAATTTAGTATCCATCTGACACCATATATAATTATTATAATATTATTGACTATATTACCTGTCCTATACTTTATATGACCATGGCTATTCTGTAACAACTAATTTGTACTTCTTAAGAGTTTCACCTTTTGCACCCATCTCACAACTCCCCTCCAATTTGTCAACCATCAAAACGTTCTCTGTATCTATGAGTTTTTTCTTTTGTTTGTTTGTTTGTTTATTTATTTATTTAATCTGAATGATCATTTTGTAAATTATATAATATCTAATTACTGGGGTGTACACCTGAAACAAATATAATATTGCATGTCAATTGTAATTGTAAAAGAGAGTTTTTACCTTATGTTTATTGTTTTGTTGTTGCAGTTGAGTTCATTATCACTCATATAAGAAACCGTAACAAATACTGAATCAGCAAGGGTGAAGAATCCAAACATTTGAGCATATATCTGTGAGATTATAAAGATGAAAAAATTCTGCTATTTCACTTCTATGTCCATATCACAAGTGAGCACTTACCAGAAACAGTCCACAGTCCCAGTTCTAACAGCTAAACTTATGTCCCACTATGAGGATATACAGGACCTTACAAGATCTCTGTCACTTGACAATATTCTGGCTGAAGACTCTTCCTTTTGACTCCTGTTATGTAAATTCATTTGGCAGAGCAGCATTTACATGATTAATTACCAAGTGGCAATGTATAGACAGTTGCTCTCCTAGAAGAAAATTTATGCACAATCATGTAGCTGTTGTTGGCACCTCCTTTTCCCAATTCAACAGTTAGGTATGTAGCTTTGCAGAAGCACTCAAAGGTGCATGACATAAAAAGTTTTCATTGGGTATTTTCAGTGGCAAACTAGGCTAATTCTATTAGTACCATGAGTGATCCTGAAAAGCAGTGTCTCCACATGGGATTTAGGGTCTGGATCATTCACCAACAAAACAAAAATATTCAGTGATAAGTGTCATGGTGGAAATGGAATGATTAGTGTCTCAAGTACCAAGACACTCACAGAGGTGAACTGAGATGAGTTTCAGGTGAGTATCAGATTATCTAATAGCTGAGTCACTGAACACATGGGAGCTGTAGTATTTACAATGCTTTTAGAATTGCTGCTTTTGAAGACTTGAAAAAAAATGACATGCTAAAGTCAACCAACTGTCAACTCAAGGCACTCTGTGAAAGCCAGAGGTACTCTATAATAACATTTTAGAAAACATTTGTCTTCTGTAGCTACAGACATAATTTTGCTGTAAAGCCATCTCAAAATCTAATTGTGAGCTGCAAAGGAGATTGAGTGTATAGCCATAACAGGTCTCCTATGTCAAAGCCAGTATTAGGATAGAAAAAGAGTGGGACCTTGAGAGCTAAGACGAGAATATTTGGGTCAATGACCCTTAAGATCTCAAAACTCTAGATTTTCCTATGTCAAAAGAAAGTATTTTCCCCTTGCTAGCGGAGACCCTGCAAAGACCTCCCCAGACAGAGATGCCTCACATGATGATGCTTTCTTACTCTTCTCATGATAAACCCCACTACTCATCATTATTACATCAAGATCATTGAACTATAGATTGCTTAGGGTAGTATGGACATTTTATTTATATTAAGCCTTCCAATCCATGAACATGGTATATGCTTCCACTTGCTTATATCACCCACTATTTCTGTCTTCAAAGTCCTATAGTTTTCCAAGTGCAGGTCTTTTACCTTCTTAACTTTATTCCTAGGAACTTTATTACTTTTGTTGTTGTTGTTGCAATGGTATATATGATAGTTTTCTTAATTTCTCTTTATGAGAGTTCATTATTGGTTTATAAAAATGCTAACAATTTCTGGATATTAATTTTGTATCCTGCTACTTTGCTGAATTCATTGATTAACTCTGATAGTTGTTTGGTGGAGTCTTTAGAGTTTTCTATGTACAATAGCACATCATCTGAGAATAATGACAGGTTTAACTCCTCCTGGGGTTTCTCTGGTGCATGCCAACATCAGACGCTGTCCTCATCTGGCCCTTGATAACCTGACCCTTGACAATCTGTAGGAAGTTGAGCAGGGCAGATCCCCTAGTATTCTGGTGAATAGGGTCTCCTGAGCCATGAGATTGGGTCTGCCTCTGGTCTAGCACTTTTAATGTCCCCCCTTCTGAACTGCTCTCCTCCCCCCCATGGAACTGCATTCTGCTGGGGTATCGGGACCTGGCAGGCATTATTCAAGCAGTATCTCATTGGGGGTGGTGCCCACAACCTGTAGAGGGGAGGCTGGCACTTCCTCTCTTTCCTCAGGGCTGAGCAGGCTGTATTCACTGGGGAGCTAGGATCTTCTTCCCCATAATGCAGCTGCAGAGCCCAGTACACGCCCATCTGTCTCCCAGACAGATGGCCTCCCAGGTGACACAGTGGCAAAAATCCAGCTCTGTGTGGCTCCCTGGCACCCCTGTGCTGCCTAACCAAGCAGGAGGGGTTCAAAAAATTACCCCAATTGGCACCCCAATCTCTCCGTGTATCTGGCCACCATAGTGTGGGTCCGAAATTCCCAGCTCTGCCAGGCTGTAAGAAGCCAATGTCTGACAGCCCCCCACACCTGTGCAATCAAATGGAGCAGGGCAGGCCAAGATTTCCAGCCTAGCACTGATGCCTTTACCTCAGACCACAGCAAGATTGGGCAGACGGAGTAGTTTAGCAGATGGGGGGAGGGAATCTGCCCCAGCACTGAAGGTGGACAAGATCAATCCTCTTTCCCAAGCCACACAGTCTAATCTTTGACTGGCTCTCTGCCCAAAGTCTTTCCAGAGAATAGAGGGCCCCTCAAAGTCTGTGCTCAGTACACCAAGCAGAACCCTCCACTGGCACCGAGCACTGCTGCGTGGCACCCCCAGCAGTCACAGACTGGAGCAATCTTCCCAGGCTGGTATTGAAACAATAGACTCTCTCCTTCCCTGGGATGGTGCGGTCCAAGTCTTCCAGGTGGACTGAATCCCCACTAACTGTCACCACTCAATGCCACAACCGGGATCCCCTTCCTATCCAGATTACCTCCCTTATCCTCTTATATCTCTCTATAAGCTAAATATTCACAGTTGAAGTAAGAAAAAACAGTGCCCTGAATACAACTGATTAGATGTATGATTTTATTTTCACAAGTTTCAGCAAGGGACAATGTGTTGCCAATAAGAAGCAATGGTGTTTCAAATCAATTAGGAGGACACAAGGTATCCAACTAACTGAGATGTCCAGAAAAGTTGTTCCTGGGTGAACTTATGTTGTGTTAATATCCTCTTGCTTAGACAGGAAGCAAAATGAGATTGTTAGCACTGGTAAAGTGCACTGCTTGAGGATTCAAGGTGTCCCGTTGAAACAGTCACTATTGATTACACATAATTTTTATTTATTTTTTAATCCTCACCTGAGGACTTGCTTACAGAAAGGAAAGGAGAGAGAAAGAGAGAGAGTGAGAGAGAGAGAGAACGAGAGAGAGAGAAAGAGAGAGAGAGAGAAACATAGATGTGAGAAAGAAACTTTGATCAGTTGCCTTCTGTATGTGCCCTGACCAGGAATCGAACCAGCAATCTCTTGGTGCATAGGACAATACTCAACCACTGAGCCCTTCCAGGTGGGCTACATATAGTTTTTGTATATGTTTTTTGAATGTTTGTGTTTGTGTGTGCATATATTGAGATAGAGGAAGAGAGAGAAAAAAAGAAGAAATAAAGATAGGGGAAGAAGGAAAAATAAGTATTATACAAAATGTCCACTCTGCAGGAATTTGAGCATCATATTCCAAACTTACAGAGTGCACACTGGCATAGAAATTTCAGAATGGTGTCCTTATACTTTCTTTTTTTCAATACAGAATGCCTGCCTTGGACCATATCTTTCCTCTTCTAATTCAAGGTCCATTAGGTTGTTTTACTACATTCCTCTCTAACTTCTTCCCTCCACATGCCAATGGGTATTATGTCCTCTTAGACAGCCTCCTGTAAAAGTCATCAGTCATTCTGACACTTTGGTTGAAAATTAATTTCTTAGTTTCAAAGGTAGAATTGAGAACAGATTATATCCTATCTAAGCATATGAGTCTTTTCTCAGAGAACATAACTCATTAAAAAAGAATAAAAGAAATGTTAGCTTGAATTTTACCTACCATCTTCCCTACACTCGATATGTAGGAAAAGAGAGAACTTATACCCCAAGGAAGAGTACAGATTTTCAAGAGGACCATTTATACCAAGAGGAGGTGAATAAACATTATCCCGGTCCCCATGTGTCTCTGAGAAGTGCTCCATTCATTTCCTCCAGGCAGAGAGGAAGAAAATTCTCCCAGGAGGTACCAGCAGGTGTAACAGCAAGAACAGAGACTGCAGTGTGTGTCCTACCACCTCAGCTGCCACAGACTCTTCCCGTTATAGGTTGCATGGGCAAAGCCCAAATTTTTGCAAAAACAGCCAGACACCAGGGCAGTCTTCTAATTCTTTAGAATTAAATTGCAACTATTCTTCATTTCAGACATTGCATTATTTATGTAGTCTAAAGAAACTGCATGATTGTCCTTTAAGCTTTAACACATAAAAAATTAGGTCATATTGTTGAACCCAAAGGAAGAAAAATTTTAACCACATAGTTATTTCTTGAGGGAGGAGCTCTTAGAAGGGATTGTCTTGAAGATCCTAAAGGTAGCCACAGAATCAGCTCAAACTGGTCCTGTCTGACTTCTAACAAGACCCAGAGTGAAAGCTTAAACCTTGGATACACCACTTACCAGTAACACTTGTGAACACCATTCACAAGTAACACTTGTGAACCCTTAACTGTTCCCCCATTGAACTAAAGGACCAGGGATTAATCCCAATCTGAAAACCGGAACCCTTTTAAAAGCAAAGAATCTATTGTCCAGGAAGATCTGGTGCTGAAACCTCTTAAGTCTTGCCCAAATCCTGAATCAGTGAGACAGATTTGAGCCTTGCCCCTGTCTCCTTGCCAGTGGGCTTCACAATAAAAGCATTTTTTTTTCTTTTCTCAAAAGCTGGTGCCATAGTATTGGCTTGTATGTGGATCAGGCAGTGAGCCCTTGCTCAGTAACCTAAACACTATGTTCATTAATTTACATGGACTTTCCTCTGGATGGTGGTCCAGGTCCTGAGAATGGAAGAGAAGATGGGGAAGAGCCCCCAACATAGGCTGGTCACTGACCTTTCATACTGCCAAGATTAGCCTCCAACTAGCATCTCTCCTTTTTCCTATTATGAAAAAAGGGGTCATTTTTTGCTACTCCAATATGTTTTAGCCTAGGAAAATGTTGAGCATCATGTAGAGAGAAAGATGAAATCCATCCTGCTACGCATACATTGCCTCATTTAATCCTTATTATCTTCATTTTACAAATGAAGAAATTGAGACTACAAGTTTAAGGGATTTGCCTTAAGACACATAGCTAACAAGTAGCAGAACCATGATTAGAAGCTGAGTCCTTACCCCTGTTGCTTTTTGTTGTTGTTAATCCTCACCCGAGGATATTTTTCCATTGATTTTTAGATAGAGTGTAAGAGAGGGAGGGGAGGAAGAGCGAGAGAGAGTGAGAGAGAGAGAAAGAGAGGAGAGAGAGAGAGAGATTGACATGAGAGAGGCACATTGACTGGTTGCCTCCCTCAGGACCCTGACTGGGCCTAGGGATCAAACTTGCAACCCAGGTACGTGTGGCCCTTTGGTACAAAGGCCAATGCTCTAATCATCTAACTGCTAAGCCAAACCAGCCAGGGCAAAAGCCTATTGCTTTTAACCACTGAAATATAGTGCCTCTTAGATCTCAGAAATATGATATTGCTTTCATTCATTCATTTTTTTCATTAATGTGGTGAACAACCTCTTCTTAGTGCCTAATACATACCAGTCACAAAACTGCAGGGCCCAGGAAACTCTTTTAAAGGTGTTTTAAATCCAACAGAAGACCTCCTAAAAAGCACTGTCCCATGGAAGACAGAGTCCTTGAACCGTTCAGAAGACTCCATTCTCCAGCTCATTTAATCAATTTGTCCCAGATTAAATGGCAGACCAAACACTAAAAAAAGTAGTTTATGCACAAGTTCCCCTTTTCCCAGATTTAACGCTACAGATTGTTAAAAGCTAGTGTTCACACCAGAGTCAGAACAAGGGCTCTTTGAGAAATTCAGGGCCATACAGGTGGAGATTCTCACTGCTGCTTCCCAGCCCTGTCACCTGACATCTGAGTCCCATAAGCAACAAGTCTAGGAAAGATAAATTGAAGAGGGATGTTTCTGTTCTTTATGTTCAGGTGTGGAACAGCTGGTGAAGGCCAGGGGACCTCAAAGCTGTAAGCAATGAATTCTGCTGAACCTCTAGCCACTTAATATGACTCCAGATTTCTCACATTAATAATCACTGCCCTGAGCAAAATGGAAACTCAGGTGTGTTTCCAACATATCCACATAGTCACCTGGTTTGGATTCACAGCAGGGCCTTGAAAAATGACAGGCAGAAAGCTGTGATTTATACAGGGAGTAAGTAATTAAGGCAAACTTCCTGGAAGGGAAACCTCAGTTACATTTGTTTCACAGTTTTGATTAGAAGCCCCTAAAATTCTACGTCAATTTGAGAATATCCTGAATATGCATATGTGCCCGCGTGCACACACTCACACACACACACACACACACACACACACAGCTAAATATTTGAGAGTAGATTGAGCTGTTCGGGTTACTGGCACTAATTCAGAATATTATGAAGGTGTAAGCTATGTCATTAGATTACATGCTTCTGATAAAAGTTTTACACACAAAAAGAAGGGGAATAAGAAAATCATAGTTTATGCAAAAAAATAATTTGGTAATTTAACTATACCACAAATTAAGCTGGCTTTAATGTATAACTAATTAAAAATCATATACTGATTCCCTTCAAGTGTCTCCTGTATTAAAAATTATTTTGCTACATTTTTATCTTTTGAATCACACGCATCTCTACATATAAATATGGAGATATAGATGTAATCTGTCAAGAGTGTATTTTTGTAATTTGTTCTTGCTTTACAACTAAAAGCCTACATATTTATAGTCTTTAAAAACATATTATATGTTCATTGTAGCATTATTTACATGGCCAAGATATTGAAACAATCTAAATGCTCTTCAATAGACGAGTGGATAAAGAAAATATGGTATACGCAAGGATGGAAAAAAAAAAGTAGGTTGACAGTTGTGAGTACATGAAACACAGGGTTTATTCTTGTATTATTATTTATTAATTATTGTATTATTTTTCATACGAACAACTGCAAACTTACTTTTGCCTCACCCTCTATCAGTCTGTAGAGTAACCAAGGTTTGAGTTCAGATGATATGACATCAAATTTCATTCTCTTAGTTTCAAGCCAGACTGCCTCCAACAAGGTCAAGGGAGATGAAAGCCTCCAGATAATTAGAAACACATGTGAACATGTCAGATCTCTGCTCCCCCACTGCTATCTGTGCCAGTTGAAATTCTACCCCTTCTTTGAGGCCAGTCCTCCATGGGTTTAGAGCTTTGGGAATCCTATGGATATGAATACAAATCCAGTTCTGTCTTCTCCATTGTGTGACCTGGAATGCATTGCTTAACCTCTATGATTAATTCTTACCTCCCAAGATTGTGGTGAAGAGTAAATATATTGATTTATGTAGTGTTCCCGTACAGACAGACACATAGTAGGTATTTAATAAATGTAGCTCCTGTCTGCTATGTCTGCCACGAAGACTACTCTACTTCTCAAAACTAGAAGAACTGTTTTCTTTCTTTATGGTTTTATGGACCATTGTTTTATACTCCCTTATAAGGATATCATGACTATTTAGTGGTGCTCCGTTTACCCAATTACCTTGTAAAGTGTCTGATGTCGAGATTGATCTCTTATAAGCAACCATCTTTGCTTACAGATCACAGAGTGGGGAATGGTGCATAATTTTGTCATTAAAATTCTGGCACAGAAATTCAGTCATGTCAGGAATAGACTATGTGAACAATTCCTTAAATGTTTTCAAGTTTAATGAGTCAAGATGAGTAGATCCTATGAAAATGAGAAGCTGAATAAAAAGAAGTTGGAAACTGATGAAATTCATGCAAGATTAAAAATGTTCCATAATTGCCCTGGCCGGTTTGGCTCAGCAATTAGAGCATCGGCCCGCGGACTGGAGAGTCCCGGGTTTGGTTCTCGCTAAGGGCACATGCCTCAGTTGCAGTTTGTCCCTGGCAGTTTGTGTGGATGGCAACACTTGATGTGTCTCTCTCTCACATCGATGTTTCTCTCTCTCTCTTCCTCCCTCTCTCCCTCCCGCTCTATCTGAACATAAATGCAAAAGTGTTCTCCAGTGAGGATAAAAAAAAAAAAAAAGTTCCTTAGTTATCCTTGACTCTAAGCAGAGATATTGTGGATGACTGTAATAATATTTTGAAATAACACCATCTGAAACAATAGTCACCTGCTTAAATGAATGAACTAATCAGGTCATTTTACCATAATGCTAATGTGTACATTATAAAACTATCCAATCGACTGTATGACTGATGTTAATACTGAACTATGTTGTGAGTTGAAGCCTTGCAAAGGCCACCAGCTTACATTACCCAAAGCTTTTGAGAATGGACTAAAATAAAGGCATAGAATAAATTTTTGTAGATACATTTTAGTAAACACACAATACAATAGACAGATAATATATTGTAGAAATGTATACCTGAAATTTGCATAGTTTTATTAACTAATGTCACCCCAAAACATTAAAATTTTAATGGACACATTTTTCATAATGATTTTTAGAATGAGGTGAATTGTACATGTGATTATTTAAATAACCAAGAAATAAACATAGGATTAACCATTAAAATAAGTCTGAAGACTAAATTTTTGAAATAATAAGCAAAATTTAAAAAACCTTATGAATTCTTAAGAATTATAAATGTGTAAGAAAATATAAAATGGTGCTATTCTATTAATACAAATACTATTTAATGGAACATGCTAGATACTAGAGATGAAATGCTGCCAACCAGGTCACTACTGCATGGTAGATCATAATTTATAGGAGGTCCCAGGCTTATAATCAACAAATTATGTTATACAATTACTGTTAGTTAATTGGGATGTGAATAACTCTTCCTGAAGTTATCAGGAAATGTCCTCAAAGAATTGACATCTTAGCTAGGATCTGACAGGTAATGGGGTTGATGGGAGAGGGTGGAGGTGGTTAGAGAAGGTATGCACCAGAGGGGTTAGGTTAGAAGGAAGGCTAACTGTCTCAGGCAGAGTATAAAATCACTTGGATGGTTTAGTAAATAACAGCTTTGCTGTATTATAGGCTCGAGGAACACTAGAAGAGAGGGTTAGAAAATTAGTTGGGGATAATTTTTAAAGGTCTTGTTACTAGGCTAAAATGGTTGTTGGGCTTTATCACATAAGCAAAAGAGCTGATTTTTTTTTTTTTTTTTTGAGAGAGAGAGAGAGAGAGAGAGAGAGAATATCATAAGCAGATATTTGTTTTAAAACAGCTCTAGATGAAGTGTGAGCTGAATTGGAGTTGAAAAGACTAGAACAAGAGAAAATTACTAAACTCAGTAATAGGATACAAGGATAGATATTGCATAATTATTATCCTAATTTTTATGCAATGGAATAATTATTTCTTCTAACTATTCATTGACCACTTGACTGGTTTCAATAAACTAGATATCACTTGAGAGCTTAAAAGATCAAAAGTTTAGCCCTGGCTGGTTTGGCTCAGAGGTTGGAGCATCGGCCTGCGGACCAGAGAGTCTTGGGTTCAGCTCCCGCTAGGGGGAAGTACCAAAAAAAAAAAAAAATCAAAAGTTTAAAATTAATTAACAGGAGCTAATTAGCTAAAACTAAATGACAACAGTTTAAAAAGGAATTATTTATATAAAATACATTGAGTTAAATTTATTAAATTCATCATTAAAGATATTCATTGGATAAATGATAAGGTGGTAGATAACAAAATGCTTCAGAAGGGGGGACATCTTTAATACTTTCAACAATAAAGATTTTAAAAATGCTGTGTTTCATCAGGGAAAGAACTTGCTCAAAGTAACATATTATCATTGGCTCAGCAGACGTTAGTTATTTAAAAACTTAATCTTTATTTTTTATTTGGAACATGTTACTTTGTGTAAACCTAGAGACAGAAATGTTTACATTAAAATAAAAATTACTGCATGTAAAAAGAATATGTTCAAAGAAAGAAATGAAACTCTAAGTTTACTTTTCTTTGAGGCACTTTAGTGGGAAATGAATTCGTGGTTTATACTGACCTAGGAATAATGGTCATTGTCTAAATATTAGAGACAGAGTAGTATCTGATTCAGGAAATTCAACAAATTGGCTAAACTAAATTAATCAGAGTATCTTGACTAGGAATTTGAAATTGGTACACAGGGACACTAGTTAGTGATCAGAAGTGTGAAACTGGCAGAGAGTAAAGGGACAGTATGGTCCTTTTTGTTCCAAGTATATGGCAAAGGAGAGAATGTTAGTCTAACAAGAGAGAAAATAAAGGCAGACAACCAGAAAGGGACAAGAGATCATGGTATACTGAATGAAAAAATCAGAAAAAGAGTAACTAGTTTAGTTGCTGACTAGTTTGTATATACTGAGACAAAAGTCTATATGGTTCCTTTGTATCTGCAGCATAGTTTACATTTTTGTTCAATATTGCTTCAGTGGGTTTACCTTTGAAGTCAAGTAATCCCTCACCAAGATGAATATATGTGTTCTCTTTCAACATAAACAAAATTTGGTAAGACTATTGGGTATCCTTAGACGGGAAACTATTCTGAGATTAAACACACCAACATAGTAAAGATAAGCAACCTATCCTTTCTAGCTTTACTTGTAACATTTATGAATTTTAATGTAATTTTTAGATTTATTTACTACAAAAAAGAGTGTCTCAAATTTTTAAAAATGGATGTTTAATGTTTACATGGCATTTCATAGAGCTCTGAAGGGGTTTTCCTCAAGCATCTTCTAGAACCTCAGAATAGTGTCAAAACTTGCTCTACCCTGAGTGAGAAAAGCTGTTAATTGTCTGAAATTTGAGATAAAAAGTTTGTATGCACTCAGGTACAGGAATCCTCAGGGAAAAAAATCCTGTTTTCCTCAATTCCCATCACCTTTTGGTAGTATTTTTCCAGGTCTTGATCCGCCTAGGAATAGATGCACAAGTGTATGACAGATGAGTGATGAATAAGGATGGATAAATGGATGGGTAGATGGATAGATAGAGGACTGAATGAAGCCTTAGGCTTTTAAATAGCAGGCACGACATCTTTCATCTGTAAATTACATACTTACTGTTTGTTAAATAAATGGAAGATTTCACAACTATTCACAACAACTTTAAGATCTCCCTCCAACTCACTCTGCAGTATAAAGCTGCAGCCAATTATTTCTCACCTAACAGGAAACCTCTGACAGAACTGCCCTCAACCATTCTGAATGCAAAGGAAAGCATCTGCTGCATGTAATTGCAGGGAAGAGACAGGGGAGCCAGAAATAAACCAAACATAGGTGTTGAAGAACTGTCTTATTCAATCAGTCCTAACAGAGATTTGTATTTATTGCCTTTTATAGAAACTTGATTATCCTTTTTATAACTCTAGCTGTCCAGTATTTGATTTAACCAGCAAACATGCTAGTAATTTGCTTCTCAGTACAGACACATTTTTTCAGGATCTAGAAGTTATAGTAATGTCTTTGCTGTTCTTTTCTTACATCAATCCAGTTCCTTCAGAATGAAAAGTGCAGGTAAGACATAGGATATGGAGGAAAGACCTCTGTCAAGCAAAGAGTGTACTATTAGATTAATTTTAGATAGCTTTCTCTGGGAAAATTATTTTAGTTGAATATGAAATATATTGTAATTTTCCACTTGAGAAATTAACATAAGTTACAGAAGTCATGTGAAATATGCTACCTATTTAAATTTAAAAAATTGAGGACCATATAGATGTTAATTTTGCTACATGATTAAAAGAATTTGCATGAATGAGTCTCAGTGTAGATATCCATACAAGAAAAAATATCCATCTATTCTTCCTTCTTTCTAATTCATCCACTCATATCATGTATCTTCCTGAGGCCTGAATCCAATGAGTTTTCACTTTGGCTTTGATTTAGTAATAATATTGAGGCATTTGTTTTATTAGATTCTATTGCATATTTGGATCTTCAAATGATGGCTAGATTTAGTATTGCTCTAAAGAAACATTAATTATTTATAATTATGGAATTTGATTCACTCTGAGAGAAGCAATTAGAGCATTAAATGTAATAGAAAAATAAGCAATACACAGTAAGCTCTACTCTCGGTTTCTCTTCCCAGTTTTACCTAAAATTGAGATTTTAACAAAGACGTTCCTGTTCTTAAATATCCATTAGATTAAATGTGATTAAATTAGCTGTGTGCTCGGTCAGTGTGCTGCTGCTCAGGAAACCCTTTGGGGTCTGAGGAGACTAATGGTAAACTATAAAGCTCTTTGAATAAACAGGAGTGTAAATCATTCATGGGTTTAGTCAGCTCTAACTCCAAGAATGTATAGACTTGGAAAAGAATTATTCAAACAATATTTCTTTTTCAGGCTGATGTTCAGAAAAAAACCTGCTAATTTAGACAGAAAGAAACAGATTTCAAAAAGAACTAAATATAAATCTCTTGAGCACCTTACCAAATTTAGGTAAAAAGGAGGAAAAGGAATGCATTTTACCATGTACATCTATTTCTTCCTCTTTTTACTTTCCTGAAGGAAAGGTGATAGGAAAAATATTAGTTAGGTCATGTTAGCTTTTGAATTACAGGTTTTTAGTCCAATAATATATGACAGATTTACAGGACCCCACTGAATGATAAAACTACACTTCTCTTATCCAACCATTTTGAAATCATGATATGTATAGAAAAGGCATACAAAACAAGTAATTTTACAAGATTATGCCAAAATATCAATTTTTGTACCTAAGCAGTCCTCATTTATTTATTACATATTGGATCCATCTGGGAAAGCGTTGTACCAAATAACAGGCTTTTTCTAAGACCCAGTTTGGCACCTTTTATAGCAAATGGATAAAACTGCCAAACAGCAAACAGAGCTAGTAGTTTAAACTATGTTTGCATAAGTTTAAAACTCAGTCAAGAGTGAAGGAGGTGAAAGGTGGTAAGGTAAAAACATCTGCTCTAACAGCCTGGAAGAATTTATAACAACCAGCAAGATTCAATTCCTTTACACCTTCAGATGGCTTGAGGAAATACCATAGTTAGAGCTCATTGTGTTTGGAATGTAAGGATATTATTTTTAGATGGCTTTTCAAAAGCAGGGGTAATACCATATTTTTGTATTCCTGAAACTGAGAAGTAATGGAATTTCAGAATCTGGACACTGTATATAGCTCTGGCATCTTTTGTCAGACTGGCTTCTCAGGCATTCAAAGCCACATTGCTAATAACACTTCCTCTCTTCTGCTTTCAATTAGCACATTTACCGGGGCTGATGTTCCCTAAAAGAGACACCTTGTTAAAGTCAATGTAGCAGCAGCTATAGCTCTTTGTAAAAACTGCAAATAGGTCTGCTAATGTTATATAGTAATTATTTGGTGTCTTTTGAAATAAGTTTAGCTTCCTACTATGTCTGCAAATATTTAAGCAGTTTAACGGGGGTTCCAATGAATAAATTTTTAAAGGTTTAAGTCATTTCCTATCTTCATGGCACCCAAGGACAGATCCCAATTCCATCACTCTGCACCTAACAAAAAGAGCTTCTGGATTGGAGATTTAAACCTTGGACTTACAATGCACTGATATTTGTCGAACTTATCAATAACAAAGTTGTGTGCTCTAATATACAGTGATATAACATTTAATTTTATGATCCCTGTTGAAATTATGCTCTCAAAATAACATGACAGGTGAGTCTTTGCCTGATAACTAAGGGAAGATAGGAGCTGTATAGAGATAATTGCCCTGCTCTGAATTAGCAGATAACTTTCGGCTGCTTTTGTTCTTCCTTATCTCTAACAACCCAAAAGCACAAACCAAATCAATTTGTCTATCAAATTTCTCATCAAAACAAAACAAAACCAGAAAAAAGAAGTAAAGTAACAGCTTTCATGAATCTCTTTGCTGACAAACTTCCAGGGAACCTCATTTCTACCTAGAAAATAAATTTTGACACTGAAAGGGCAAATACCAAATTCTAGGAAAGCCTGACCTATAATCACCAGTCATTTATTGTTAAGGCAGCACTTCTTAACTGGTGGTGTACATCAAAATAATTCATTAGACTTTTAAAACTATATCTCCCTTAGTTCCAGCCCTGAGGTTGTGACCCAGGTATCTAATTGTTGTTACATACTCACAGGTGATCCTTGTGTACCCTACTATTTGTTTATTCTGAGGCTCTGTACACAGAAATTGTGACTTTTTTTTTAGCAGTATATTCACCTTAATATCTTGCTATTACACTTAAATTAATTCCAATTCTTTTCCGTGGCAAATGCTATCTAAACATAACCCAGCTAGGGATGATTAGCTAAAAGTGTTTTAAGTGAAAGTGCAGGGTCAGGAAAATCTGTCATGGTAAATGCCAACAAAGAGTTTAATGTCAGGACACAGAAAACAATCCATAGGCAGGCAGAATCTAAGCAGGATGCTTCAGAGGAGCTAACTCAGCACCAAGGACAACACCAAGAGAAGCCTTGCACCCAGGCTTTCCTGAGGCTGCTTTGGATTTCATTCTGAGCTATTTCTTTTCTTTCTTTCTTTCTTTCTTTCTTTCTTTCTTTCTTTCTTTCTTTCTTTCTTTCTTTCTTTCTTTCTTTCTTTCTTTCTTTCTTTCTTTCCCTCTTTCTCCCTTTCTTTCCTTCTTTTAATTTATTTTATTGTTGAGAGTATTACAGATGTCCTCATTTCCCCTCTTTTGCCCCCCTCCACCTCACTCCCACGCTACCTCAGGCCTTCACCTGTCTGTTGTCTGTGTCCATACATATAAATTCTTTGATTAATCTCTTCCCACCCCCCTCCCACCTTTCCTCTGAGATCTGTCAATCTGTTCCATGCTTCCATGTCTGTGGTCCTATTTTGTTTTTTTAGGTTTTTTTTTTTTCATTAAATTTCACATATAAGTGAAATCATGTGATATTTGTCTTTCTCTGACTAACTTATTTTGTTTAGCATAAAAAATTACTGAGTCAGGTCTGATTATTGTACAATTCTGCAGACCTCAGATGGTTCTAAACCAGAAGTGTTTATCACATGTGGAGCTGTTAAAACCAATTCACATGTCTTACCTCAGATCCTCTAATTCAGATGCTCTGGATTGGATACAAGGACAAGCGTGTATATTATACATCTTTACAGATGCCTCTGGGAGAAATCTGGGGTCTTCAGAGGCCTCCAACTCCTTATCATGTGATCACTCAGCCTGATTAATCTTACAGCTTCCAGGCACAGAACACATATTCTGTCAGTGGGAAACCTGATCATCAATAAGATTTTTAATGTGGGAATTTTTATTATTATTATGATAAAAAGATGTGAGTAGTCTCACCTAGTCTTTACTGCCTTTTCACTTAATTTTCATTCATTTTACTATTTCTTTTAGCATTACTTCATTGCTATGGGTTAAGTTCTCTCCCTTCAAAAGAATGTGACCATATTTAAAATAGGATCTTTACAAGAGGTAATCAAGTTAAAATTACGATCATTAAGGCAGGCCCTACTCATTATAAACACGAAAAATTGGGCAGCGATGGATCCATACACAGAAAAGAAAATAGAAAGAAAAACGGGAAGAAGATAGCCATATGTCTAGAGTAATGTATATAAAAACAAAGAAATGTCAAGGATTCCCAGAAAAGAAGAGTCAAGGAAGGCAACCCCCCGAGTGATATCATTGAGAGTATGGCCCTGTGGACTTTGATTTCAGAATTCCAACATCAAGAGCCGTAAGACAATAAATTTCTGTTGTTTTAAGCCACCCAGTAACTTTGTCCTTTGTTATAGTAGTACTAAAAACTAGTGCACCTATCACAAACTAAATATGTATGTAGTGCTTTATAGTTTACAATATACTCATTTTACCATAGTCAATATAAGTAGCTAAGTGAAAAAAAAATAGTAATATGCTAATTTTATAGATGAGGAACTGAGATTCAGAAAAAGTTAAATGAGTTTGCAAACAATATAAAAAATGTTTAAGAGGCAGGATCCAGGCTCAGAAACCTGTGTTCCTCACCCTTCACCACCTTTTACATTCACAGTAATTTTCCAATCAAAAAGAAAACATTTACTCCTATGGTGCAGATCCCTTCATAAAATAGAAATTTCAGATTCTTTCGTTTTAGTTCAAAGCCATTAACAACAAATGACAGCATTGAAAGCTGAGTGTGCAGCAAGAGAAACATGGGCTCAAAACGTATCTTTGCTTTTAATTACATACATGGCTATAAATAAGTATTCTACCTGAATACTTTTTTTATTGTTAAAAGTCAAACATTAATAATTATCACACGGGGCTGTTTGGACATATAAATGAGCTAGCATATATAAAGCTCACAGGAGAGGCCTTGCAGATGGTGGATATTTAATGGATGTTAGTTTCCTCATTCAGCCTCTTGCCTTAGATCAGTTGAATACCACTCAATATAAAAGCTTGGATTTTTAAACACGTGCTTAGGGAACAATGATTCATCTTCATATATGGACAAGTCAGCATTAACTATTGAGTAAAGGCTTAGAGTTGACATGAGAAAAAATCTTGACCACTTTAGTTTTACATCTTAGAGGCTAGGTAAAACAGGGTTAAGCTAGAGAAATTTTTCCGCTTTTTGATTTGGAAACATTCAGCATTTGGTTGTTATTTAGTCAAGAACACATGTTCCTAACCCCAATCTGGAACACACGAGGAAAATAGGCTAGAGGTTAAGATTGTGATCACATTGATTATTCCTAGGTCCTTCTGCAGCATAGAAATTACTGGGAGTGATGGTTTCATGGTGCTATGCAAAATGCACTCAAAGAAAAACCTAAGGTCAAGAAAACTGTCATAACCTATTTCCAAAAACAGACTATAATTTGTGACCCCAGCCACAATGATGCCTGATGTCATAGACCAAAATTTCTCTGAACATCTACCAGTTATCATAACAAAACACTAACATTTTAATATTTAAAAATATATTTGTTTGCATAGTCAGGTTCTTTGATGGCAAGGGACTGGACAGTAAATATTTCAGCAATCTAAGTTGAACATAGCATTTTTAAAAAATAAATTATTGTGTGTGAATATTACACTCCCTCAATTTTTTTCACCACTGGTAATGTCTACAATGTCAGCGATCAGGAAATATTCTACCTGAGATCAGATTCTGACAGATTAATGCAAAATATAGCATTAAGGATTTAAAAATAAAATTCAAAGCATTCAAGGACTGGTGCTCTATAGAAGAAATTATGTCCCTTAAGTATGGTGGTTTTGGGGTTGATCAGAAAAGGGAGGATAAGCACTGGGAAACGGAATTAAAAAAACATGAAGAAATTAAATAGACTTGACTTTGATGTGTTGCTCCCACATGATCTTCAGTGAAAACTCCAGGCAGATAAAACATATTTTAATTACTGTGCTGAGCAAAAATAATGTGAGGTTTATAGTACATGAATGGTTAATAACATTTATTTTATTTCTAAACTATTTGGGTTATTTTTTTAATAGAATTTAAAATTTTTATCTCTATTCTGAATCTCCTCACTTTGTTTCAGCTCCTTTTTTAAATGAATTATTTTATCTTTAAAATATAGTTATTGGCCATATTAATTATTCACTCTAATAACTATTTATTGAAAATAATTGTTCAAGCAATAATCCTTGGTTATTTAAAAAATTTGAGGAAATAAAAAAAGACAGAGAGAAGAAAATAAATGCATTCATAATCACCACTAAGCAAGAATGATTAACATGCATTTGAAATGTTTTTCTGATGTTTGTCTACATACATTTTAAAACAAAATTTGAATACTAATAGGTATAGCTTTTAACCTTTCTTTTATCATATAGTATTACTACATACCATTGTTTTCTTCAAAAACATATTTTGATATGACACTGAAATAGTCTATATAATGGTGTATCAAGACAATTTTTAAACAATTCCATTGGGGTGGACATTTAAATTGTTTTTAATTCTTCACTATTTTAAATAGTGCTGTGTTGAAGCATCCTTGTACATGGATTTTTCTTGAAGCTCTTGAATAAGAGTGTCAAATGGCTATTTTTTAGATAATCTGGATACATATTACTAAATTATTTTCAGAAAAGATTATATCTATTTAAACTTTAAGCTAACAGGAGGATTTTTTTTTTATCCTCACCGGAGGACATTTTTGCATTTATCTTCAGATAGAGCGGGAGGGAGAGAGGGAGGAAGAGAGAGAGAGAAACATCGATGTGAGAGAGATACATTGAGTGGTTGCCACCCACACAACCCAAACCAGGGCTGGGGACGAATTGCAACTGAGGTACATGCCCTTAGTGGGAACCGAACCCAGGACTCTCTGGTCCACGGGCCGACGTTTTAACCACTGAGCCAAACTGGCCAGGGCTAACAGGAAGATTTTAAAATACTTATTATTAAACTCAAACATACAGATGTACACAGAGTATAAAATGCATCTTATTATTGTACCACATTATTTTCTAACATGAACCTCTTTGATAATATCAAGTTTTTTCTTGCTTTAAAAGACACAAAATTTTATAATAGAAAGAGAAAAAAATCCTTTTACCTATGAGAACATTTAGACTCAGAGGTGTCAAGTAATCTGCCCAGGGTCATACCACTAGCAAAAGTTAGAGTCAGGACATTTGACATCCAGTTTAGTTCCCATTTCGTTTCACTGTAATACCCTCAAGTCTTTCAAAGGATCATTAGAAATAAAATTCCTATAATTATCATTCTTTTAAATTCTTTCCTAATGAAAATACCTAAGCCAAAATTAACATTTTAGCTATACATGACATTATTTTTACTCATATGACATGGATAACTAACAAAATTATACCAAGTAAAACAGGTATTGTCCATTTCCTTATAAAAGATACTTGATTCAAGCAATAAGCTTAGTTTTAGGAAAGGAACATTATTTCCAAATATTCAAAGAAGGGGGAGCAGTCAACAAGATGCACCACTAAGATCTCCTGCTGTAGGTATAAAATTTCCTCATGGCCCTAGCTACCACACGCTGAATCTATAACTACATTTGTACCAAGACCACACTTTTCAGGGGCACTCGAAACAGACTGTGTGTGCTAGAGAAGCTAAGTTTTCTATAAGATGTGAGACTCCTAATAAGTGATAAAGGCTTGAGGACTTTCTATTTTCCTGGCTGAACTCTTCTTAAATTCGTGCTGTAGTCCGAGATGCTTTCTTCTCCAATCTTCCTTCCTGCTATCTCTTCTTTGGCAAGTATCAATTTTGCATCATGGTCTAAAGACTCTCCCTAAATTCTCTTACTCTTTCTCTCTCTATTGTACTCTGCTACTCTTTTTCACATCTAATTTTATGTTAGAGTCTACTTCTTGGTGGACCTGAACTAACATAGAAGACAAAGAGTGCAAAGAGCTATTGGATCCATTCATATGCTCATGATTTCTTTGTATAGAAAAAAGCAGATATCATTTAAATGCTTAAAAAAAATGTCCCCTAGCTGATGGGTTATTCTCACTGTTGATCTCTGAACTGGGTTTGGTGTTCTAAAAATGTTTTTACAACGTCTATGCCTGCTTTATTTAATTTCTTTTTGCTAATTAGTGGTCTAGTATTTACTTCAGTATATCTACCCTTACTCTCAATAGGGGCAAGTGGGAGAATACATGTTACCTTGTCAAAACATTCATTTACTTTAAAATACAAAACATATGTGTGTGGTTAATTTAACTATAATATATATCTTGGGAGCAATTAGTTGTACACATTCTAAAAATATTTATTAAATATAAAAGAATAAAGAACTAGAAGAGAAAACAAAAAACAGAGTCTAAAACACAAAACAGATAGTAAAATGGTAGGTCAAAATACAACCACATCAGAAATTACTTTAGATAATAATACTGGACTCAACACTTCAACAAAGAAAAAAAAAACTAAATGCTGTATAAAGAAATGCACTACACATATGATGAAAATAAGTAAAAAATAAATGGATGGACAAAAATATAGCATGTAATAGTAAACATTAGAAAACAAAACACATTTATAATGATAAACAGATAACACATCTTAAAGACATAACAATTACAAATGTTTATGTACTTAATAATGGACCCTCAAAACACAAGATAAAATATTGACAGAAATTAAGGTGGAAATAGAAAAGCATAATTGGAGATTCCACAAACATCTTACAAACAATTGATAAAACAATTATGCACACACAAAATGATAAAGATATAGAAGACGTTTATCACTCAATCAGCCACATTTAGCGAAACAGTATGTGTAGAAAAATTACAACCAACAACTATACAACCAAAATATTTCAAGTGCAAACAGTACATTCACCAAGATAGAAGATATGTTGGGCTATAAAACAAATCTAAATGATTTTGAAATTATTGAAGTAATATGTAGTATATTCCCTAACCAAAAATTGAATTAAAGTAGAAATCAATAAAAGGAAAATATATAGAAAAACCTCATATATTTGTAAATTTAAAACTCACCTAAAATAATACATAGGTTAAAGAAGAAATGACAATAAATAGAAAATATTGTAAACTGAATGGATGAAAACACTATATAACAAATTTGAAGGATGCAGCCAAGTTATTGCTTAGAAGGACATTTGTAGCTATAAATGATTATATTAGATAAGAAAAAACTCTAAAAATGAACTTAAATTAAGTAAACTAAATATTAGAGAGAAGAAATAAGTAGAAAATAAATAATAGACAAAATTTTATTGTTTTCAAAAAGTAAGTTACCTAAAATCTTAGATTCATTAAGAAAAAGGGAGATGGATGACGTGCAGCCAAGATGGCAGCATAGGTAAATGTGGCACTCTCCTTCTCCCACAACCACATCAAAATTACAATTAAACTACTGAACAACCATCATTCAGAACCACCCAAAATCAAGCTTAATGGAAGTCCTACAACTACAAAATTAAAGAAGAAGCCACATCGAGACCAGTAGGGGGGGTGGAGGCGCGGACGGGCTAGTCCCACACTCATGTGGCGGATAAAAATCAGGAGGGAAACCTCAGCTGGGAAGGTCCTCCCTGAGGAGTGAGGGGTCCCTGTCCCACACCAGGCACCCAGCTCGGGGCTCCAGTACCAGGAAGAGAAGTCCCCATAACTTCTGGCTGTAAAACCAGTGAGAACTAAGGCTGAAGGAGGCCGAGGCTTCTGGAGCCCCAGGCAGCTCCACTTAAAGGGCCGGAGCATGGACTTACTAGGACTCACACCCCCCAGGCTCAAGTGTTGGGGAAGCAGCTTGAAAGGCACCAGAGACATATGGGGAAGAAGTGAACTGTTTGGCATTGGGGAGAGCTGGAGGGGCAGCTTTCTCCTGGACAGATTTGCTATCAGAGGACTTTGTTCCTTTGTTGAGCCCTTCCCAGGAGCGACAGACAGCTGCTATATCTTGGACTCCAGCAACCAGGCTTACACTGTTTGCCCCACCCTGGTGATTCCTTGAGGTCCTGCCCCACCCAGCCTTTGGGCCCACCCAAACTGTTTCCAATGGTTTTACCATAGGATTGGCCTGTCTTAGATCCTGCTTCAGATTATCCTAAAATCTCTCAAACAAGCAGCATTTGGTCTCAGCGAGCCCTATACCTCTCATTAAGTGGCCCCAGGCCTGGCACTAGAAGCAGCCAGCCTTGGTTCACAACTTGGCTTTTCTTGGGCACCTCCAAGCCCAGCACGAGAAGCAGCCATCTGCAGACCACTTTGTAGCTTATGGCTGGTGGGCTTGGGTAGAACACAGGCAGTGGCTGACCTTGCTCCAGAGACAGCACACCCAGTGGACAGCTTCAGACCACATCGAAGCACCACCACCCAACCACCTCCACAAGTGACACACTCAATGAGTGGACTCAGTGGGTACCAGAGCCCTGATGAAGTAAATCTTGCTCTGTGTGTTTGGCCCCTACACAGTTGATCCTCCAAGGTAGTCAGAGGCCCAGTGGTCAGTGGGCACAGCCAGTCCTTGCAGCTGATCAGCCTGAGTAAATCCCTCCCACTGATGTGCCAACAGCAATCAAGGCTCAATTACAACAGAAGGGTGTATAGTCCACACTAGGGGTGCACCTACAGGGCCCAGCTGGGGTGATCAGGGAGGCTGTGCCACTGGATCCTACAGGACACCTACAATAATAGGCCACCCTATGAAGCATAGGAGACATAGCAACTCTACCTAATACATAGAAACAAACACAGGGAAGCAGCCAAAATGAAGAGACAAAGAAACATGTCCCAAATGAAAGAAAAGAACAAAACTCCAGGAAAAGAACTAAACAAAATGGATATAAGTAATCAATCAGATAGAGTTCAAAACACTGGTTATAAGGATGCTCAAGAAACTTAGTGAGAACTTCAAGGAACTTAAGGAGAACTCCAAGGAACTTAGTGAGAACATCAACAACATAAAAAAGGACCAGTCAGAAATGAAGGATGCACTAATTGAAATAAAGAATAATTTACAGGGATTCAATAGTAGAGTAGGTAAAGCCAAGAAGCAAACCATCAATTTGGAATGTAAGGAAGCAAAAAACACCCAATCAGAACAGCAAAAAGAAAAAAAATCCAAAAAATGAGGATAGTGTAAGGAGCCTCTGGGACAACTTCAAGTGTACCATCATGGGGGTGGCAAAAGGAGAAGAGAGAGGGCAAGAAATTGAAAACCTATTTGAAAAAATAATGACATAAAACCTACCTAACTTGGTGAAAGAAACAGACATACAAGTCTAGGAAGCACAGAGAGTCCCAAACAAGATGAACCCCAAGAGGTCCACACCAAGACACATCATCATCAAAATGCCAAACATTAAAGACAAAGAGAATCTTAAAAGCAGCAAGAAAAAAGCAGTTTGTTACCTACAAAGGAGCTCTAGTAAGACTGTCAGCTGATTTCTCAAAAGAAACTTTGCAGGCCAGAAAGGAATGGCAAGAGATATTTAAAGTGATGAAAAGCAACAACCTATAACCAAGATTACTCTATCCTGCAAAGCTATCATTTAGAATTGATGGACATATAAAGAGTGTCCCAGACAAGAAAAAGCTAAGGGACTTCATCATCACCAAACCAGTATTATATGAAATGTTGAAGGATCTTCCTGAAGCAGAAGAACAGAAATATGAACAATAAAGTGGCAATTAGTACATATCTATCAACAATTGAATCTACAAACAAAATGAGCAAGTAGAACAGAAACAGACTCATAGACACAGAGAACTTTTTGTTGCTTGCCAGAGGGAGGGGGCTGGGGGGATGGGTGAAAAAGATGAAGGAATTAAGAAGTACAAATTGGTTGTTAGACTGACGGACCTCAAAGGGAAGTGGGGAGGGAGGGCCAGAAGAGATAAACCAAATGGACACAGACAATAGTGTGGGGAAGGCAGGAGGGGGCAGGATTGTGGAGGAGGCGGTCAATGGGGGGAAAAGAGGGGGGACATCAATAATACATTCAACAATAAAGATAAGTCAAAATAAGGAAAAAGGAGGGAGAGAGACCACCAATTACCAATATCAGAAATAGAAAGAAAAAGAAAGTGTTTTCAGTAGCAATTCTACACAATTAAAGAGATAAAAAAGAGATTACTATGACTTACTTTATGCCAAATACTTAACAACTTTGATGAAATAGACAAATTTTAAAAGAAAATCTTAATAATCTTCTATTTAAAAATAGATTTGGGGAAGGCAGAGAGGAGGGGGTCAATGGGGGAAAAGGGGGAAACATCTATAATACTTTCAACAATAAAGATAAAAAAAAGAATCAACCAATGAGGGGAAAACATAGTTTTAATTTCAAAAATCTTTTCATGAGGGAAATCTCAGGCCCTGATAGTTTTACTAGTGAACTCTCAAGAGATTAAAGGCAGAAACATTACCAATCTTAAGAAAATATTGATGACTATAGATGATGGCTACATTTTCTAGACCATTTTATGAAGCCAGCCTAACCCTGATACCAAAATTTGGCAAAGATATTACCAAAAATAAAGAAATACAAGAAAAATTAATTACAGATCGGTATCCCTCATACAGCGATTCCTTTTCAATATCAGCAATTGAAATTCAGTATACAATAAAAATAGTCCAGAATGATCAATTGGGTTTAATCTCAAGAATGAAAGGTTGGGAGTGAGGGGCCCCAGATGGCAGCAAAGGAAGATGCTGAACTCAATTCCTCCCATGAACACTGAATCTACAGGTACAGACAGAACTATTTCCCCTAAAGAACTGAGGGTTGACCGAATAGCTCTGCACAACAAATGGGAGAGACACTACACAGAAATGGGTAAGAGAGACAGAAATGTGGTATCTTGAGAACACCACCCCCACACACTGACTTGCAGGAGGGAGGGATCACTGAGGGGCCACGTGCAGATTTATCCACCTTGGGGAAAGTGGGGGGGATGGTGGTTTGAAGGCACATAGATACTAGGAAGAAAATCTATTTACTAACCCTAAAGCATTTGCCAAAGGGAAGACCTGCAGGAACTCTCTCTGGTGTCAGAAGCACCAGAGAGTGACGTTTGTTGTATTCTCCCTCCATCTTGATAGCACAGGCGGGAGCACGCATGGCGAGGCACTCCAGCAAGTCTGCCAAGGCCAAGCCGGTGCACTGCAAAACCCCGGCCAGACGTTAAAAAGTTCATTCTCTTTTATTCCAGTTCTATGAAATTCTGTAACAGGCAAATCTAATTTATAGTGACAGCAGATGTGTGGGTTTCGAGAGACTAAGGGTGGAGAAAGGGGAGTAACTGCAAAAAGACATGAGGAAATGATGAATGTGCAAGCATTTGTCAAATCCCATTGAACTCTATATTTAAAATGGATGCATTTGCAATAAACTTTATTAAAAATAAAAATTTTGAAGCAAACAAAAAACATTTAAGTAGCTAAAGAAATATCCAAAAACTAGGAAAAAGCATGCATATATATATGCATAATGTTTTCTGAAGTTCCTGGTATCATCTTTTTTCATTTTAGTTTTTCTTAACATTGCTATTTTTAAAAAAGACTGATTAGTAAGTGTGGGGTTAAAGTCCTAATTCTAATATGTATTTCAATAGCTAAAGGACCAGCGGATGTTTTATTTTATAAATTCTTAAGTTTCCAGTGGAAATATGGTTCTTCCATGAAATTGCAAGAAAAGCATTCGAGGACCCATGCATAAGAGGATGTGAGCAATTGTGGTAAGGTTTATTGGAGCAAAAACAAGGGACTGTCCTCAGGTGCCTGGTGTCTCATCCAAAACCATGTGGCTCAGCCCCCTCCCTCTGTGGAAGAAGTCCAGCCTCTGGGGCCACAAGCTCTCACAGTGCCTATCAGGCCCAGGAGGGCAAGGACCCAGAGATGCAAAAGTTCTCTGTGTCTCATCTCATCTCCATGTTCACTGCCAAGGCTGTGCTTGGGCAGCAACCAGCACTGCACTTGGGTGGGCCTGCGCCACTGCCATGCACACATGGCTGCTGCAGAGAGAGAGTGCAAACAAACCAGCCTAGCACCTTGGGCCTTTGTTGAGCTTTGATTATATTATCTCGGGCTTGAGAAAGAGCAGGCTTTCTTTCAAACTCACCCATCTCTTTCCTGGCTCTTCCCAGGCTTGTGCTGGCCCTCTCCCTGTGCTATCTTGCTTCTACAGTTATGCCTCAATAGAAGGACCTCCCCCTTTGCCAACTTGACTTCTACTGAGCATGCACCTAGCAAAGGAATTTCTCCTTTACTGGTTTTTCCTCCCCCTGGTAATCTGGAGGAGCAGGCATTTGTTGCCTGGGGAGACTGGAAAGCCTGTCCTTCCTCCCTACTGGGGATTAGCGTCCATTTGTTGGAGGATGCGGCTGTCCCCTGGGGTGTCTGGAAGCTCTAGCTTCCTAGTTAATTGGCTTAATTAGATGTCTGGCTCCCTTCTCTTTCGTTAATATCTAACTAGCTGCCTACGCTAACACTTAGGGGTGGGGAGACTGTATTAAAATCAGCATGAATTTGATAACATGCCTAACAAGTGTGGCTGATGTAATTATCTAAGGGCAAAAAATTTTCTATCCCAAATACACCAGTCATTCTTTCTGAAAATCTATAAAAGACAAAAACTGTATCCAAAACCACACACACACACACACACACACACACACAATTGTATTTCTCATCTTTTAGAAAGAGTTTAAAGTTTAGATGCCACTTATAGATTTTGGCTTTGACTCAATGATTCCAGCCTAATCTGTGTTCTGAATTCTCACATTCCTGGGTTCTAATGCATTTCTGCTCTTTGCTCTTAAAATCAAGTTCTGACCAGAGATCTTCAGAAACACATATATGTATATGGTATAATATATATATTTTAGGGCAATGGATAAAAATTAATTTTAAAGTCCCATCCTAGTACTGATGAGAAATAAACATGGATATTTAAGAAGATTTTGACTCACACACATATAATTTCCTTATAAGGTATACATGCCTATGTTCCTATGATGATGGATAAGTGTATATACAAATAAATGCATGATTGCATTGCTATAAGTGTACAAAAATATCTAGAGGTCTATCTCCATGTTGAAAGAAAATATAACTTCTAATATCCTAGAACAAGAAATATGTAATCTCTGCTTCAATTACTTGAATAAGAGAATTAAAATACTCTGCAAATTTTATTTTACTTATGCAAATAGTACACTAATTCAAGTTTACTTAACAAAATAGAGGAAGATTTTTAAAAATCATTAATTTTGAATGGAATAGAACTAAAATAGCATTTATACATTCATGATTTTATTTTCCTAACACTATCTCCATTCTATGAAGAGAAATTTAATGCATTCTATGCATTGTATGGAAGCCATTAGGGATATAAAATAGTAAAATATAAAATCTTTGATTTCTTTAGAGAGTTTCTAGATGACAAATATAACACAGAGAAATAAAATTTTAAAAAAATACAGGGCACATAGGTCAATGGGAGGAAAGACATGTATAGTAGAATAAGAATGAAATATCCTCAAGAACAAGGAGCACTTTTAATAAAGAAAAGAATCATAGACTGTTGTAATAGTTGTAAGATATTTGGATTATGAGAAATATTATACTAATAATCAACAATAAATCACAGAGGTTGTGAGGGTTTTATTCAGACCACTTGCATCTAAATTCTGCTTGGCTACTTAATGCTTATGACCTTGAATAGATTTTAACTCACTGATACTCAGGAGCTCTCTAGGGTTTTGTATGGCTCAAAAATGAAAAAAAAAAAAAATGTGTAAAGTGATTACCATAAATTTTGGTATAATAAACATTTGGAAAATATAAGCTATTAATAGTAGTATATTTATTGTTATTTACTATCTTTATTATAAATAAGATGAATAATTTCTAAATTAATAGAAGTTATCAAAGAAATTGAAAAGGAACTGGAATTATTCTTCTCATAATTCTTTTAGGAAAGGTAACAGAAAAGGATTTCAAGTTTTCTCCTCAAGCAAATTATCTAAACAATAGGTTTATAATCTATATTGGAACAGCTTGAATGGCATAAAGAATTTTGTTTCTTATTTTCAAAGGGCAGAATTAGTTCTATAAATTACCCAGTCTTCAGTGGGTGTGGGCAAGAATAATCTAAGGAAAAGGGTACAAAATAGCAATTTTCCATATGTTAGGCACTAACCTACAGAGAGATTAGACAGATTACCACTTATATGGTTTTTTGTGTTTTTTTTTTCTAATCCCGGGGTCTTTAACAACTACTTGAGTCTTTGGGGCAGATACAATCCTGCCAAATGTCTTCAAAGCTGCAATTATAATGCTTCTACATGAGACAAAGGTGGCAGATTGGAGTGTGAAAATGGCTGAGGAACTCTCCTGTCCATCTACTCTTGATAATGCTGTGGCAAGAGTCTTTCTCAACTGACTGCTTCCTGGAGTGCTAAAATGCACTTCTACCAGAGAGTTGGCTTGGCTTCAAAGAAGGAAGTGTTGCTGATCTTTCCTTTCTGCAAGTTCTAGAAAAAGTTCTGCGGAAAGTGCCATCAGTGATACATGGTTCTTTCTGGTCTAATGCAGGCCTTTGACAGTATTAATAGACTAGTGCTGTACCAACTTCCCAGAAAATACAGATGTCCAGAAATTGTGGAGTGTTCTTCTCTTAAATTCACCATTGCCATCCCTAGAAGAATTGATCAGGGTAGGATTCAATATTATCTTTTCCAGTTTCTATTACAAGTAAAATGGAGGGGAGAGTAGTCGATGAACAGCAAGAAAATGCTGTGAGACTAGTTCCCCATCTTTCAACTGGGTTTCTGATGATGTTATTTAAGCCATTCAGAGACCTTCAGGTATTTATTTAACTCTACATTAAAAATATAAATAAATAAAAGAGCAGTGGGGGATCAAGGGTAATACTAGACTTTAGATCCACAGAATTGTGGAGCATTTTGCACAGATATATATATATTTTAGATATTTAAATTATTTTTTAAATATTTTTCAATTAGAATTGACATACAATATTATATTAGTTTCAGGTGCACACCCTAGTGATTAAAATTATATAATTTATTAAGTGGTCATCCTGATAAATCTCATACCCATCTGGCTGTACATAGTTATTAGAATATTATTTATTATATCCCTATGCTATAATTTATATCCTCATGACTATTCTTTAACTACCAATTTGTACTTCTTAATTCCTTCACAATTTTTACTAATCCCTCCAACCCCACTCCTGAATCTGGCAACTGTAAAAATGTTCTCTGTATCTATGAGTCTGTTTCTGATCTGCTTGTTTGTTTATTTTGTTTTTTATATTCAATTGTTGACAGATATGTATTTATTGCCATTTTATTTCTCATAATTTCTATCTTTTTACTTCTTCTTAAAGAAGAAACTTCAACATTTTCATGTAATACTGGTTTGGTGGTGTTGAACTCCTTTAACTTTTTCTTGTCTGGGAAGTTCTTTATATGCCCTTTGATTCTAAATGATAACTTTGCTGGGTAGTAATATTGGTCGTAGGTTCTTGCTTTTCATCACTTTGAATATTTTGTGCCAATCCCCTGTGGACTGAAAGTTTCTGTTGATAAATCAGCTGACAGTCTTATGGGAGCTCCCTTGTAGGTAACACTGTTTTTCTCTTGCTGCTCTTAAGCTTTGCTATTTTAAGTGATGTGGACTTGGTGTGGACCTCTTTGGGTTTATCTTACTTGGGACTTTTCATGCTTCTGGGGCTTGTATGTATATTTTATTCACCAGAAGAAAAGTTTTCTGTTATTATGTCTTTAAATACATTTTAAATTCCTTACTCAGCACCTCAATGGTGCAGATGTTGGTATATTTGACATTGTACCAGAGGGTCCTTAAACTATCTTCATTTTCTGATTTTTTTTTTTCTTTTACTGTCCTGATTGGGTATTTTCTGCTACCTTCTCTTCCAAGTTGCTGATTCTATCCTTGGCTTCATCTAATCTATTCTTGATTTTTTTATTATATTCCTCATTTTAGTTATTGTATTCTTCATTTCTGACTGGCTCTTTTTTACATTTTATATCTCTAAATTTTATGTTTTCTTACTCTTTTTTGAGTTCTCACTGAGATCATTGAGCATCCTTATAATAAGTACTTTGAATTATGCATCTGGTAGCTTGCTTGTGTCCATTTTGTTTAGTTCTTTTTCTGGAATTTTTTTCTGTGCTTTCATTTAAGACGTGTTTCTTTGTCTCCACGTTTTGGCAGCCTCCTTGTGTTTGTTTCTATGTATTAAGTTGATCTGTTACATGGCCTGGTTTTGGTACAATGGCCTTAGTTAGTAGGTTTCCTGTGGAACCCAGTGGTGCAGCTTCCCTGGTCACCCAAGCTAGGTACTGCAGGTGCACCCCTCATATGGGTTGTATGCATCTTCCTTTTGTAGTTGAGTCTTGATTGCTGTTGGCAAGTCAATGGAAGAGACTGACCCTCAGGCCGATTGGCTATGAGGATCAGCTGCAACTACAGTGGTAAAGTTGCTGTGCAGGGGCTGACCCCATGAAGCAGGACTTCTTACAGCAGAGTTATGATGCTTACTGAGATCACCTCTTGAATATGTTTCTTGTGGAGATGGTTGGGTAATTCTCTGGAGTGGTCTGAAGTTGACCACTGTATGTGCTGACCCTGGGACATCCTGGAAGATGCAAGTCAAGTTCAGCTGCCACCTGTGCCATGCCTGGGGCCACTTAGCATGATCTACAAAGCAATTTGCAGATGGTTGCCACTTGTGCTGGCCTTGAAGGTACCTGGGAATGGCCAAGCTGTGAACTAAGGCCAGCTTCCCCTAGTGCCAGCCCTGGGGCTGCTTAGCAAGAGATGCAGGACAGGTTTAAGTATGATGTTGCTTGTTTGGGATTTGTGGACTTTTGAGAGATTCTAGGAAAGTCTGCAGCACAAGCCAAGACTGCCCAGTTGTGTGGAAAAGCTATTGGAAGCTGTTTGAATGAACCTGCAAGTTGGGTGGGGCAGAGTCTCAGGGAATCACCAGGGCAGGATGGAGACTCAGATATAGTCTCTGCCTGTGACTTCAGGGGCCAGAGGTGGGGCTCAGCAAAGAAACAATGACTTCTGCCAGCACTTCTGTCTGGGAGAATGCTGCCCCTCTAGCCCTCACCCTGAAGGCAGATAATTCAGTTCCCATCCACATGTGCCTGGTGCTTTTTGAGTTGTTGCCTCAGCACTGGAGCTCAGAGGGAGAGAGTACATCAGCAAATAAGTCTGTGTGTGGGCCATTTAAGAGGAGCACCTGGGATTCCAGAAGCTCTCTGTCTCAACTAAGCCAAAATCTCTGCTAATTTTTATAGCCAGAAGATATGGGGATTTCTCTTCCCAGCACTGGGGAGACTAGTGTGGGGGCCTCCTTAACCCAGATATCTTTCTCAATTTTAACTGCCACATGTGTATGTGGAACCAGCTCATTTTTCATCTCCACCCCTCCCAGCAGTCTTGACACGGCTTCTGTATTTCTTAATTATATAATTTATGTTCAGCTAGGTTTCAGACCTCAATAATGGTTGTACTGTAGTTTAGTTGTAATTTTGATGTGATCTCTGGAGGAAGGAAGCAAGCACAGCATTTGCCTACTTGCTATTTTGATGGAATGCTGATGTTTGATCTCCCTGGAAAGGACTTTCACTCTATGGAATTGACACATTTCTAGACATTTCTTGCTCTATGCTTCTTTTGGATTTTTTCCTCTGGGTAAACAATGCATAAATATTTCCCTTTAGGTTCATCTTTATTCTCTTCTTCTGACCCACCCCCACCATTCTCTCTGCCCATAAGCTTCCAAAGAAAACTCCTATTACCCACTGAATTGAAAACCACATGAGGGTCTGGCCAGTGTGGCTCAGTAATTGAGCATTGACCCATGGACCAAGAGGTCACTGGTTCAATTCCTGATCAGGGCACATGCCTAGGTTGTGGGCTCGATCTAGGATTGTGCAGTAGGCAGCTGATGGATTGTTCCCTCTCACATCCATGTTTCTGTCTCTTTCTTCTTCTCCCTTATTCTCTCTCTAAAAATAAAAAAATAAAAAGTTATAAAAAACAAGGGAAAAAAAAACTCTATGAGGGTCTATCACATACAGACAGGACATGGACTTTACTACCAGTGAAATGTGGTTAACGAGTTTATTTCCTCATTATCCCACATGTCACATTTTAGGGTGTTATTGTCCCAGATGTCTCATTAGCACCTCATTATTATGCTGTTCCATATATTGTGTTTGTTTTTTAAATTTCTCTGAAAAGCCCTGCTAACAAAATGTCATTATATGAATTCCCAAGAACTTCTATTGCCATATCAGTGAAAATTTGTCTGAGACCTCTTAGAAAAAGAAGAGTTCAGCAATTAGGGGACTAAACTGCAAAACAGAACAAATAAACTGCAGTCAAGGAGAAGTGACCAATGAATGAACATTTGATTTATTTTTATCCTTAAGCAGTTGTTAATCCCTAATTGCTGGAAGAAAGGTAGGAGGATAAATCCACAGCTATTGTTCTTCCAGAAGGCAATTTGAATATCCAAGTAATTATTGGTTTGTCATGATGTTTAATTTAGATAAACTGGCTCTTAGTAAACTGTTGCTTTCCTGACACACAGTAAGAAATTACCTGTGCAAGCCTTCTGGCCAAGATGGTGACATAGGTAAATGTGATACTAGCATTCTCCCACAACCACATCAAAATTACAACTAAACTACAGAAGAGCTATCATTTAGAACAGCTTGAAATATCACTTGGCAGAAGTCCTACAAATAAGAAGCCACATCCAGACTGGTAGGAAGGGTGCAGATGCAGAATGGGCTGGTTTCACACCCACCTGTGGCGAATAAAAATCAGGAGCGATATCTTGACTGCCAGGGTCGCCCTGAGGAGTGAAAGATACCAACCCCCCACCAGGCTCCCCAGCCCAGGGTTGCAGTGCCAGAATGAAAAGTCCTCATAACTTCTGGCTGTAAAAACCAGCAGGAATTATGGCTGAGTGAAACAAAGGGCTGCTGCAGTCCCAAGCAGTTCCTCTTAAAGAGCCTATGCATGGACATACTCAAACTCACTCCTTTTGAGCTCCAGTGCTGGGGTAGCAGCTCAAAAGGCACCAGGGACATTTAGGAACTGACCAAAGTATCTGGCATCAGGGAGAGAACTGAAGGGGCAGCTTTCTATCACACAGAAATGCTGGCAGAGGCCATTGTTCCTTTTCTATTTCCTTTCTCCACAGAGCCTGCAAGTGAACACCATATCTGAGTCTCTATCTGTTCAGCACCCCAAATGATTTCCTGAGACCCCACCCCACTCAACTTGCAGACCCACCAAAGCTGTATTCAGTGGCTTTTCCATATGAATTGCTGTCATGGTTCTTGCTTCAGACTTTCCTAAAATCTTTCAAACAAGTGGCATCTGACTTCAGTATGCCCTGTATCCCTTCTGGTAAGTGGCCCCAGGCCCAGGCACTAATAGCAGCTAGCCTTGGTTCATGCCTTGGCTCTCATGGGCACCTCCAAGCCAAACACAAGTGGCAGCTATCTGCAGATCACTTTGTAGCTCATGCTGGGAGGCCTCAAGCAGAAAACAGATGGTGGTTGACCTTGGCCTACATCTCCTGGGAGGCCCCAGAGCTGCCACACCTGGAGGACAATTTCAGACCATGTCGAAGCACCACTCTATTACCTTCAAAACTGGCATACTCAAGGGGTGAACTCAGTAGGCAACAGAGCTCTGCTGAAGCAAGTCTTGTTCCGTGGGGTGGGACACTGCACAGCTGGTCCTCCACAGTGGTCCCAGCAGGTCCCCACAGCCAATTACCTCTGGGTAAATCCCTCCTGTTGATGTCCCAACAGCAATCAAAGCTCAACTACAGCAGGAGGATTTACACAGCCCACACAGGTATGTGTGTTCATGTGTGGGGGGTTCACCTGGTGTTCCCAACTTGGGTGAAAGGAGAAGCTGTACCACTGGACCCTACAGGACACCTACTACATAAAACCACTATACCAAACCGGGGAGCCAGAGCAGCTCTATCTAATACATAGAAACAAATTCAGGAAGGCTACCAAAATGAGGAGATGCAGATATCCCAAATAAAAGAACATATCCCAAATAAAAGAAACATATCCCAAATAAAAGAACAGAACTAATTATATGTTAAATGGAAATGAATGAAGTAATGGTTGCACAGCAATGTGAATGTACTTAATACCAAAGAACTATACATTTAAAATGGTTGAGATGGCAAATTCTGTGTGTGTGTGTGTGTGTGTGTGTGTGTGTGTGTGTGTATATATATATATATATATTTTTTTTTTTTTTTTGTACGTGCTCCTAACGGGAACTGAATCCGGGACTCTCTGGTCTGCAGGCCGAGGCTCCAACCGCTGAGCCAAACTGGCCAGGGCTGTTATATATATTTTACTACAATAAAAACAAGGGATTAAGTAAATATTTAAAATAACTTTTCCAAATTGGTTCTAAAAGCTTTAAAAAATGGACTTCTTTATAAGTTATTTTAGTGCTAATTTGCAGAGAAAATACCTTTATTAAGATGCTTGATCAACCAAATTTGATTATGTCTTAGACAAGAACAAGAACAACAAAAGTTTGAGAAAAAGTTTCTTAAAAAGCAAATGAGCTGAGTTTCTTTGGAACCTCTCAAGACACTTATGCTTGTTTTTGTTTATTAAAGAAACTAACAAATAAGATTAGCAAAACTCCTGATCCTTTCCAGTAGCTTTCCAAGTACTTATTTAGGAGCACAGTGGAGGTGGCTAAACTGTTATTATACACATACAGTCCTTGCAGAGGCAGAACAGAGCAATTACAAATGAAATTCTAAGATCAAGACAAAAGAAAATATTTAAAGCTATCTGAGATAAAAATGATACATTTTTTTTACTAGTTTCTACTATAATAATATTAGATTTATTAAGCATGATATTTTTCAATGTCCAGGAAGAAACTTAAGGGCAAGAAAGAAGTTCACTAAGTTGTACTGGGAGAATACTGGCCCAACTAATGTACTAAGGTGACAAAAAAGGGATAGTATGATGTACTAATGCATTTTCTCTAGTTAAAAAGAGGTAACTTACTCAATAAAAGAGAATCGAAGTTGTACTTATTTACTTTACTTTTAGCCATGGCTGTGCTAAATTTGTGGAATTATATAGTATCTAATAAATTTCAAAATATGTATCTAAAATATAACAATAAAAAACAAAGATACTGAGTTTGTACAAACTCATTGAAAATATTATTTGAAACTCTCCAGAATCAGGAGTCTATACTATATGAGTTGGATAAAGATTTAGATAGCTATTGACCAGAATTGTCTTACTCTGGAATTGCTCTTTTCCTAAAAAGAGTGAAATGATATATTATCACCTCTAAACACATACACATGTTTATATGGCAAAAGATATCACATACACATGAACACACACTACATCAAAATAAGTTGAAAATTTTATAAAATAGGAAAACTTATAGAATATAAAGACTTAGCTTAAGGCAGAGTCCATCTGATCTTTAAAATGCTAAAAAAAAGAAAGTTCAAATCAAATTCCAAAAAGAAATGCCCAGTCATCCAAATGACTGACTACAACATAATGTTAATATTAAGGCAATTACATTTCTATGTCCTCATGGTGCTGTAATGTAAGAGTCACACTGTGTGACTCTGAATAAAAATGTTATATACCAGAGAAAAAATAACACATGCCATATGACTTTCTCAGAAAAGAAAATAGCAGATCTAGATACTTCATAAGATATAGATTTTATAATGGACTTAAATGTAAAATTATTAGTACTTCACAAACCTTTCTTATGTCAAACAATACCTCAGTTCTATGATCCAAGTCTATAAACAAATGCAATAATATTGTAAAATGAATTAGCTAAAATTATTATTCTATTTTTTGAAGCAACATGATTAAGCAACTAAATGCAGAATAGGAAATTACTCTCATATGATAAAAAAATATTATAAATGCTCCCTAGGTAAAAACTTTTAGAAACAACATTTGATTGTAAAAATGACTCAATCTGATCATCAAAATAGGATACAGCTCAAAATTGCATAACCTTTATTCAGTTATTCATAAACAATATTAATATATTGTATAATATTTAATAGTATTGTTATCAGAGAATTGCATGGATTGCCCTTCTCCATTGCTAGTAGGAGTGGGGTTCTTAGAGTACTGCTGGAATAAGCATTTCAGGAGGCCTCCTAAAGAGCATGAGATGTGGTAGAAAGCTGTATCTGCATGGAGTTACATCCTTCAGTTTGCGAAGTCCCATTTCCCTTAAACTAGTCTTAGAAGAGGTGCAGCTGGGGACTCAGCAGAGCTAAAGCAAAGCCAGTGTCCAAAGTTTCAGGTCCATGGTGGAGTTGAGTCCAGCACAGCATCAGGATGGTTCGAGTCTATCAGTTCATTGTGTGGGGTTCACATGGTCATGAGCCACATGGACGAATCAGGGGACAATGTCCCCTGTAACAAGAGAACCAGGAGCCCACCATGTAAGAGAGAAAGAGACAAAAGAGAGGGAACTCCTTTGTTCAGGAGTTTAAATATCACATCTCCCCATGCTTGCAGTGGCCACGTATATTCTGGTCAATGACCTGTTTCTAGGTGTGACTGGCAGGCAAGTATCTACCCTGTTATCCAGACCTTACTGGACATGTGTCTATTCTTCCTTTGTCCAGTCCCTTCCCACAGAGTCTGCTGGAAACAGACCTGGAGAGTATTAAACTGCAGTTTCCTGACACAAATGGCATGCCTATATTATCTGGCCATCCCTTTGCTCCTTTCCTGTTAATTAATAATCAGGTTATTACAATGGTATCATTTCTCCCTGTGAGAAAAGAAACCTCTTTTAATCCTTCAAAGGAGAAATGGATGAAGCTCTCCATCGACTTGCAACTGCTTCCTGCTATCAAGGGGTGTAGACCTTCCTATCCACAGGCTGAGAGGTTCTCCCTGTCTGACAAAGGAAGAGGGAGCAAAAAGGGAAAGGAGTCTTCATGTGAGGAAGAGGGATTCTGCAAAGCCCAGGTCAGTCTGGTGTTTCTGGGAGGCGACATGGCAATATCCAGAGGGATGATGCATTGGACAAACTGGCATCCTTGTGGTATTCTAGAAATGACAACCTTGACAAGTAGGTTAAAAGTCATAATTCCAAAGTAAGGAGACTTATAACAACTAAAGGTCTAGTGAGAGGTACAATCCCATGTGATAACGGCAAAGATTAACTTACAGTGTCCCTGATTAGGTTGGAGGAGTGGCTTCTCCAGAGGTAGGTATGTCACACCTGTCTGAAGCCCTTTTGTCCACTATAATTAATCTAACTTAAGCTAAAAGAAAGATTCTAAGATTTCCCCTGTGAGAAACTGTGGGCTTCTTCTGTCTGACCTGTTTGGGCAGAAAAGGGAAAGCAGTTTTAAGTGAAGCCAATAGACCATCTATGTTTGATGGACTCAACCATAAATCCAAACTGCTGAGTCACATTTCAGGAGACAGTCATGCAGATAGCTTCTGAAATAAGGCCTATATTGTTTGAATAAACAATCAAGTAAACAAGGATATAGGCATACATTCTATGAAAACAGAAGCAAACAAAACACAAAGATTTAAGCGCACAGCAAATCATAAACCAGTTGGGAAGATGTCCAAATGCAAGGCTTCTGCTGGAATGAAAGTAAGCAGTGACAATCTGATATTGTCTGCAGTTAGAACGTCTCCGGTGATGTCCTCAGGTGCTAAAGCCTCTATGGCATATATAGACACAGCCTTAAAAACAAAACTTTGAAGACCGTTAACTGTACTGGAGTTCAATCCCATAATTAGGCATTGTGGTTTTCATTGAAACATAATTTATTTTCTTCCTAAGATTAGCCTTATATTCAAAGAGACCGTATTAAATCCAGTTTTACTTTGGCTTGATTATTTCCATAAACATAGCAAGAGTAACAATTGATTAAATTGATCACACAGGTTTTTTCAAATTTGCTTTGCTGGAATTTCACTCATTCACAAGGAATCTTCAGATTGGGCTTTAGTGAGCAATCAGCCCCTCATGGTGGAGATGCCAAGGCCACAGTTGTCATCAGGTGGTGCCCGAAATGCCTGTAGGTTTGAGTCATGTCCTCAAGTCCTTGAGATCCCCAAAGATGTCTTGAGGTGTCTTTCTTGCCATATCTCAGGAAAGCAACCTTTGCTCCTTTCCTGGAAAAACTGCCATGAATCACGCACGTGACCAAGCAAGATATCAGGTCATTTTTGCAAGTGGCATTTGATTACTTTATCAGCTTTGAGAGTTAATTTCAATTCCTTAAGGCTTTCTGGTGACATCCAGAATCCAGGCATGTCTTTCTTAGACATGGCATTCCAGCAAAGTCTTAGTCAATAAAACAGCATAGTTTGGAACTGGTCTTTTTGGATTTACGTGAAGAAACCTATTGCCATGACTCAGTAAGAACTGCCAAATTCTGGAGGAATCAGGTAGGGAGAAAAAGCTAAAGTGAACAATTAGCATTCCCTAGATTGGCAAACATTTCCATAACTTTTAGAAACATAGGCTTCTTTACTGGCAAATAAATTGACATTTTAAGAGACATGCTTTCATAAAGACAGGTATATAGTAGAACTCACTGATTTGGCAAAAAACAGGAAAACTGAATTAAACTGCTTGGCTTAGATAGCTTAGGCTTAGATAAGATCTATTTCTCAGAATCTGCATTCCAACAGATGATTCATATGAGATTTTTTGAAGACCAGGTATTAGTATTACAAAGGCAGACAGTTCCTTTGGACAAACCCAGAATAAAATTCCATGTCAGAGTGGTCACTCTCGAGGAATGGAAATTGTATTATTGTTAATTTGGGGGGAGAAGAAGTCTCCTACGGGGGGAGGGAGATTAGACAGCTGAGGAAAAGTATTAGCATCTCCAGTTTTTCCTAGCTTCGCTGTCATGTTGTCAGGGCCTGGGATCCACACATGACTCTTGCTGCCAGTCTGTGCATCCAGAGACTGTGTCTTGCCCCTGCTGTGCTGGGGCAGAGACTTTCCTGAAATGGCAGTACCATTTTGCATAGGTGTGGAGGTTTACCAATGTCAGTGCTGGTCAGGCACTTTTTAATTGGACTTAGTTAACTCCACAGGGAAGATTCTGATTTCACTGGAGGCTCTTATATCTGTGTCTGTCTTGGGAAGACAAAGTCTGGCCTTTTAATTGGCTTCTAATAGTTGGACTGTCACTGTTTCATATTTTTCTAACAGCCTCGGTCCCTTAAGAGGGCTGGCAGTGTGAGACAGCTTTCCTTAAGAAAGGACTGCACATTCTTTATTAATTTGACTGGATACAATGTAATGTCCTGGGTTCTGGGTTTAAATTTTTTATTTCCAGTCAGTTTCCAGGATTAGGTAACAAAAACCTTTCATTTCTCTGAGCACCTGTATATTTGTGGCTTTCTCTGTTAGCTGTACCTGTGGCAGAAGCATTAATGACAAGCAGTGATATTTGTATGAACAGTTGTGGTTTCTGCCCCTTAGCAACCAGCAGAGGGAAGGCGGGGACATTGCAGCTAGCAGAAATCAGCTTGCCAGGGAAATTTATTTTGGACCAAGAGCCTAATTGACACCCCTCCCCTCTTCTCCCCAGCACAAGGCAGGAGATCTGAGGGGCACTGTGGTTGGGGAACTCGCAGGGGGAGGAAGTCTGTGCTCACAGTAGTAGCTTCAGCTGGCAGCAGTTTTAGCCAGTGTCCGGCCCTGCATCCCCTCCCCCTCCCCATCTCCCCAGCACACAGCCACAAGGTAGAGAGGGGCACATCCTAGGTCTGCAGGGCTGTGGGGGAATGGGAAATTTCCCAGGCAGCATCTTCCAGCAGCAGGCCTATGCTGTGGGGTCTGAGCTGGAGAGGGCAAGTAAGGAAAGGCACAGTAGCTAGGGGTGGCTGGGGTTTCATGTGCCAGGAGTCAATTTCAAGGAAGTAGCAAGTCTTCATTGGCTTTTCACCAGCATATTGTCCTGGGGTGTTTCCCAGTTGCATGGGTGGGAGCAGACAGAAGATAAACCATAGAAATGCAGGCAAAATGCAGAGAGGTGGGGAGAAACAGATTTTGCAGACTGACAGAGAACTTGGGCACTAGGCACACACTCTATGACGACTTTGGTTTTTCTGGCCCCAGCGCTGTCTGGAGCCTGTAGTGGCTTCCATGCCGGGAGCAGCAGGGTGCTCTCTTCTCCTGGAACTACATCCCAAGCAGCAGAAGTGAAGCAATGTGTGGCAGAGAAAAAGAAGCGAAAAATCAAGACAAGCACCAACATAGAAGACAGTGTGAGAAATGAATTATAAAATAAATGAAGGGAGAGAGATTTCTAACTGTAATCCAGGTCAGAATTTCTTTCCTCCCAGTGCTGGCTGGGTGCAAGCTGGAAAAGCTTCAAGCAGATGAGAAATGTTTTCCACGCTTCCCATGCTCTAATCCTCCCAGTTCTTACATCCCTTCAAGGATTGGGCTGTGAGTGGGCTGGAGCAGAGGGATGGCTTCCACGCTTCAATCCTCTTTGTTCTCCCACTGCATGTTGGGTGCTATCTGCTTTCAGTGGAAGTAGTGTGTCCACCAGTGGAAGTGGGGAATCCCTTTCCCCACTGGGTGCTGGGGGTCAGGTTCTTATGATATCTTGAGAAAAAGAAATTTCGAAGACTGGCATGGGAGAATGAGTGATTCTTATTTGCAACAAGAGAGCCAGGAGCCCAACATGCAAGAGAACAAGAGGCAAAAGAGAGGGAACTCCTTTGTTCAGGAGTTTAAATATCAAATTTTCCCATGCTCGCAGTGGCCACATATATCCTGGCCAATGACCTGTTTCCCGGTGTGACTGACAGGCAAGTATCTGCCCTATGTCATGCAGACCTTACCAGGCATGCGTCTATTCTTCCTTTGTTCAGTCCCTTCCCTCGGGATCTGTGGGGTACAGACCTGGAGAGTGTTAAACTGTAGCCTCCAGGCACAAATGGCATGCTTATATTATCTGGCCATCTCTTTGCTCCTTTCCTGTTAATTAATAACCAGGTTATTGCAATGGTATCAGTATAAAATAACACAACACAAGGCCAAAATAGGTAGATTAAAAGAGAAAAGGTAATCACTTATATACTTGAGTGCACATGTTAATATCTAGTCAGTTAGAAATAGATATAGCTTACTTTCATGTAGATAACACATATGACTTTTAGGGTCATCTCTCCATTTCCTTTATTTATTTTATTTTATTTTTTCAAATTTTTACCATGACCCACATCTTAAGGAATAATTTTTGAGCTTATTTATGGACTTGTTCTTATGGTAAGTACTCTCTTGACAGCCAGTGCTAAATCTAATCAATCATCCCTTAAATACATCATAGTGTAGACTCAACACACTCTCTCATTAGCATTCATTAGCAATTAATCAACACAGCTGGAGTCTCTAGAAAGTTCAACAATCCATAGGTATATTTACATTAAATGTGAGCAAACATGAGGAGAAATGAAAAAGAGACAGGAGAGGTGCAGTGTCCTATCTGTGGGAGAAAACTAAAGTTTGATTTGATCTTTAAAAACAAAAATCAACAGAATTTGGTTATTCAGCCTAAGACTTAAACTCTTGATTAACAAGCAGCAGCCTGCATAACTCTATTCCAGTTGTCACAGACATATTTATGCTCCCATCAGCTTGCTGAGTACATTTGTTCCACTTCAAGTAAGGCTTATGTATTGTCATTATATCTTCAAAAGGAACGAAAAGATGTTGTATCCAATTTTTTGCAATTGTGAGCAATAGCTTAATTTAGTTCTAAATTGATCTTTCAGAGAGTTGAGAGTTATAATAGAAGCCTATTTCCCTGCAGGATGAAAAAAAAGCTCCTGCTGTGGAGTATAATACCCTGAACCCATGGCTGAGAACTGTATTGTGCCCACTGAAGTGTCTCTCTTCAAAATGAGAGAAGTAGGGAGGGGGTATCCTTCCCTGGTCAGCATCTGCATAGGACTGGAAATCACGAAGTCCTCTCCTGCCTAACCTCACTGAATTCCTCTGAGCATTCAGCCAACCTAGCCTCAGTTTTCCCATCAGGAAAAAACAAACTCAGGAATTATTTCTAGAAGGTAAAAATATTAGTAATGAAAAAAATAATTTGCATGCATATTATTTCAGTGCCTTAGCTTAATTATTCCAATTTACTATCTGATTTTAAACTAATTCGAAATTACTTTGCTCATATGAGAAATGTTCAACTGCTTCAAAATAATATTAACTCACACAAATATGTCTACAGGTGCCATAGAGGTGACAACTCCTGAAGCCATCCTGAGCTAATATAAATAATGCCAACTTGGAAAACAAATGCTAAATAATAACTGATCTGTTTTAACATGTGGTACATTTAATGTAGACACACAGAAGCATTTGCCTACATAGTTATACCAGGGTTACAAATAATATTCACTTGGTTCACACATGTTGGAGTCTTTGGCTCAGGCCATGAATTGGAAGCATTTATCCCAAACAAATATCTCAAACTTCAGTATAATGCAAACATCCTGCATCAGTAAACTTATCTCAGCAGGCATGAGCACCAAATTGTTACCAACGGTATTGCATGATTTGGGAAGTAGTAAATGGCCTTGTAAGATTTTGGTCTCATACTGCAGTGGAAAGAAAGACCTACAAGTGTGTGTGTGTGTGTGTGTGTGTGTGTGTGTGTGTGTGTGTGTATTTTTTTTTTCCTTTAAAAAAAATCTTACAAATGTCACAGCTTTTTTGAATTGGTCCAGTCTAGTTTTTTATGGTTATAATTCAAAATAAGAGTGAAGTACCAGGCAGCTCCGTATGGCTCATCATTCAAGTTTCAGAATAGACTTCCAGACTCTTCTGAACTGCTCTTATCTCTCTTTTTGTTGAATTGTTCTGGGTGTTTTCTAAAAGTAGACTATATTCTGGAATTATTTTGAGGAAAAATCGCCTTTTTAAAATTTTGTCTAAATAATTTTTTGTTTGTTTTTTCAAATACCTTTGGTCAAGGTTCAAACTCATTTGTAGTGCACATTTCAGAAAGCTGATGTGATTATGTTTAGAAAAAAATGTTTCCTTATCCTGCTTTTCCATTTTATCCCACGAATTCATTGCACTGAAAGAAAACAATACAGTCTGAATAGGAAACTGAATTAGCTGATAAAAGCATTAAATTAGAGACATGTTAAAATATCACTCAGGCCTCTGAAGACTCTACAGTGTTCTACTTAAGTCCGGCAGTGGCTCACATCCTCATCACCAGAGCTCCTGACTACAGTCATTGGCAGAGACTGACAGACTCACATCAAGAGGCATCAAACCTTCATACATTTTTAAATATCCCAAATGATCCTAATGGAGAATTTAAAACAATTTGGGAATTCAATATAAGGGAAATGAGCTCAAATGCAAGATCAGACAAACATATTAGCCAATACTCCGAGTATTAATGGACCTTAGAACGAAATCTGTCCAGTTGAATATAACTCATAAGGCCTCTGGACACCAAGGATGGTCTTTAGGATGGGGGTGGGGAGGACACAGTCAAGAAATGGGAACAAAGGTGAACAAGATCATAAAAGGGGATAGAGGTCTGTGCCAATGAGATAGATAGAGAGAGAGAAGTTATTGCTTTTTTATCTTCTGTTTCTTAGAAAAACTGAATCATGCTATGCACCACCTTCCAGCCATCTGGTAATCTAAGCTAGTATTTTAATTCTCATATAGTCAAAACATTAAAAATAAAACTGCTTTATGACACTGTGATTCCACTTCTGGGAATTTATCCAAAGTGACCCAAAACAACTGATTCAAAAGAATATATGGACCCCTATATTCATTTCAGTGTTATTTACAATAGCCGATATTTGTAGGTTTTTTTTTAATTTTTTCCCTTTATTGATTTTACAGAGAGAGGAAGTGAGAGGGAGAGAGAGATAGAAACATCGATGAGAGAGAACATCGATTGGCCACCTCCTGCATACCCCCCACTGGGGATTTGGCCCACAACCTGAGCATGTGTCCTGAATGGGAATTGACCTGGCAACCCCTTGGTGCATGGGTCGATGCTCAACCACTGAGCCACACCGGCTGGACTAGCCAATATTTGTAAGCATTCAAATTGTCCATCAGCAGATGCAAGGATAAAAAAGCTGTGGTACATTTATGCAATGGAATACTATTGGGTTGTAAAAAAGAAGGAAATGTTACCCTTTGTGACAGCATGGATGGACATGGAGAGCATTATGTTAAGTGAAATAGCCAGTCAGAGAAAGACAAATACCATATGATTTTATTCATATGTGGACTCTAATAAACAAAATGAATTAAGCAAAATAGCGACAGACACATAGACAGTGAACAGGCTGACATCTGGGTGGGTGGGTGGGGGCACAGGTGGGGGAGGTGAGCAAAGATTGAGCAAAAAAGAAAAGAGAAAAAACCTCATGGACACTGACAACAATGTAGTGATTTGGTGATTGCTGGAGCGAGGGTGGGTAAAGGGAGGTGGAGGAAGGTATAGGGGTGGTCAATGGTGATGGACGGAGACTTGTCTTGGGGTGATGAACACACAATACAGTGGACAGATGATGTGTTATAGAATTGTCCCCCTGTATAACTTTGTTGACCAGTGTCATTGTAATAAATTAAATAAAGAAATGTAATAGGTATAATAACTGTTACTTTAAAGGGTTGTTTGGGAATTAGAAGTAATGTTTATAAATAGTTTGGGACAAAATACTGCTCAATAAAATGACAGTAACTGACAGTAGTGTTCTAGTTTGCACAACATTCCAGGGGTTAGGGAAAGACCCCTCCTCACATTTGCATCTCTAACATACCAGAGAAGTAAGTTCTAAGTAACACCAGCATTGCTATCATCATCATTACTATCATTAAATAATATCTAACTTAAGAAAAAGGCTGGCTTTGGGCCAGATGTTTAACAACTCATTATCTCCAATTCACAGTAAGTTTAACCAAAGAAGAAACAGAAAATAGACCTTTGAGTCTGTTTCATTTAGCTTTAAGAAACTTTATGAACATGTAAAAGCAACAGTTTGATACTTAAATGCTTTTGAAAAGTTAGACTCTCTCATGATGATCATAATTTAACAGCTTTGCCCAATCAGGTATATTTGGACTAAATGAGTTGAGTTTCCTGGGTCTCTTGAGTGCCAAGCAGAAGATGATGGAGAGTTTATTAAAGGAAATCAATCTGTGAGTGAATGGCTTTCAATACTCACCCATTTCCACCTGTCTTGAATATGCTAGTTATCGAGTTAATAGCACAGTATCAGCTAAAAATCCAGAAAAGGAGAAAACATAAAAACTTTATTAATTGTCTAAAAGTCTTCACCATAATGAAAGAAGTTGCACATCAGCTCTCAGAAAAATTGATCTCCCAAAGAAAATAAGAGCTCTTTGTCTTCTGTGAGGAAGGAAAAGGTGTGGCCTCAGAATATTATCTTGGTGTTCATAACAGTTGATAACATTCTGCTCAGTTGTCAGTCGTCCTCATGAGACCGCAAGACATTCAAGGGCAGGAACAGGGTTGTATTTGAGTCTCTAGCTTTTAGCATAGAGCCTCCTATATTTTAACTATTTAGCAAATGTTTCATTGAATGAATTCACAAACAAAATGTAATTAGAAATGACAGTAACTAGTGTATCAATGAGAACAAAATAATACAATTAATATTCTCAAATTAAGGCTTCTTATTGAATTTCTGGCATTACAATAATTGTTTTACAAAATTTTATAAAACTCACCAAATCCAGTGAATATAATTGCAGTGTGCTTCACAGAGCCATTCACATTCAAGAGCCTCCCCAGATTTTTCTGCCTTATCAGTCCTGACAACCAAAGACCATTGCAAATCCTCCTTTCTTAGTGAAGTGTTTTCCTTTAACTCTTTTCCTAAATCCAACCAATGCTGATTTTCTCTCTTGTTTAATGTGTTTATTAACTCATAGACTATAATCAGCCCAGAAATATTTTAAACTGACTCTTCCCTTTTCCTAATTGTTTCATAAATCTTTTCTCATTCATTCACTCAGTTGATAATCAGCTATTAAATTATTTTATGTGCCAAGTAATGTTCTTGGTGCCTAGAATACACTGATAAAGAAATTAACCAAGGTTTTAAATGCCAAGACAAAACATTTAATGTGACTCTTTAATACACTATGCCTGAACCCCCAAGTATGTTGCAACCAATTTTGGTGGATTGAATCTCATCATTGAGAGAGCATATATACCAAAGAGAGGCACAGGAATCCTGAAAGGACTGTTCCCTCTCACACCCAGAGCCGTTTCTAGGCCTCTACTCAGAGCCAGACTCTGAAAGTCAAAGCATTGGGATTCATTGTCTATCTGAGAATCATTAACATTATGCTGCAAATAATTGTGATTAGTTCCAGATCTTTCAAGGGGGCTGGGTTTTGTCCTAATTGGACTTTTGAGGAAGAGGACCAAACCTAATAGTAGTTTTGAAACCAACGCTGGGAATGGAAAATAGATTATTGTGCCTTTTCCCCCTTTTCTGACCAATATGCATAGCTGGCATTTATTTGTGAGCGGTTTCAGGAACTATGCAATTTAAATGTTCATGCAACTTCTAGCATCCAGGGAAATCTGGCATTGACATAGTTGAAAACACATGCTTCATTACAGAGTTTAATTATAAAGACCAGATACATCCTTTGAAATTGGGGTTTTCATTTTTCCTGTGTACAGTATAAAATATATAAACTACTCTTGGGGGGAAGGCTTCCTAACACACTGACATATAGCAAATAATATATACCCCAATGATTTAATTGCTTTATTCATTTAAACTCTAAATTCCAGCACAGGAAGTAATGAAAAATAACTCATTGAAGACGCCATAAAGTACACAAGGATGCTGGGACTATTTGAATATAAACCTCTTGAGGGTAAATAATCACTCTTTTTGATGTTTTGCCCTGGACTTAGATTGTTTTATTTTTGCATAAGAATCTTGATTCCTTCTCTCACCCATAGTTACTCATTAAGTCCAGGGCAAAACATCAAACAGCAAGTGTTGGCGAGGGTGTGGAGAAAAGGGGACTCTAGTACACTGCTGGTGGGAATGCAGACTGGTGCAACCACTATGGAAAACACTATGGTATTACCTCAAAAAGTTAAAAATTGAATTACCATTTGACCCAGTGATCCCACTCCTAGGAATATACCCTAAGAAGCCTGAAACACCAAACAGAAAGAATATATGTACCCCCATGTTCATAGCAGCGCTATTTACAATAGCTAAGATCTGGAAACAGCCCAAGTGTCCATCAGTAGACGAATGGATAAAAAAGCTGTGGTACATATACACAATGGAGTACTATGCAGCTGTAAGAAAGAAAGATCTCTTATCCTTTGGGATGACATGGGAGGACCTGGAAACTATTATCCTAAGTGAAACAAGCCAAGCAGAGAAAGACAAATATCATATGATCTCACTTATTTCTGGAATATAATAAACGTAACAGTCTGAGGAACAGGGTAGTCCCAGAGACGTGGAAGTAGGGTACAGACTGACAATTGCCAGAAGAGGGGGTGGGGGAGGGGAGCGATGAACCACAGAACTTGTACGCATGTACTCATAACCAATGGACATGGACAACAAAACTGGGGACGGGGCAGGGAGAGAGGGGGAGGAGGGTGACAATGGGGGAAAAAGGAGAAACATCTGTAACAAAAATAAAGTAATACAATAAAAATAAAAAACAAACAACAACAAAACAATTTAGCAAGTCCAAATGTCAAATATAAAGAAGAGCTTCGTTTGTAGCTCACACTAAAGAGCCTAGAGGGAAGACGAAAAATAGTTTAGTTCTTTAGTGATCTAAAATAATACAATGAATAAGGATAATTTCCGAAGATTAAAAAAACGAAACTTTCTTTTTACTGCTTATGGACTCATCTTTAAAGGTCAATCAGATAATTTCAAAGTGAATTTCATTGTGATTTAAACCTTAACATTAGGTTATTTCTGAAGCTTATCAAGTATGTTTTACTGAGTTCATTTTTACATGGGATAAACATGAAGGCACTGATAAAGATGGCTGTGAATAATAAAGGTGATCATTGAGCACTCTGAGTGAACTGGATCTTGTAAATGGAATCACTATGTATAAGTTTTGGGGAAATTTGTTATACAAAGAAGACTCAATTAATACTGTTATCATGTCCCTCAAACTCTCTAACAGTCTAATGTGTGTAGTTAGAGTTCACATGTAAATAGGTATCAGAAGGCCATGTGAATGTAATTGCACTGATTTTGGTTTTGAGCTCCTTCTGTGGCTGTCTCAGGGCTAATTTTACTGTTTAGGATATAACCTTACTAAATTATCAACAAGAGCTGCATTCTTCAAACCTTATTCTTGGATTCTCTAAACTAAAATCAGGCAATTCTATGTGTAAAAAAATTAGTTATATAACTCCGACTAATGTTCTTTCGTGCTAACCTGCTCTCATTAAAAACCCAAAATTAAAAACATGACTGAGATTTGACACTCTGAAACTAATAGCTAACCAACTTCTCACTTGTCCTTCATAATATAGAAATAAAACCAAACCTGTCTGGTTAATAAGTCCACTATGTGACTAATGTTAATAATAGAGAAGTTTAATATTCTCAGCAGGTACAATATTCATTTCTCATGATACTGTGTCTTTCCAGTTCAAAGTCATTAATGACCACAAGCATCTTAATTTTGATATATCTTGCTTTCTAAAACAGGGATCCAGTCTTAGCCTATGTACCTATGTAATTTTATGAATATAACTTGTAATCAACACATAAATTCTTACCTAAACAAATCTGTGATTGTTACTGTAAAATGTTTAACATTTTTTCCAGTTTTGAATTAATTAAGAACAACTTTTGAATATAAGCAAAATATGATTGTATGAGTGCAACTTATGAAGTTGATTAGATTTCTCGATAAAGTGCTCAGCATCAACCTATCATTTTCAAAAAACAATCTCTGATAAATTTAGGGACAGTGTATATTTCATATGACCAGTACCTTCACAATGACAGCAAGTAAAAGTTATTACTTTGTTGTTAGTAAAAACATCTGATTAAAATGTGCATGCATTTTTAAAAAGAAAGCATGCATATAACATAGTGAGAATAAACTCAGAAAAATTATTCGAAACTTGAATATAGGCAAATGAGATTACTGGGTGATCTTTCATTGCAGTACTTGGCTTGACATTCTATTGGCTGGGCAATTTTCAACACTAAAGGTAGAGATTAACTTGTAGATTTGGGGTGGGAGGGTAGGGGTAAGGGAAAGATGCAAATAAGATGTGTCCAGTAAAATAAATAACCTCAAATGTTTTAGTTTTGGGCCCTGTTGGAAACTAACCAGTTTTCTATCTAATGTAGCAATTTATCTAAAACATTTCTTTGTTAAATTGCCTGACATACTAGCTTCTCAAAAAACAATGTTTTATACTGTTTCCCTTACTAAATACTAAATTTAATAATATATTTGCTATTCTTCATTTAATATGGCATGCTTTTGCCTCTTTGAAAATTATACTAGCAAAATGAAAAAGATCAGAGACAGGAAAGCTCTTATATTCTTTCGTTTATTTCCCTTTCATAGAGGTTTCTCTTTATTTTCCAAGGTCCTGTTATGTTTGCACTTCTAATCTGTTCTCTCATTTCCAACTTATATGCAATTCATATAAAAAATTACTGTCCTAAAATGATTTTATCTACAAAGGCGCTTTTTTTTTCTTTCTGTTAAGCATGAAGATCAACCAAATAACTTAAGACCATTGAGAATTAGTAGGGCACTTGAGTATGCAGGAACATCAATACTGATGTACACCACTCTAAAGCATGTGGTGCATTTACTTCTGGGAAAATGGTTGAATTCCTGACTTCTTTTTATTTTTAAAAATTTTTTTATTAAGGCTTTATTTTTTTAGAGCAGTTTAGGGTTCACAGAAAATTTGAAGGGAAAGTACAGAGATTTCCCATATAACCTCTGCCCTCCTCAAGTGCAGCTTCCTCCATTATCAACATCCCCACCAGAGAGGTACATTTGTTACAATCTATAGAGCTACATTGACACCTTATAATTATCCAAAGTCCATAGTTTACATTAGGGTTTTATCTTGATGTCATATATTCTATGGGTTTAGATAAACGTATAAAGACATGCCTTCATCATTATGGTATAAACACTACTCTTACTGCCCTAAAAATCCTCTGTGCTCTGCCTATTTATCTCTTCCCTTATCCCTACCTTGGGCAACCACTAATCTTTTTCCTGTTTCCATAGCCTTACCTTTCCCAAAGTGTGGTGTAGATGTCATTGTACAATATGTAGTCCTATAGTTGGCTCCTTTTACTTACTAATATGAATTTATGATTCCTCCATGTCTCTTCATGGCGCAATAGTTTATTTCATTTTAGCATCCAATACTATTCCATTGTCTGGATGTACCACAATTTATTTATCCATTCACCTACTGAAGGATATTTTGGTTACTTCCAAGTTTTGACAAGTTTGAATAAAGCTGCTATAATCATCCACGCGCAGGATTTTGTGCAGACACGTTTTCAACTCCTTTGGGTAAATACCAAGAAGCACGATCACTGTATGGTATGGGAAGAGTTATCATTAGCTTTGTAAGGAACCTCCAAACTGTCTTCCAAGTTAATTGTATCATGTTGCATTCCCACCAGCAATGAATCTCAGTTCCTCTTGCTCCACATTCTCTTAGTACTTTGACCCTTTAAGTGTGAGGGGCTCCCTGGTGTGCTCAGGCTCAGTGATGACCACTGCTGCACCGCCTGCTTTGGTCGCCCCTGGCCTGGTCGCGTGCTTGTCCCCACCAGGTGCCCCCTCGAGCTCCAGGCCGTCCTTGTCCTCCTAGCAGCTGCTGCCACCACCGCTTCTGCTGCTGCACCAGGCGGGCCACTTGCGCTCCACCGTGCTTCCTGGGCCCTGCTGGTGCTGGAGCTCCACTCCTCCCAGGCCTCCGCCTTCTTCCTGGGCTTGGTCACGCTGGAGGAGACACAATGTCTGTATTTTTAATTCTGGTATAAACACATTTCACTTGTAACATATTTTACCAGAGAGAGGTTCGTTAAGTACACTGCTCTCTTCCAAAGTCCCCTTGAAAATGTACGAGACAGCCAGATAACTGGGGTGGGTAGTTCATGTGGTCTATTGCTTTTAATAAACGCATCCATGTATATTAAACCATTGTAAACCATGAATATAAAGGTGATCTTTTCTTTCTTTTATCCAATAAACAACTGGAACAATGCCTCCATACATTGCAGTCAAATAAAATTTGTCAAAGTGTTTCTGAATTTTATTCCTGAATCTTGTCTCTGGGCTCTTTGCCTAATTTATTTTCAGTAACCATTATGATAATTAATTAATACATACCATTTAGTGAGCCAGGAATTGTACTGGATATTTATATACACAGTAACTTTTAATTCTCACAACCACTTCTTTTTAAAGTATAAATGCTAATTCTAAATGAAGTTGAGCAATTGCCTCACAGTCCCGGAAGCTGGAAGATGAGAATGCATGTCCCCATTCCAACACTACACTAGACCTCTGTTTTTATAAGTATTTCATAAAGAAACCTATTAATGGTTTTTTCAGGATTGACAATTTCCATGAAGACAGAATTCCTTAATTTTACACTTCTTAACTTCCCTTCTGTGCCCCCCAGAAAATCAGGGAATGGGACAATAAGAAACTATTTCCACATTGTCACTTAAAAATGAGTCGACAATCTGAAGAGATAAAATCACCTTTAGTCTAAAAACTTTTAAGACTTTTCAGTATGTTTTAATCACCTTTTCCAGAAAATTCTTTATTATGTACTTAAGAAATTCCAAGACTTAACACTTTAATAAAAACAGTAATACATGTATAATGCTTTCTATAGACCAGGCTTTAAAAAAAATCCCTTTATAAAAAAATGAATCACATAATCTTCCCTCACAACAACCCTGAGAGGTTAGTTATTATGTTTGTTTGTTTTATATGTGAAAAAACTAAAGCAGAACTACTTAATAGTGTGCCTAAAATTATACCAAAATAAGTTTAACTTTCTCTGTTTCCTAAAATGAGAATTAAAAATGAAAATGAGCACCATCTTAAATCTGTGCTTTAGGAATGTGTTACCTCTGGAATAATCTGGCAGTTCATTGCCATATTACTGGGAACATAATGACCCTGTGAAATTAAAAAAAAAAATTTTTTTTTAATCATGACATTATGAGAATTAGAATACTGGTCTACATAACTAGGTGACTGGAGAGTGGTGTATTGCATGATTCAGTTTTTCTAAAAAACACACTATAAGAAAAACAATTACTTCTGTCTGTATCTGTCACATTGGCACGGACCTCCATCCCCTTTAACCATCTTGTTCACCTTTATTCCCATTTCCTGACTGTGTCCTCTTCATCTCCATCCTAAAGACCAAGCTTGGTGTCCCAAGGCATTGTGAACTATATACAAGTGGACAAATTTAGTTCTAAGGTCCACCATCAGTGCACGAGGATACCTTTTTCTCCACATCCCTGCCAGTGCTTGTGGTTTGTTGATTTATTGATGATAGCCATTCTGACAGGTGTTAGGTGTTATCTCATTGTGGTTTTAATTTGCGTTTCTATGATAATTAGTGACGTTCAACATTTTTTCATATGTCTACTGGCTACCTGTATGTCCTTTTTGGAAAGGTGTCTATTCAAGTCCTTTGCCCATTTTAAAATTGATTATATTTTTTGGTGTTGAATTTTATAGGTTATTTATAAATTTTGGATATTAATCCCTTATCAGATGTATTGGCAAATATGTTCTCCCATTCAGGGGGCTGTCTTGTCATTTGGTTGATGGTTTCCTTTGCTGTGCAAAAACTTTTAGTTTGATGTAGTCCCCTTTGTTTGTTTTTTTTCTTTTGTTTTCCTTGACTGAGAATATATATCACAAAAATGTTGCTACAGAAGTGTCTGAGATTTTACTGCTCATGTTTTCTTCTAGGATTTTTATGGTTTTGAGTTTAACTTTTAATTCTTTTATCCATTTTGAATGTATTACTTTGTATAGTGTAAGAAAATGGTCTGGTTCATAGTTTTTTGCAAGTACCTGTCCTATATTCTCAACACCATTTATTGAATAGACTATCTCTACCCCATTGTATGTTTTTGCCTCCTTTTTCAAATAATAATTGACTATAAAAGCGTGGGTTTATTTCTAGGCTCTCTATTCTGTTTCATTGATTTATATGTCTCTTTTTATGCCAGTACAATGCTATTTTGATTACTATGGCCTTGTAGCATAGTTTGATATCAGGTAGCATGATTTCTCCAACTTTATTCTTCTTTCTCAAGATTGCTGAGACTATTCCAGGTCTTTTGTGATTCCATATACATTTTTGGAATATTTGTTCTAGTCCTGTGAAGTATGCCATTGTTATCTAGATAGGAATTGCATTGAATCTACAGATTGCTTTGGGTAGTATGGACATTTTAATGATACTAGTTCTTCCTGTTATATCTTCTTCAATTTCTTTCTTATAACCAACTGAGCCACACTGGCCAGGGCTCCTCATTGTTTTTTAATTTTTTCCTTTTTGCTGTTTTGATTGGATGTTTCTTTTTTTACTGTCTTCTAAATTGTTTATTCATTCCTCCTTTTCAACCAACCTACTTTTTATTACTTCCAGTATATTCTTTATTTCAGCTATTGTATTCCTTATTTCTGATTGGTCCTTCTTTATGCTTTCTATGTCTTCTTCCATGCTTTTGAACTTCCTTATAATCATTACTTTGAACTCTATATCTGATAAATTGCTTGCCTTAATTTCATTTAGCTCTTCTTCTGGAGATTTTTCCTTTTCTTTCATTTGGGGTCTATTTCTTTGTCTCCCCACTTTGACTACCTCTTTGTGCTTGTTTCTATGTATTATATAGATCTGCTATAACTCCCAGTCTTAATGGGGTGGCCCTATGTAGTAGGTGTTCTGTGGGGGTCCAGTTGTGTAACCTTCTTGATCACCCAAACAGGGTGCTCCAGGAATGTCCCTGTGTGGGTTATGTGAGCCTTCCTGTTGTAATTGGGTCTTGCTTGTTACTGGCCTGTTAATGCATGGAGTTGACCCTCAGGCTGGCTGACTGTGAGGTTCAATTCTTGACCATGGCGTACAAGTTGCTGTGCATGAAGCGGAATGAATTCACTTCAGCCGGGTTTGGTGCCTGTCGGGATCTCCCTTCGGATATTGGATCCTACTCTGATTTTGTCTGAAGTTTGCCACTGGGTATGTTAATTTTGAGCCTCTTGGGAGGGACTCTAGTGCAGAGCAATGTAAAATACTGCCTGTGACTGGTCTTTGGCAACCTGTTTTGAGCTACAAGCAATCCACAGTTCCTGGCTGCCTCTGCTGGGCTTGGGTACATGTGGGAAGGACCAAGCTGCATACTAAGGCTGGATTTTAGCAGCACTGGGCCTGGTGGCAAGGCAACAAAAGTCCAAAGTCACTCTGGACAAAATCCACCTCCATCTGCATCTTCCTACCTGTTGCCTGTTATGCTCAGTCACTGAAAGAGCATCTGGTTGTAATCCTCAGCAGAGTGTAAGCTCCACAGGGTGGGGTGAGAGGAAGTCCAGAGGGTGGGGCTACTGCTTTCCCCCAGGCTGATGCCACATGGAGAGGAGTGCTCCACCCAAGAAAGATGGGGTCTGTGGTATGAGAGAATGAGTCAGCACAAGGATCGTGGCATCTGTCCCTTTAGCTCCCTCCCCAGAACTGCATACCCCAGACTTCTCTTTCAATTCTAGTTTGCTCTCTCCTCCCTTCAACAGAGCCTGGGATGCGTGATTGTGAACAATATTTTGTGTACTGGCCCTTAAAGAGGGTGCTTGTGTCTCTAGCAGACTCCCACCTCTTCCCGATGAATGGAAACCCCACCACTTTTCACAGCCAGATGTTGTGATGTGGGAGCCTGTTCCTGGCTCTGGTGCTGTGGGCTGGGGATCTCAGCTCAGGGTTTAGATCCCATGCTTTTCAGGGCAAATCCCCTCAGCTGAAATAGCCCTCTGGAATATCAGCTGTTGCCCACAGGATTGAGGCAAGCCCTTTTTGCATCCCCGCTCTTCCTACCAGTCTCAATGTGACTTCTGTAAATCCTTGGTTATAACACTTCTCTTCAGTTAGTCTTTAGCTGGTTACTCAGGATGATTGTTCTAGAGTTTAGTTTTAATTCCATTTTGGTCCTGGGAGGAGGTGAGTGTAGATTCCACCTGCTTCACTGTCATCTTATATCTGCCCTTATTACACTTTTAGGGATCATGAAACAGAGGTTCATAGAGGTTGATTAACTGGCCAAAGACCTCAGAGCTACTAAGTGGTGGCATTGACTTCTATCCAAAGTCTTCCATGCTCGTAAACTCTGTATAATACTGCTTCCTAAACCTGTGAGAGGCTGAGAAAGAGTTCAGTCCATTTTTAGAGACTTTCTAGATAAATAAGGAGGCATAATTCATGATTTTTATATTCTTTTTCTATACAACTTGAGCTCCACTTACTTTGGTGCATGTAGCTATCAAGAATGGTCTTCCTCTATGGTTTTTATTTAGAGGTTCAAGAGAGCTGGTTCAAATTCTATGCACTAAGAGGTTTGCACCACCTAGTGAATAGGTTATTTGCTTCTCAGAATGTCAATTCAGGTAAATGAACTACTTATGTTTATACTGAGAGATTGAGAGTGGGAAATAAGATGTGGTGATGCTTCACGAGGACAGATGAACGGCTGGAACATTCAGAGAAGGAACTAATGGTGTTGCATGGTTTTTTATGTATCTCAGTGGCATAGTCTTGTTGACATTCCACATCCATTCTCCCTCTTACCTTATTAACTAAACCTTGATTTTGTTCATGGTGTTATAAATATTTACCTCAGGGACTCTCTTGCAACTAGGGAGGTGTAAAGAGAAGTCTACTTGGGGGGCTTTGGAAAAAATGTTTTCCTATTGAAAGATGACAGCTTCAACTATGTTCACCCTTTTGCTCTTTCCTCTTTTTGTTTGTACCGAAGAGGTGATACCTGGAGAAAGAGCAAAAATCTTGTTACTATGAGTACCAAACCCTCTCATCAAGATAACAGAGCAAGGCCCAGCCAATGTGGCTTAGTGGATTGAGCATCGTCCCAAGGACTGAAAGGTCCCAGTTTGATTCCTGGTCCAGGCACACGCTCAAGTTGCAGGCTCAATCCCCAGTAGGAGGTATGCAGGAGGCAGCCAATTGATGTATCTCTGTCACATCGATGTTTCTATCTCTCTTTAAAATATCAATGAAAACATATTTTTTAAAAAAGATAACAGAGAAAGAACTTGAGTCTTTAATTACTTGAACAGACAGATGCACCAGCCTGGGATTGCCTGTTCTAAAAGTAAAAAGTCAATACTTATTTGGTTAGGCAGTTCTAGTAATGTTTATCTTACAGTTATTTCCAAGTTATGTAGACCTTGATCCTACTTTTACTTCAATTGTCATTCCTCAGGTAGAGAAATATCAGTTAAAATAACCTCTATTATACTACATCTTAGCAATAGCCTTTGCTCATGAGCATACATAGCTGTGAATCTCTAGCTTTCTCTTCAAAACGATGTAGGCAAGAATTTGAACAAATGAGCAGAATTATTTTTTATCCAATTCTCCTCCCATTTAGAATGGAATTAGTTATTCTTACATGTAATCTACCTCAAAGCCTCATGTGAAAATGAGTTAAAATATGTACAGTTATACTGGAAGAATGAAACTATTTGCACATAAAATACAATCATTAGTAATGCATTAATAGTTTTCTCTGATTACTGCCTGCTATTTTAAATTTGTTAAAGGTTGTTCAGATATGTTATGAAAAATTTTCATGAATTATGAGTCAAATTCCCTCAGAAAATGGCACTTTTTTTTCTATAAAAATGAATGCAATCAGTGAACTTCTGTAGGCTCTAGAATTAAGCAGAAGTAGGCCTCAAAATGATCAATTCTAGAAATGAGATAAAACAGAAACAATAAGAATGGGAAAGGAGAGAGAGAGACAGAGCGAGGCATCAGGGAACATATTTTTATGCTTTTTTAAAAATGAAAGGAGATTTTTGTTCAGTGTGGCTCTACTTTCCTTCCTATTTCTTCTACTGATTACAGCAGTCCTTTTAACATTTCTTGCAGTGCTGGTTTGGTGCTAATGTATTCCCTTAGCCTTTTTTTGTCTGAGAAGCTCTTTATTTGACCTTCTATTTTGAATGACAGCCTTGCTGGGTAGAGTAGTCTTGGATTCAGATCCTTGTTTTTCATGACCTTAATTATTTCATGCCATTCCCTTCTGGCCTGTAGTGTTCCTGTTGAGAAGTCAGCTGATAGCCTGATGGGGGTTCCTTTGTAGGTAACCTGTTGCTTTTCTCTTGCTGCCTTGAGGATTCTCTCTTTGTCTTTAATTTTTGGCATTTTAATTACTATGTGTCTTGGTGTGGGCCTGTTTGGGTTCTTCTTACTTGGGACTCTCTGTGCTACTTGAACTTGAATACCTACTTTCTTCACCAAATTAGGGAAGTTTTCTGTCATTATTTCTTCAAATATATTCTCTAACCCTTGCTCATTTTCTTCTTCTTCAGGGACTCCAATGATGTGAATATTATTACGTTTCCAGTTGTCCCACAGTTCTCTTAAGCTGTCTTCCTGTTTTTTCATTGTTTTTTTCCTTTTGGTTTTCTGATTGGTTGATTTTTTTCTACCCTGTCTTCTAATTCACTGATCCGGTCCTCAGCTTCCTCTACTCTGCTGTTTAGTCCTTCCAATGTGTTCTTCATTTCTGCTATGTCATTCTTCATTTCTTTTCTTCTTGTTGCTTCTTCATTTCTTCTTGCTGCTTCTTCATTTCTTCTTGCTGCTTCATTTCCACCTGGTTGGTTTTCAGTGTTTCTATGTCTTTGCTCATGGTGTGGATGTCTTTACTCAAGGTGTTGATGTCCTTACAAAAAAAAAAAAAAAAAAAAAAAATGAAAGGAGCTTCCTCAAATGGGATTAACTGAAGTGGTCTTTAAAAATAGGTCACATTAAATTAAAAATAATTACCCCATGAATAATGTTATCATAAGTATGATACTAACAATTGAATAATTATTCCAATAAAGTATTTTTCACAAAGTATCTTTAAATTAGAAAATGAATATGAAAACATAAAGGTGTAACTTGCCTGTGAATTCAACTAGAAATTGCATCAAATCCCAGCTCTCATTCTTCTGAATTTAGGGACCCACATATTTTACACATTGATGTTCAATAAGTATTAACTTTCTTTCCCAAATTAAAAAATAATACATTGGATCCAAATCAGTGGGTGATTATAAAAATGACTATAAATGATTAAAAAGTACTTAGAAATAAGAAAATGTTAGATACATTCTTTTTTTTATCATGGACTTTTTGAAGACTTTCGTAGAGTTAGAATGTTTTCAATTATAACTTCTACAGAGAATTCAAGTGTGCCAAAAACTACATTCTTACCTTTAAAATAAGAGATACAACTTTGAAATTTTGTTTTTAAATGACCATTTAATTTGTATAACATGTGATTGCACAAATGTCAGTTTGGCAGAATGGTCATAAATAAAAAGTGATGACAAATGCCAATGTTCAGAGAATGGAGTGATCTCTTGTGAGGGCCACAGGGGTCAGCATGAAGCTCTTGTCTTCTCTAACATCTGGATTATTGATGTTAGAATTAGAATGTAAAAGAGCACACAGCATGTTAATAAACTTTGCAGATGTTTCAAATTTGGAAGCTATTGCACACACCAGGCAACTAAGAATTAATAATAAAAAAAAAAGATCTAATGAGATTACAAATAGAGGGAGAAAAGAAGAAAATGAGATTCCATTTAGAAAAGTGCAACTAATCAATCCTATGGGGAGGTAATCAGAAACATGTTTACTCAGCAGGACTAAACACAATCCTGAGAAGTAATCAATTTAAACAAAAATGCAAAGCACAATAATAAGACTGCTGGGATCAGACTGCTCCAAGATCACTCAGCGATGCCATAATCAAGCCTCCTCAGTTGGAATCACCATGGAGTCAGTAGATCTGGAGGAAGAGGCATAAAAACAGGGGACTATGAATTTAGAAGTTAAGAGCAGTTCCCTGGTGCAATGACAACACCAACAACCATTTCAAGCTCTGAGTTGAGCAGCCATGTATACACAGCTTTGCTACAGGTTGAAAGAATGGGTGCTAAGATCCTATCAATATTCTCCTAGCCTATGGCCATTCAGGTTCATGGTCCAATGCAGCTTCTCTTCTGATGTCAAAGGAACTAAGGACTTTAGGAAATTGAGTAGGGCTGCAAAATAGTATTAATCTTACCCCATGGTGTAAATATAATCCAGGGGGAAGCAGACTACCATAAAGGTAAGGAGCACAGATCTTTAGTGTCAACTCCATCAGTTATGAGTTAAGTAACTTTGGGAAAATAATTTACCTTGCCCTAAGTTATTCAGCTGCCATAATATATTTAACTGCTATGAATCTCTGTTTTCTCATAAAATAGATATAATAACACCTACTTTTCATAGTTGTAGAAGGATAGGAATAATGTCCATAAAGTTATTAAGGCAGTCCATAGTGATTTCATTATGAATTTGGTTGTTTGTTATTCTATGACTCTATAAAGTTCTTTGAAATGGAAAGGCTAATTGGAAGTCTTGACCACTTATTTCAAGAATATTATAGGCTAAAATTTTGATTTTTAGAACCCATTTGCAGATTTAATTAGACTAGGAATTATCATAGTCAAACTAGATACCATCACAAGGCAGCACAATGAGAAATGGTGCAATAATTAAATGGAAATTAGAAAAACAAATCACCCAGGCCAACATGTCCTTGAAGAGGTAGAAGGGACATGAAACAGTTGAATATTGAACACTGTAAAATATCAAGGCTAATCAGGTGATGATGGGGACTCAACTCTAATGACTCATACCTAGATAGCAGGCAGTCATGATAGTCATTCTTCAATGGTTCAATCAAGGGTATTGTGCAAAAATCAAACTGGAAGTATAAGGCAAAATCTGAAATAGTGAGACCCCAGAAAGTCATCTTCTGTCACCACCAAACACATGCTTTCTGTGTCAAAGGTCTGCTGGGTTGAGTCAGCAGAAAGGACAAATAATATCAGGAGTCATACAAATTTGGCAAAGAAAGATGAAATGTGGTCACCTATAACAGGGTGAGTAGAGACCAACTTTAGAGGTCAGAAGGTAGCACAACATGAAGACAAAAAAATAAATAGTTTCCAAGGCATTAGAGATGCTGGCACAGGTGATTGGGCTTGGAATGTGTGCATATGCAGGCTCAAATGAGTCAAGTCTGTGGAGATAAAAGCAACAACAGAGGAAACAGGAAACCCCCTGGAAAGTCCCACAAACTCTGAGACCTACAAATCATACTCAGCATATTCTTTTTCATCATCTCCCTATATTATATCCTTTTATTGATCGTGACGATTTAACCTCTGACATAACTCTCCATATGTCATTTTTTTTTTTCCATTTGCATGGCCAGTACCAAAGTTCTACCAACTCAACTATCCTCTCTCATAAGGAGCATCTCACAGGCTCCCAACTGACCCCTCTGTATCTACTTGGCTTCCTCCTGCTGCCACACCCTTCTTAATCCCAAACTGTAGCAAAAATGATCTTTTCAAAAGACTAATATTCAGTTCCACATATTCAATTTCAGGCATCTGTTTAACACCCTTTAATGACACTCCACTGAGCTTAGAATAAAGGTAAAAGTATGGATGTGGTGGCCAGGCCTTACAAAATCTGGCCCTACCTTCTTCTCTAGCTTTGTCATGGATGATGCCACTGAATTCCCCAACCTTATTTCTGTTCAATCCTGTTCCTGCCTTGACAATGACTGTCATTATCTTCCTTTTTTCTTCTTTTCATGTAGTTTAACTCTCTTGTTACAATAAGCTCAGTCAACGCTTCTTCAGAGAAGCCTTCTATAAATAAGTCACTCTTCCTCTTTTAGAAACCATACTTCATCACTGTTATATTTATCACAATTTGAAATTTCACATCTTTTGGGGGGCAGTGGGATTCTGTGATTAAAGTATTTCTACCTACTCCCTACAGGCTTATTGAGGGCAGATTAATGTTTCTTTATACTGTCCAAAGCATCTCTAGCTTAGGTCATTATTTGGAAGTCTCTATAACTGGCTGCAGTATTCAATATAATTTATGATACTTTTATCAGTTTTCTTGTCGGGAATTTCTTCTCTCTCTTCAATGAGTTTCATATTGAAAGACTGGTATGGTATATAGAATAACGGTCATCCAATGATGCTCAAGTACCAATCTCCAGAATCTGTGAATATATTAAATTACATAACAATAGGAAATTAAGGTTTCAGATAGAATTAAAGTTGCTACTCAGCTAACTTTAAAATAAGATTATCCTGGATTGTCTGGATGGCCCAATGTAATTACAAGGGTCCTTTAAGTGAAAGAAGCCAGAAAGTCAGAGTGAGAGGTGGTTTCAAAGAAAATCAGAGTGATGTGATCTGATAAGAACTGACCCAATATTTCTAGCTTTGAATATGGAGGAAAGCGGTCAGGAGCAAAAAAATCCAGGCAGCCTATAGAAGCAAGAAAAGGAAACATTATGCATTTTCCATATAATTGTATTATATTATTATTGTTATTATTATTTTATCTTTATTGTTGTGAGTATTGCAGATGTCCTATATTTTTCCCCCATGGCCCCCCTCCTCCTGGTTCCTGTCCCACCCCAGGCCTATAGCACCCTATTTTCTGTGTCCATGGGCTATAAATATATGCATATACGTTCTTTGGTTTATCTCTTCACGCCACCCCTGCCCCCTTCCATCTGAGATTCTTCAATCTGATCCATGTTTCTATGCCTCTTTCTATTTTATTCATCAGTTTATTTTGTTCATTAGATTCCACATATAAGTGAGATCATGTGATACTTATCTTTCTCTGACTGACTTATTTTACTTAGCATAATACTCTCTAGGTCCCTCCATACTGTCTCAAAGGGTAACAGATCCTTCTTTTTTTACAGCTGCATAGTATACCATTGGGTATATGTATCAAATCCTTTTCATTCACTCATTTACTAATGGGCATTTGGGTTGTTTCCAGATCTTAGCTACTATGAATGGCATTGCTATGAACATAGGAGTGCATATATTCTTTCTGATTTGTGTTTCAGGATTCTTAGGATATATTCCTAGGAGTGGGATCACTGGGTCAAACAGTTCAATTTTTAATTTTTTGAGTAAATTCCATACTGTTTTCCATAGTGATTGTACCATCTGCAATCCCACCAACAATGTACTAGGGTTCCCTTTTCTCCACATCCATGCCAGCACATGGTGTTTGTTGATTTATTGAAGGGAACCATCCTGGCAAGTGTGAGATGGTACCTCATTGTGATTTTAATTTGCATCTCTCTGATGATTACTGGCTCATATCAAGCATCTTCTTGGATCACAATGGCATGAAACTAGAAATCAACAATAATAAAAACACTCAAAAATATTCAAACACATGGAGGCTAAATAGCATGTCATTAATGAATGGGTTACCAATGAAATCAAGGAAGAAATTAAACAATTCCTGGAAAAAAATGAAGATGAATTAACAAAAACAAAATCTGTGGGACACAGCGAAAGCAGTCCTGAGAGGGAAATTCATAACACTACAGGCCTACCTCAAGAAACAAGAAGAAATTCTAATAAACTATCTAACCCTATAACTTAAAGAATTATAAAGAGAGCAACAAGAAAAGCCCAGAGTAAGTAGAAGAAAGGAAATATTAAAGATCAGCGGGGAAATAAATGACAAAAGACTAAAAAAAAAAGATCAATGGAACCAAGAGCTGGTTCTTTGAAAAAATAAATAAGATTAATGAACCTTTAGCCAGACTCATTAAGAAACAAGAGAAAGGACTCAAATAAATAAAATCAGAAATGAAAGAGGTGAAATATAAACTGACACAACAGAAACACAAAGGATGGTAAGAAAATACTATGAACAACTATATGCTAAAAAATTGGACAACCTAGGTGAAATGGACAAATTCCTAGATACATGCAAGCTTCTAAAACTTAACAAGGAAGATTCAGAAAACCTGAACAGAATAATAACAACTAATAAAATTGAAGCAGTGATCAATAAACTCCCAGCTAACAAAAGCCCTGGTCTGGATGACTTCATAGGAGAGTTTTACCAAACATTTAAAGAAGCACTAACACCTATCCTCCTCAAACTATTCCAAAAAATCCAAAGGGAAGGAAGATTTCCAAGGTCTTTTTATGAGACCAGCATTTTTCTAATTCCAAAACCAGATAAAAACACCACAAAGAAAGAGAATTACAGACCAATATCCTTGATGAACATAGATGCTAAAATCCTCAACAAAATATTAGCAAACCAGATCCAGCAATATATTAAAAAGATTATACATCATGACCAAGTGATATTTATCCAAGTGATATAAGGCTGGTACAATATTTGCAAATCAATAAATGTAATATATCACATAAACAAATTGAAAGATAAAAATCACATGATCATATTAATAGATGCTGAAAAAGCATTCAGCAAAATCCAACACCCATTTTTGATAAAAACTCTCAGCAAAAGTGGGAATAGAGAGATCATACCTCAACATAATAAAGGACGTATATGACAAACCTACAGCCAACATCATACTAAATGGGCAAAAACCAAAAGCACTTCCCCTAAGAACAGGAACAAGACAGGATGCCTGCTTTCACCACTTCTATTCAACATAGTACTGGAAGACCTATACTTGTGGTATTTTAAACCACTAACTTTGTGGTAATTTGTTACAACAGCCATAAAAAAGAACAAATGTAATCTTTATTTCTATTGAATGTAAGTAGATCTTGATAGTCTTTCATACTGTCTTACAAGAATAGTTATTTTGAGATGATTAAGAGGATTGGGCATGGCTCCCTCAGCTGAATGCTCTATCTTCTCTTACCATTAGCTAATTCTCAAAACAAAGCAAGCTGTTGGTAGGCTCCCAGTGATTGTTCCTACCAGGCACTTCTTCTCATCCTCTTTCCTTGGGAGCACTTGCAGCTTCTTGGGATGACAGCAGCTGCCTGCAACTATCACTATCAAAGGGGTCTTTCTGCTCTGTCTCCCAGAGCTTCTGGTCTTTGCAGTTTCCAAGCAGCTCCTATTAGTGACTCTGTCAGGGTCCTCATTCTCTCATTGTTCATAAACAATAATCATATTCTATAGTGATCAAAATAGATCAAGACTACTTCCTATAGGCAAGTAGCTTACACTGTGGTGTCAATGGCCTTCAAAGTTCATTTTGTTTTTAAGTCTCCCTCCATTATATAAGAGAATTAAGACTGAAGCACCACACAGCGATGTCACACAACAGCCACTTCTCACTTTCTCCCTTTGTGTCATTCTGCTTTTTTCTGAGGCAAACAAGGGAGTGCTAGCTCTCTGCTAGCTTAAGGTTAGAGCTCTAATGTATGTAGAAAGCTTCTAAGAGACTTACAGGTAGAATTCTCCACTCAGATAACTAAAAAATCATGGCATCACCTTAAAAACATGTCTGTCCTCAGGCCACTGGAACCACAAATGCAAGTCTGACCCCAGAATGTCCAAGTTAGCCTATAGTTATATGCAAATTATATACTGATAACTATTTGGTTACTCATGCAATCAAAACTGTCACATCGTGAGAGGCTTACCAGCTGAGACACAAAGTCAACTTTCAATAGCTCAAAGATTGAAATATTATGAAAGAATACAGCACAGGAAATAGAGTCAAAAATATTGTAATAACTATGGATGGTACCAGTTGGGTACTGGCAATATCAGAAAGAACACTTTGTAAAATATATGCTTGTCTAACCACTATGCTATACACCTGAAACTAATACAAAATAATACTGAATATAAGCTATACTTAAATAAATAAATAGGAACAAAATAAATGTTATGAAAGAAAGACAGTACAGCAAAATGGGAAGAACACAGACTACTAACCATGGGCACACTAAGATCGAGCAGGTCTGTCCTCAGACACATTCCTGTTATTTACCAGTTATGTAGCTTTGGGAAATTACTTAAACTCTCAGGGCCTCAGTTTTGTAATATGTAAAACAGAGATGAGAATATCTCTCTCATTCTTTTACAAATTCAATAAGACAATAGATGTAACATATTTATCACTGTGGCTGGCAAAATTTTGGCATTCAGAAAGTAAGTCCTTGATGCTCTTAGAATAAATAAGTTTTATCAGTGAATTCTTCCTAAAATATAAAACGATTCATGAGAAAAATTCTTACTAACATGGATTATTTGTCATGTATGGCATTATAGTTAAGTAGATTAGTTTGTTATCAGTATCCCTCAATTTGTCCTGTTCCCATATACCCATTGAAGTCCCCCGACCATTTCTTTCTCTCCCATATTTGACCAGATACAATTAAGAAGTTCCAAGTCCCCTTGGACCTAATTCATGACCCCTCCTAAGGCTCTGCTTGGCTTCCTTCCTGTGACCATTTTATCTGGTCATGATGTTAATGTAATCACAGCTGTCTGATGAAGTAGACTCAAAGAGGTACTTAAGTACAACCCACCTCTTTTATCCACAGATCAGGTGTGACCATCCTACACACAGAAATGTACACATATTCTAGAACTCAAGAGTACTCTGGACACTGAAAAGCTTAACATAACACTCCCTATAATTTACTAGACAAAATGTACTTACTTCAGGCTTAAGTATAATCTAATTCAATCTATTCAGTCAAATAATAATTAAAACTAGCATTTACTGGATATTTCCTATTCGGCAGGCACCGTGACAAGTATCATCTCATCTAATCCTCACCACAATCATGGGAGATAAAGATTTTCATTATCTCCATTTTACAGATGTGGCAATAGTGGAACAGAATATTTAAGCAGCTTGACTGAGTTAGTGACTTAAAGAGAAAAGCCACCTGTTTATTATTTACCCAAATTTTCTAAATTCTTTAGCTTATAATGCTCTCCATGCAAGCAAGTTAAAAGCCATTTCTTCTAATGGCACCTTAAGACACAAGCACTCATTTTATTTTAATCAAGACCCTTAAACTCAGAATTTGGGTAGTCACAAGTAAAATCAAAACTGCAACAAAATAAAGACTGCAATGGACATTATCACAATGGCAAAGCTTTAAGCATTCTATATTTTCATATTTATTCCTCTCACTTTTAAGTACTACATTTACTTAAACACTGAAAGGTGTCAATATAAATCTTTGCTATGTGCAATGAACTGGCAGGAGTAATTTAACTTTAAAACATTATAAAAATTGTAAGGAAAAGAACTATTTTTACATTTAAAAAATTTTGATGGAATATTTTACTGAGTGACAGTCAATGAAAGCAGACAAGCAATGCAACATAATTAGACAACTACCAACATATGGAGCTGTTGGATTTCTCAACCCCCACGGGCAACAGAAATGGTAGAGCAGATTTCTGGGACATTTTACACATTAGTACATAAACAGTCTGTTAAGAAATCACACTTTTCAGATGTCTATATCCTACGGTCTTTAAGGCATTACAAACTATCACAAATGAGATTTGCAAGGAAAAGTTTCTTAGCCTCAATAGAAAGTGATTGTCACCACAGACAAAGTCCATGAATATCAAGTGAAAAATGATAAATCTTTTAAAAAATTGATTGGATTGTGAGTTGTGCACCACTACAGCTTTAAAAAATACTTAGTAAAGTTCTTTTTCTAGAGATTTAATATTTTGCAGCAAGAACAGATTTGAGCTATGGTGAATAAGAAACTAGATTGTAAAAAGGACATACTAAGAAAAAAAAGTACATGGTAAAGCAGCCCTAAAAGCATATAAAAGCAAAAACAAACAAACAAACAAACAAAAACACTTGGCAACATATTGCAAAATGGGATAAATCAAAAGCTAATTAAGATATCAAAATATATGGAGCCAATATCGTAAAAGTGAGGGAAACAATATAGGGAACTTGGAAGCTAATTAGAGTGGAGAGGTGATAATTGTATGCACTGGGGGAAGGCAAACTGTAGTGTTGAATAAAAATGAGGCAGAGATTGAGAAGAAAAAGGTCTCAAACATTTCTGCAGCGTGGTAGTAAATATTCAAACACAAAAATGTGAGAAATAAATCCCAAGGTAAGGTGAAAAAAACCTTTTATTAACTCTAAGCTTCATGGCTTAATAGACTCTAAAAGACCATGGTTCCTTGAAAGAGTAAATTGTGGGTTTATTCTTCTCCTACGCTGGAAAAAAGGATTCTCTTCAGTCATCTGTGTTCCCCTTATTATTATAATAATATACTTTTAGAGTGGACTTGAGGAAGTCTGAAGATTGGGGATTAGAGAGAAAACTTCAATTTCTAAACATTTTCCCTGGACTGCATGCAAACATTTTAATTATTTTTATTTCATTTCATTTTATTATTTTATTTTTTTTGTGTTTGGCTTATCCAGTCTCCATGGCTCTGGGTTTTGTTTTCAATAATGTTTGTTCCAGAATATCTTATTCCTGTTTCACTCTGGCGGAGGGGAGGTGGGGCATACTATTAGCCTTTCCAAGAATTTCTGCAAACCCTCATTCCATCTCTTTGTCTGATGATGACCGATTTGGTGAGAATGCCTGTAGAGCTTTACTCCAGATGGAAAATGAAACAAAAACATTGCTTTAAAAAATAATACATTTGCTGAAGTGACAATCCCCAATCTACGGCTAAAAAACACCTTGAAGTTTGGTGAGACCCAAAGTTTCTCTTGTTTCTAAACTTCTGAGTCCCTGGACACAGAAGTTCTGAGCAGTTAGCTTTCCATGGCCTTTCCTGAAGCAACAATATGCATATATAAACAGGACAATCTCTTTCAAACTGCTTCCATAAATTCTATCTTTTTATAAAGCGATAGGAAGGATGGTTACTTCAGGGCAATGATTAGTTTGTTTAATTGCTTGTTTGATTCTTGCCCAATAAAATATTGTTATTTATGAACATCTGAAAGTATTATTCAAAGAAAAAATATTAATGCCCATTCTGTACTTGTTTAAACTAACAAAATGTCAAAATCTACAAAAAAAAAAAATGTACACAGAGGAAAGAAAACACAAGATAGCATATATAATGGATTAGCTGATTATAGTGAATGAAAAATTAATTTAATTTATCAAACAAGTAAAATGTAAATGGACTGAAAAATTAGTGATAGACTAAAATGGAATAAAGCCAAATGGACTGATTAGTTTTCTCCAAATAATTAATTTCTTCAGAAGACTCACAACTCTTAATCACCCTAGAAAACTTTGCAATTATCTATCCCTTTTAAACATAAGCATCTTTTCCCTCTAGATAATATTTATTATAATTACTGCCTTAGTATGATATTTTTAAGAAGTGAAAGGAAATGCAAAAAACAAAACAAAACAAACACACACACAAATCAAAACCACACTGCCAACTTTTGCTTCCAATCAAAATGGAATAATATCAAATAGATATACCTTCCCACCTGAAAGAACTAGGGGAAAAAAAGACAAATATATAAAATAATCATTTTCAAGCTATTGAACAGCAGGCAACAAAGGAGAAGAAGTCTGAGAAACAAAAAACAAAAGAGCTGAATTCTGTCACTGTCCCAGAAGATGGCAAAAGTACACTACGTCTTGAGAGGATTTCCAAAACGTGGCACTGAAAATGAGAACCCATATGGAGACTAGTACATATCTTGAAATGAAGAGACAGAGCTAAGAATTCAGGGAAACCAAGTAGGCTAATGTTCACAGAGCAGAGTACCGGAGGGTAGAGATCTGAACACAGAGAGAACCTGGAGTTATACATTGGTTTCTCTGTGGTTTCAGCAGAACACTGATCATCACATGCACATTAGGAAAGTGTCCAAGGCAAGGATCATCTTAAGAATTAGAAGAAACAGTAGTACCTAGAACTCACAGAAAGCTGTGAATAGTGCCAGTGCCCAACAGCCAATGTAGAAAATCCAAAGTACAGGACTCAGAAGGACTGAGTAGTGGGGGAATAATTAGCCCTACATAAGACATGATGTTATCTTAAAAGAAAGACGCAGAAAGATCAATCTGATTTTAAATAACAGCTACATCATACAAAAAGCTCAATAATATTTAAAGGAATACATAAAGTCCAGCACCCAACAAAATAAAATGTGGATGCCTGGCATCCAATCAAAGATTACCAAACAAGAGGATATAACCCACGATGAAGAGAAAAACAAACAATCAAAATTGATCTAAAACTGACATAGACAGTAGTAACATTAGCAGAGTAGGACCTTAAAAATCTTCTAAAAACTATATTGCATATGTTCAATATGCTGGAGCACAGATTAAATATGTTAAGTAAAGATATGGAAGATATTTAAGAAGATCTGAATTGAACTTATAAAATAAAAACTACAATATATGAAATAAAATAAAGTATGTTGGATGGAATTAAAAGCAGATTAGATATTTCAGAAAAAAATAGAGAAGTTGAAAATATAGCAATATTAAACACAGAGGAAAAATAAAACAAAAAACAAAATCAGAGCATCAGTGAGCTGTGGGAAAAGTGGATTAATATATGTGTAATAGAAGTCCCTGATTCTGGAGAGGAGAAATAGAGCAATATATTTGAAGAAATAATCCCTTATTATTTTCCAAATTGGATGAAAACAGTAAACCTGCATTTGCAAATGAAAAACATAAAAAAAGTATACCAAGGCACAACTATAATCATCAAATTCTTCAAAAGAGTTAAAAAAAATAGTATTTCGTGTTTCTTTGGATAAATTCCCAGAAGTGGAATTACTGGGTCAAAAGGCAGTTTCATTTTTAATTTTTTCAGGAAATGCCATACTGCTTTCCACAATGATTACACTAATCTGCATTCCCACCAACAATGCAGGAGGTTCCCTTTTCTCCGCATTCTTGCCATCACTTGTTGTTCGTTGATTTACTGATGATAGTCATTCTAACAGGTGTGAGGTGATATCTCATTTTGGTTTTAATTTGCATTTCTCTGATGATTAGCTACTTTTTGAGCATCTTTTCATATCTATTGGCCATCTGTATGTCCTCTTTGGAGAAATGTCTATTCAGGTCTTTTGCCCATTTTTAATTGGATTGTTTGCATTCCTGGTGTTGAGTTGTATAAGTTATTTCTACATTTTGAAAATTAACCTTTTACCAGATGTATCACTGGCAGACATGTTCTCTTATTTACTGGGTTGCTTTTAATTTTGTTGATGGTTTTCTTTGCTCTACAAATACTTTTTAGTTTGATGTAGTTCCATTTGTTTATTTTTTCTTTTGTTTCATTTGCCTAAGGACAAATATCAGAAAAAAATATTGCTATGAGAAATGTCTGAGATTTTACTGCCTTGTTTTCTTCTGGGATTTTTATGGTTTCGAGTCTAACATTTAAGTTTTTAATCTATTTTGAGTTTATTCTTGTGTGTGGTGTAAGAATGTGGTCAATTCATTTTTTTGCACATAGCTGTCTAATATTCCCAACAACATCAATTGAATAGACTATCTTACTCCATTGCATGTTTTTGCCTCCTTTGTCAAATATTATTTGACTATAAAGGCATGGGTTTATTTCTGTGCTCTCTATTCTGTTCCATTGATCTATATGTCTGTTTTTATGCCAGTACCATGATATTTGAATATGTGCACCCCTATGTTCATTGCGGTGTTATCTGAAGTAGCCAATATTTGGAAGCAGCCCAAGTGTTGATCAGTAGATAAGCGGATAAAAAAAGCTGTGGTACATTTACACAGTAGAATACTATTTGGCTGTAAAAAAGAAGAAAAATTTACCCTTTGCAGCAGCATGGATGGTCCTGGAGATCGTTATGCTAAATGAAATAAACCAGTCAGAGAAAGACAGTATCATATGATTTCATTCATATGTAGAATCTAATGAACAAAATGAACTAACAAGAGAAACAGAGACAGACTCATAGAGAGCAGGCTGACATTTGACAGGATGGGTGGGGAGATGTGCTGGGTGGGGGGTTGGAGGAATTGTGCCAAAAAAATATAAGAAATAGATTTAAAAAAAAAACTCATGGACAAAGACAACATGGTATGGGGAGGGGAAATGGGGGAGGTGGAGAAGAGTACAGGAGGGATAAATGGTAATGGACAAACACTTGATTTTGGGTGGTGAACACACAATACACTATACAGATGATGTGTACCTGAACCCTATATGATCTTGTTAACCAGTGTCATGCCAATAAATTCAATAAAAAGAAAAGAGACAGTCTTAAACACAGCTAAACATAAAAGACACATTATGAGCAGAGAAATAAAATAAAGATTAAAGCAGATTTGTATCTGAAAAAAAATCCAAGTAAAATGATTATGGAGCATTATCTTTAAATAAAATGAAAAACAAAAAAACAAAAAAACATCAATTTAGAATTGTATACCCCTAAACTAAGCTGAAATAAAGACTTCAAGCACACAAGAGCTGAATTAAATCATCTCCAGGAGACCTGTACTGCAAGAAATATTGAACAATAATGGGGGAAAAAACAGGCAGAAAATAACACATGGAGAGCTGTGTTACTGAGGAGGAAAAACAGTGGGAAAGGGACTATTTGCTCTTACCCCAGATAACATTACAGATATGGTAGAGGAGACTAATCAAACATTCTCCCTTCCCTCCTATAGTGATAGAAATTGCTAGAAATCTGCCATTACCCAAGGACTACATTTCCCACCTTCTTTTACATCTAGTTGTGTCTGATTGATGAGCAGAGTGATGGGTGTCACTCTGGGCCTATCAAGGGTATGAGGTTCTCTCTTTTTTCTTCTGTGTTAATCTTAGAGGTCACAAGTTGATGATGGAAGAAAACACATTATGGAAGGACCTGTGTAATAAAGAATTTGGTTTGCCCATGTCCTTGGTTCCTGGGGTAGCCTCTAAACATTTGGAATTTCCAAAGTGATACAAGCATCTTTGTTATTCATGATGGACCCCTAGTTTATTCAAATGAGGTGACTCAGAGGGCTACTCATGCCAGAAATACCAACTGTGTGATTAGAGGGCTTGGGTTTTGAGCCATGTGATACCAGTTTAATCTCCAGGGAGGGGAGAGGTGCTAGACGTCGAATAACATGGCCAGTGGTTCAATCAATTATGCCTGATTACTAGAGCCTCATTAAAAACTATGAACCTTGTCCGGCTGGTGTGGTTCAGTGGTTGAACGTCAACCCATGTACCAGGAGGTCACCAGTTTGATTCCCAGTCAGGGCACATGCCCGGATTTCGGGCTCCATCCTCAGTGGGGGGCATGTAGGAGGCAGCTGATGGATGTATCTCTCTCATCAATGTTTCTATCTCTCTCTCTCTCTCCCTTCCTCTCTAAATAAATAAATAAGTAAATAAAAACATATTTAAAAAAAACTACAAGCCTTAAGGATTGGGAGTATCCCTGGTTGGCAAAACTCTGTGTAATGTTACTCAACATAATGCCAGGACCCTTCCATACCTAGCTCTATGCATATCTCCCTTTGGCTGGTTCAAATTGTTATCTTTTTGCAACAATAAAACTGTAATTGTAAGTATATCACTTTTCTGTGTGCTGAGTTTTTCTAGTGAATTTTTAAACCTGACAAAGGTAATGAGAACTCTTGAATTTATAGCTAGCCTGTCAGAAGTGAGTGCAGCCGGGGACCCCCAAACCTGCAGCCGGTGTCTGCAGTGGAAGCAGTCTTGTAGGGACTGTTGCCTTAACCTGTGAAGTTTGGCCTCACTTCAGGTAGTTGGTGGCCTGAATCACAACACGGAAGCCTCTGAACCTTCCTGCATTGAACTGTTATGTGAATAAAAATAGCACACTTAAAAAAACCAAGCCAGTGAGTCTGGGGGATTTATATGTTATAGTGACCATAGTTACCCTAACTGCATTACCATTAGCTCCTTTTTTTCCTTCAGGTTTTTCTCAAAATCCATCTCCTTATAAGACTTTTTCCATTCATCCAATCTAAAACTTCAGCTCCCTCACCTAACATTTCACATCTTTCTTTACTGTTTTATCGTTTCCCGTAGCATTAATTACTATAGCAGTCCATATATTTTATGTATTTATCTTTTATTTCTAGCCACTTTGGGTAGAATGTAAGCTCCAAGAAGGCAGAGACATATATTTTACTTGTTCACAGTTTTATCTGCTGTGTTTATAACAGTAGCATATAGTACATGTTTATTAAATAAATGTATGAATCAATAGGCAGAATGTATTAGATGGATAAACAGATGGCAATGAGACAGACAGTTCATAAAATATATTAAATTGCTATTACCTATAGGAGAGAAAAAAACTTTAGGTGAACTAGTAACAATGGTAATTGAATGAAAATGATAAATGCTTAAGTCATTCAGAAATAGAAGCCACAGGGCTTGGAACATGTTGGGGAACCAGGTGATGAGAAATATATTAATGAAATCTTCATCTTCAACAACCAGGGGGACTGAGGGAAGTATGAAGCAGTTAACAGAATTAGGGACATCAAGAAGTAAATCTGATTTTAAAGAAACGGTAAGTTTAATTTGGGGAAGGCATTTAAACACTTTTTTAAGTCGCATGGCCACACCAGATAGTGCAGTTCTAAGAATAAAAAAACAAACAAAAAACAAAAACAAAACAGTTTTTAGAAATTGAGGAGTGTTGTGGAGGATATTCCCAAGTTAAACAGGAATATCACAGGTTAGTGCCAATTAGATATATTGTCTAACTTTTTGTGAAAAAAAAAATATATTAGATAAGTTTTAATTCAGATTCAATAAATTTCTTTAGTTTATGTCTTTTAGAGACTCACAAGTGAACACTAGGAGAGTATTAGAATGGTACTGAGAGTATTCTATTAGAAAATCTCAGGGATAGAAAATTCATTTATTATAGACCAGCAAGGATATTTACTACCTTCAGCATCTTCAAAACTCTTGAGAATTGAATGGATCTTATCTTTATAGCCATATAAACCTAGAGTACTTCATTACTGCTTCTTAATAACAAAGCCCTTTTGCAAACAAGCAGGTCAGGAGCAGAACTTAAGATGAATAATCACATCCAAACAATTCAGATGATCAATCATCTTACATATGCATAAAATATTAAACATAATGAACATGTGAGGGAGCTATTGATATATTCCCGTTCAAGTCACAACCAAACACAAATGGTTCTTAGAGACGAAGAACATTTATTAGATCCTGAGGTTCATAAACGTGAGTTAAGTACAAGGCCTTCAATGTGTGACTTCCAGTCAAAACCAAGCAGCTGAGCTCCTAACTCACTGAAGATCACAGCAAGCTCTTTTTATTGAATTAATACAAAAAGGTGCTTTATAACGGGCCATATATTTAAAACAATCCCTATTTGCACTGTCAATTTTATAACCTCAAGTTATATTCCATACACAAGTCTCCCCAATAATGTGTGTCTGCCTGGTTTCCATTTCAGAAATCATTCCACCATCTAGCTTCTTAAACCCCCTTGCTCTCCTCTTTTCACCCTTATATGTTTCTTCATCTACCTTGCCCCAGGCTCTCCATGTCCCTGGGGCCATGCTGTTCACAGCTTTCATCATTTTATGTGTTCGTGCTATATCCTAGGCCCCTTATGTGGGATGCCCTTCTTTTCCTTTTCACCCAGGGAACTCCTATCTGTATTTTAAAACAAAATTTCTCCAAGTGTGGTCAGAAAAACCTAAAGCACTTGAATCTAAATAATATATGAAAAGTATCAATTTTACTCAAGACTTTTAATTTTTAACAAACTCCTATAAAAGATATTTTCTGGGCATGTAACAATCAGGTCCATCCTGGCACTGTGTTGCAGCAGATAAACAATTGTTCACGCCCATAGGTATCAGCTGGTCTCCGATACATACCTATAGTCTGACCACATACATCGATACTGAGGAATTGCTACATGTATGTGTTTTAGGCTTGATAATGACAGATACTGCACCTTTACAGTTAATCATCTCAGAATGTGGAATAGAGTGGGGGAAGCAACAGAAACCAACACCTCAGAATTGTTTGGCTCTCTTCATACCTGGTGGCCTCTTGCTCCACACAGGCAGGATTTTTTCCCACTTCCTCCACGTGTCTCTATGAGCAGTTAAAGGAATAAATACCAGGGAGTCTCCCTACACAGTGAGTTTTTAATTTGAAGTTTATCCTTTGTACTCTTCAGTGCTGATTCCATAGCCAAACCTAATGAAAATAACTTTATCCAGGATCTAATTATAATTTTGTTAATACCAAAACACATAAGTCTGGCATATTAACATCCTTGGTGATTTTTACACACACAAATGTTGATGAACATTTTTTAGTTCCGGTAGATTGTTGCAGTAAAGGACCTTAATATATTCATACCTCCCTGTATGCATGTCCCTTTGCCATGTGACTTTTCCATTTCTCTCATCAAAAGTGAAATCTATTTATCCTTTTCTTGATTTTGGTCTTGATTACTTTGATCAATGTACCAATAATAAACGTGACCCAAACAGGGCTTATGCATTGGAACTTGCTGTCTCTTTCCCCAGGTAAATGAGCTCAGGCTAGAATGTTAGATGAAGAGACATTACCCGAGGGAGGGTCAAGCCATTCCAGCTGCCCTAACCCCTCTAGGCATCTCAACTAAGGTCCTAGGCAGAAGCGTGAGGCAATTCTAGACCATTCATCCCCAGCTCAGTTAGCCCAAACTAGAGGAACCAGGGAGCTAAACCACATTATTTGTAAAATATAATAAATAGTCATTATGTTAAGTTTCTCAGTTTAAGGTGATTTGTTTCAGAGTAAAATTTCTTCACCACCCCCATCCCAGAGCACATCACCTTTTCTCTTCTGTTTAACCAGAGTACTACATTCATAACACTAAAAAACACACACACACACACACACACACACACACACAAGACACTGTTCGGCAGTGTATTCAGTTCCAGAACTGAACTCATACTCAACATACCTACAGAAAGACAATTTTATCCCCATTTTTATAGATGTGGAAACTAAGACCTAGAGAGGTTATGTAAATTACTCAAGACCATGCAGGTAGTACTAATGGTAGATGCAGTATTTAAATTGACTATAGATTCTGGATACCTTAAGAATCAAAATAATTTTTCACTTGCTTTTAAACCAGATACTGGGCATAATTCTGGGAATAACACAGGTGCTCAATAAATAATTATCAAACTCAATTGACCTTTAATGTTATACTTACCTTCACAAGCCTTCTTTCTGGTTTGTCTTTGTTCCATTTTTACCTACCACTCCACCAAAAACAAAAACAAACAAACAAATAAATAAAAACCCAGAAAAATTTAAATGACATTTTTATGGTCTCAAGTATTCTGAATTATAGTAGAGTTACAGTTATAATTAACCAGTTATTAATAATAGAAAAGGAGCAAAAGGAAGGCCAGACATTATGAGCATGGCCACTGGGGCCACTTCACCAGGAAGCTGCAATTGCACACTCTCCAGGGAACCACCATCCACTCACTGCATATTACTGGGGGAAGAGACTGGACAAAGGAAAAGATGGATGCATGTGCAGTAAGTTAGGGTGACGTAGGGAAGGTGCCTGTCAGTCTAACCTGGAACAGAAATCATTATCTGGGGGGTGGGGGGGCTGCAAGCCCATGATAATTTGGGGATACATAATCCCAAGCCAAAGGAATTCTCGCTCTCTTGGTTTGTGTGGCTCTCTTTGTCCTCTGGTTTTGCTCCTTCTTCCTTGTAGTCTCCTGTATTCTCTCTATAACCATGTGGCCTTGCAGACCCCACATGCCATGGACTGATGAGCTGCAGCTGGGACACAAGGTGAGCTAGCCTGATCCTGGACTGGACCATGCAAATATGGAACGGAAACTCTGGGCAGCAGCTTTAATCCCAGCCCTGCTAAAGATGCAGCTGGACTTCTTCCTTGGTGGGACAAAGGGAAGTGGAAACTTGGAAACTCAGAGATGTAATTTCATGCAAATAAATGCCAGTCATTCTGCCATGATTCTCAGAAAATTGCTTTTCTCATGACATCACAAGAATCACACTTCCCTTGGCAACAGGTGGGGATGCAGAGAGCTCCCCACCAATAACAGTACCTTTTAAAATGGCTTTCACAGGTCCATGCCACTGTTAGGTTTGGACTTTGGTATAAGAGTCATATTGTAATATATTTTGAATGACCAGATATTTATATGCCTCACTTAGATACCAAAAACATTGATATTTATTAAAAAGGAACATTTTAAGAACCAGATATAGGCAAGAACTGTGAACATCACTCTATCCCTTACATTGCAATAGGAACTAAAATTTTAAATTCTGGTCCAATTTTGATATGTTTATATCAACCAAACCAAAAACTTTGAAACCATTCATGTTTTATTGTCATACCATTTAAATGAGGACTGTGGCACTATGCCTGACTTAAGTATAGTACATTCAGGACTGAATCTTTTTTATTTTTCCTCAACATTCATAGTGCTGACAAGCATTAGCCAGTTAATCTCAGTGTCTCATGTGGGCATGTGTATGTGTGGTGTGTATTGTGAAGAGGAAGAACACATGACATTACTAATGTGAGAGATGAAAACAAGGGTCTGAAGGGTTTTTCACTTCTCCTGATGCAACATGAGCAGCAAAACAAGACAAAAGTCACAACTCTCTTTAATAAAGTCTTATTTTTCCTCTGGGCAATTCTGGCCCTCATTGAATGTTGTCAAGATCTTCAAACTTTTCCCCAAACATTTGGAGTTTTCAGAAAAAAAATGGATTCTGCTCCCAGGCAGTTTTCCTTCACTGTGGGAGAAAACATTTGGAGTTTTCAAAAAATGGATTCTGCTCCCAGGCAGTTTTCCCTTCACTGTGGGAGAAATTGAAACAAACCCAGAATTTCTTATTTAAGTAAGCTTAAATCATTATAAAAATTAAAACATGCTCAATGCCCAAAAGTGTTTAAAAATTTTAATGTATTTTGTCCCATTTAAAAAAATTACTTTTCAAATGGTTTGGATTTATCCAAAACCTAAAAAAGAATTTTACCAAGAGTCTTCTCCCCACCCTTAATTTTTAAACCCATGTGTATTTTAAGGGAAATTTAATACATATGTTTCTAATTCATGTGCACTTAACTCATCAGAATCTTGTTTTGTAAGACCTGTTTGAAGTTTAAGAAGTCAAGCCTTTATTCTTAGATGCAGGAAGTCACATTTTACCAGGAGTAAATGAATGTCAACCCCCAAAAGTTCACATTTAGTCCAAAACTGACAGCTAAGGCACTATGTGAGTAACTTTCAAAACTGAGTTCTTTTGTCCCTAAATAAAGTTGTTGGATATTTTGAAGCCCAAACTCATTTTGTATGAACACATAAAAATTATCAGTGATATCTGTGAAAGAACAAAACTTTCAACTAATTATCCTATATGCATGCTAAAATTACTAAAGATTTTCTAATAGACCTTTCTAATAAGCTAAGATTGTTTTCTCAAAATAAAAGCACAAAAAGTAGTAGATACTAAGCCAGATATCAGTGTTAATGGGGGATTGAGGTGGTGATGTGAGTGAGATCCAGATAGATATCATTACAGAATAATAGATGACAACAGCTTAGTGCCTATAAATACAATATAACAAAGATGTTGATGAGTTTGTATCTCAGGCCCATGTATCAGAGAATCTGACACATATGGAATATGAGAATTGAAAAAGAACAAAGGGGCTCAAGACAAGATGCTGAACAAAATGTCATTAATTAATTATAAAGACAACAGATAAATCCGTTGTTTAAAAAATCACTAATTAGGATAGGATGATATCCCATCAGATTAGTTGTCACTTCCTGCTGATGTTTGCAGCTGTTCTTTCTGATTCTCTATCTTTGTGCAGCCTCCTAAGTGTATTGTTGATACCAAGGAAGAAGAACTTTCATATATCCAGTTGGTCAAAAGAAGTGAGAATCACAAAGGCAGGAAATCACAGTTACCTTGGTTTCTTTATAATTAATTCACCCTTTTCAAATAAAATAAGTAATGCTCATGATTGTCAGTGGAATAATATACATTACCCTTTTTATTTTGCTTTCTGTTGAAAAGAACATGTGCTCAACCCAGTGAGTATCATTAAGAAGGCTCTAGTTTCTGGCCTGGAAGAACAACCAGAGGTTAAGAAATAATTATTCATACAAAGTTATGCTTGTATTATAAAAGATTTTGCCTGACTTGAAGGAAGTTCTCCTTCCATCTCTCACTAAGAAAGCAGAGAGAGAGAGGTGGCCCCATAGTGAACTGAGGCAGCCTGCCCGTCTGGAATAGCACTGTGACATTTTTGGAGGGAAGACCCAAGAGTAAAAAAATGTTTCCATCTTGCTCTGTCCCTTACTCAGGAAAGAAAGCCCTCAATGGAAACAAAAATGTTACGTAATAGATTATGTTTGTTCTTCCCTTGTTTTGCATTTTCTCTTTTTGTTTTCCATGCTCACTCTCTGATTGTAACTCATTCTTTTCTTGGGTTTCTTTTTTTTTTTGGTTTTGTTTTCCTTTTCTTCCCCTACAGTCTCCTTACTATACCAATTGCACACACCCTTCATCTCATCTGTGTATCTCACAAATCTGTTTCTCTGCGCCCGCATCACATTCCATCTGTTCATTGTCCCCAGGTTCACCTCTTCCCGCGTCTTTGACTGGTCTGGCCTGCTTTTTCTCTGTGCCTAGGAGCACAAAGACAGATGCTCCTTTTTTCATGGTTTTTTCTCTTTTTCTAACGTCATTTCCATCCCAAGCCTCAGCTCTGCACAGTAAATTGGTAATGGAGTATGAAAAATTCACATTAATTTTTACTTGACAACAGAGAAGAAGGTGCCCTGGCCGGGTAGCTCAGTTGGTTAGTGTCCTCCTGATACACCAATGTTGTGGTTCGATCCCTGGTCAGGGCACATTCAGAAAGCATCAACTGAATGAATAAATAAGTGGAACAACCAATTGATATTTCCTTGTCTCCCTCTGTCTCTCTCTCCCTTTTCTCTCTCTCTGAAATCGATAACTAAAAACAAACAAAACAAAAAACAGAGAAGGGGAGAAATGTACAAATCATTAGGAATTGGCTTCTTATAGAGGTTCAGATGTACTTGATAAGCTAGTGGGCTTGGCCCTGGCCGGTTTGGCTCAGAGGTTAGAGCATCCGCCTGCGGACCAGGGAGTCCTGGGTTTGGTTCCCACTAAGGACATGTACTTCGGTTGCAGTTCGTCCCTGGCTCCGGTTGGGGTTGTGCGGGTGGCAGCCAGTCGGTGTGTCTCTCTCACATCGATGTCTCTATCTCTTCCCCCCTCTCTCCCTCCTGCTCTATCTGAATAAAAATGCAAAATATATATATATATATATATATATATATATATATATATATCCTCAGGTGAGGATAAAAAATAATAACAATAAAATAAATAAATCAGAACTAAGTTTGGCTGAGATCCATGCTGGTAGTTGCTCAGGAGGATGCTGAACTTGCCAGCTCTTATGAGAAAACTCAAATATACAAATAGATAGAAATTACTCCTGCAAGGCAACTGAAGAATGAACAACCACCAAAAAAAAAAGAGACTGAATAGAGAAGCCTGAGAAACAAGGAAGCTCTCCGGGAACTCTGGGAACTCTCCAGACCACAGGAGCCAGTGTGCACCATTGTTAGTGACCTCCTCCAGTTTGACAGGGTGGGCAGAATCTCTGTTCAGGTGCTTTGGACTACCTGTAATATCACCATGACTCTGTTACTGACGACACTGCCTGGAGCCTTTTGCCTCAGAACAAAGGGAGCAAACAGAAACCAGACATCGCACACCTGGCCTCCCTGCCAGAAGCAGCATTAGCCCAGCAAGCCAGTATCCCAGGCACCTTTAGTGCCTGCTGGGCTCCAACCAGCTTCCCCAAGCTACCTAGCACATAAAGCCTACATAGAGGTCGCTTCTTTACAAGACTACTTTCTATACTAAAAACAAGAGAGAGACTGTATGGAGAAGGCTGGGGAGCCATAGGAGCTCTCTAAGAACTGAGGGGATTTTCTGTGGTTTGAGGGGCCATTCAGCACCATGGTTTATGTCTGCCTCCACCTGGATAGGGTGGAGGAGGGCGTCTATACAGGTGGTCCGGCCTCCCTGCCAGGTCACTTTAGCATGATTTTGGCCCCAAGCAAAAGAAGCAAGCAAGATCAACAGGGCGTTACTACATGCACCTGGCTTCCTCAGGTGGAGCTGCTCCGGCACGGCAGGCCAGTGCACAGGATGACTGAGGCACCTGTTCGGCTCCTACCAGCTGGCCAAAACCACCTGGTACGAACAGGCAACACACAGCCCAATTCTGTATTAAATCACTTTATGTCTGGAAGGGAGAGCAATTTTGTCTAATTCATCTAAACAAACATAGAAAGTCAAACAAAATGAAAAGACAGAAGAATATCTCTCAAATAAATGAATAAGAATAATACCTAGAGAAAAAAAAAAAAAACTTAAGGAAAGGGAGGTAAGTAATTTACCTGATAAAAAACAAAGAATGGTCATAAGGATGCCCACCAAACCTGAGAGTAAATAGAGTAACTTAAGGAGAATGTCAACAAATAGTTAGAAAGTATTATAGAGAACCAAGAAGACCTAAAGAATACAATAACTGAAATGAAAAAAAAAAAAAAATTAGAAGGAATCATGAGCAGATTAACTATCAGAGAAGAACTGATCAGTGCCCTGGAAAACAGACTAGTGAAAATCAACCAATCAGAACAGCAGAGGGAAAAAAGAATTTTTAAAAAATGAGGATAGTTTAAGGGACCTTTGGGATAGTGCTCAAACATTCACATCATAGGGATCCCAAAAAGAGAACAAGGAAAAAAAGGAATGGAAACGTTATTTAAAGACAATGGCTGAAAACTTTCCGAAGCTGAGAAAGGAAACATACATCCAGGTTCAGGAAACACAGAGAGTTCCTAACAGGATGAACCAAAGAGATCCTCACCAAGGCAAAGCGGAATTAAAATGGCAAAAGTTAAAGACGGAGAGACAGCCTTGTAAGAGGCACAAGAAAAATAATGAGTCATATATGAAGGAAACCACATAAGCCTATCAACTGATTTTTCAGCAGCAATTTTACAGGCCAGAATAGAGTGGCAGAAAAATTTTAAAGTGCTAAAAGAAAAGAAGCTACAACCTTGAATAATTTTCCCAGCAAGGTGATCATTCAGAATTGAAGGAGAGATAAAGATTTTTCCAGATAAGCGAAACTCAAGGAGTATGTCACCATTAAACCAGTTTTACAAGAAATGTTAAAGGCTCTTTTTTAATTATAAAAGGAAAGGCCATAACCAAAAATAAGAAAATATGAGTAAGGAAAAGTTTCACAGGTAAATTCAAATATTTAATAAGTACATTGAATCAGACATTTAAAAAGCTACTGGGAAGATCAAAATAAAAACGTATCAAAATTAACTTAAACTAAAATAAGTAGTTAGGAAATACATAACACAAAAAGACCTATAATATGACATCAAAAACATAATGCATGTTAATCACTTATCAGACATATCATTGGTGAATATGTTCTAAGGATTAAGTAAATAAATATATATATCATAGGCACAAACAGCAGTATGGTGATTTCCAGAGGGAAAGGAGGGTGAGGGAGCACATAGAAAAGGGTTAATGGGTGATAAATGGAGAGAGAAGGAGAATAGATTTAGGAGCACACAATACAATATACAAATAATGTATTATAGATTACACACTTAAAATCAATATAATTTTAGTAACCAATGTAACCCCAATAAAGTCACTAAAAAATAACATAAAGCATCAAGGAGGAGTAAAAATGTAGCCTTTATAGAATATATTTGAACTTAAATGTCTATCAGCTTAAAATAGACTACCATAGATATAGAATAATATACATAAATCTCACAGTAACCACAAACAAAAAGCCTACAAAAGATGTACAAAGAACAAAGAGAAAGAAACCCCAAACAAAATACTGAAGGAAAACAGCAAAAAAAAAACAAAAAACCCTTAAGAGATAAAGAGAATAACAACAGAACAGAACTTTAAAAACAACCAAAAAACAATTAACAAAATGGCGTTAGTACATGCTTATCAATAATTACTTTAAATGTAAATGAATTAAGAAAATATGACCCATCTTTATACTGCTTACAAGAGATTCTCTTCAAATCAAGAGACACACAGAGACTGAAAGTGAAAGGATGTAAAAAGATATTCCATACAAATAGAAATGTAAAGGAAGCTGGGTAGCAATATCTACATCAGACAAAGTAGAGCTAAATATGTAAAAGAATAAGACAAAGAATGACATTACATCATTACAAAGAGGCCAATCAAAGCAGAGGCTATAACAATCAAATATCTATGCACCCAACATGGGATCATCTGCATACATAAAACAATTATTAGTGGATATAAAGGGAGAAATCCACAATAATACAATAATAGTAGGGAATTCTTATATCCCACTCACATCAGTGGATCAATCGTCCAGACAAATTTAATAAAGAAATAATGGCCTTAAATGTCACATTACACAAGATCAACTTAATAGACACACATAGAATATTTCATCTAAAAACTGCCAGATACTGGAACATTCTCCAGGATTATAACATATTGTCACAAAACAAGCCTTGATGAGTTAAAGATGATTAAAATCATATCAAGCATGTTCTCTGACCACAATGGTGTGAAACTAGTACACATACATGGAGACAAACAACATGCTACTAAACAACCAATGATTTAAAGAGAAAATCAAATAAGAAATCAAAAAGTATCTTGAAACAAGGCAAGGATGCCCACTATGACCACCTCTATTTAACGTAGTATTAGAAGTTCAAGCCACAGGAAGCAGAAAAGGAAAAGAAATAAAAGGCATCCAAATTAGAAAATTAAAAGTAAAACTCTCAGTATTTACAGATGACATAATTCTATATAATAAATGATTTCAATAAAGTTGTTGGATACAGATTCAATATACAGAAATATGTTTCACTTCTAAACATCAATAATAAACAAGCAAAGAAGACATTTTTTAAAATCACATTTATAATTGCATCAAAAAGCATAAAATACCTAGTAAAAAATTTAATCAAAGAGGTGAAAGATCGATACTCTGAAAACTATAAGACATAGAAGAAAGAAAATGAAGAAAGTACAAATAAATGTAAAACTATACCTTGTTTATGGATTGGAAGGATTAATATTGTTAAAATGTCTATAATACCTAAAAATATAGAAATTAAAGTAATTCCTATTAAAATACGAATGGCATTCTTTTCACAAATAGAATAACTAATCCCAATATTTATATGTAACCACAAAAGTCCCCAAATAGCTAAAAATTTTTGGATAAAAAACAAAGTGGGAGGTATTACATTCCCTTATTTCAAACTATATTAGAAAGCTATAGTAATCAAAACTCAAAACGATATGGTACCGGCATAAAAACAATAAAATAGAATAGAGAGCCTTATATGATCAATTAATCTATGAAAAAGGAGGCAAGGTATACAATGAGGTAAACACAGTCTCTTCAATAAATAAATGGTGTTGGGAAAACAGGACAGATAGATATAAAAAATGTAATTGAACCATTTTCTTACACCATATACAAACTAAACTCTTGTTTATTGAATTTATTGGGATGACATTTGTTAATAAAATTATATAGATTTCAAGGGTACAATTCTATAATACATAATCTGTAAATTGTATTGTGTTTCCACCCCAAGTCATGTTTCCTTCCATCGACATATAGCCCCCACTTTACTCTTTCGTACCTCTACCCACCTCTTTTCCCTCTGGTAATCACCATACTGTTGTCTGTATATGAGGTTTTTTGTTTTGTTTTGTTTTGTTTTTTGCTTAATTACTTCACCTTTTATACCCACCTACCTCTGCCAAAATAAAGTCAAAATAGATAAAAGACTTTAATGTAAAACCTGAAACCATAAAACTCCTAGAAGAAAACATGGCATTAAATTCTTTGGCACTGCTCTTAGCAATATCTTTTTGGATATATCTTCTCAGATAAGGGCAGCAAAAGAAAAAATAAAGCAATGGAGACTACATCAAAGTAAAAAAAACTTTTTCACAGTGAAGGAACCATCAAGAAAACAAAAAGAGAGCCTACTGAATGGAAGAAGATATTTAGCAATGATACATCAGATAAGGAAGAGATTAATATCCAAAATATATAAGGAACTCGTATAACTTAACACCAAAAACAAAAACAAAAACAAAAAAACAAACAATTCAATTAACAAATGAGCAGAGGACCTGAGTAGGCATTTCTCCAAAGAGGACATACAGATAACTAATAGACATATGAAAATATACTCAGCATCACTAATCATTAGAGAAATGCAAATTAAATCCACAATGAGATATCACCTTACACCTGTCAGAATGGCTGTCATCAATAAATAACAAGTGTTGATGAGAATGTAGAGGAAAAGTAACCCTCGTACATTGTTGGTGGGATTGTAAATTAGTGCAGCCACTATGGAAGACAGCATGAAGATTCCTCACCAAATTAAAAATAGATCTGCCATATGATCCAGGAATTCCACTACTGGGTATTTATCTGAAGAAAATGAAATACTAATTTTAAAAGATATATAGACCCCTATGTTCATTGCAGCATTACTAGTAATAGCCAAGATGTGGAAGCAACCTAGATGACCATCTATGAATGAATAAAGAAAATGTTCTATATATGCGAATATTATTCAGCAATAAAAAAGAATAAAATTGTTCCATTTGAGACAACATGGGTAAACCCAGATGGTATTACAAAGTGAAATAAGTCAGACAGAGGAAGACAACTATCATATGACTTCTCTTATTTATGGAATCTGAAAACAAAACGAATAAACTAAACAGAAACAGACTCATAAATATAGTGAACAAGCTGATGAGGGTTGGGGGGTGAGAATGAGAGAGAAAAAAGCAGTAGGCCTGATGGAGCAGGTCACCTAGCCTAGCTTACTAGCAACACAGGAATTAGGCCTGTCACACATGGACATTGGTCATGCCACCTCTGACTGAATACTTCTGGTGGTGATCTTACTGTTTCTGGAAGCCCCCTCTTCGGTGATTAGAAAGCACTTATTTCTGAATTTCCTCTAACTAGCTCAAAACATCTTCACTGTGATTCCAGTTATTGGTCTTACCTCTTATGTATCAGTAGCAGGATCTTTACCGTAAGAATAGCTGCCTTATCACTGAAGTTTCTAAGTTCTTTTCCAACACAGACATCACTGGTTTTTATCACCATAAGGTAAATGATGTGAGGACAAGCACTGTGACTCTTTCACCTCAGTATCCCCAACTGTCAACAAGGTGCCTAGTAAGTAGCAGGCACTAACTAAGCATTTGTTGAATAAATTGAATTAGCTCTTCTTAGAGAAGACACCATTAAGTATGGAATGTTTAAGTAACCAGTTCAAGTTCAGTCATCTAGAAAGTGGGGGAGTCCAGATAAACATTTATCTTGCTCTCCCAGAAGATGCAGGCTATGCATTTAGCCTCCACACTATTTTGCTAACAATATTCTTCGCATGTAGTTGTAATGGCCAAGAACTATGCAGATGCTGAGGGAACTCATGGACCAGAAGAGGCCTGAGACTGGGAACAATGGGCAGGGAATGTAGAGACCTCTCAAGTGGAGACTGTGGCAGGGATGTGGCCGGTCCCACATAGCACTCAACATAAATAGAAGGAAACAGCCCTGCCTAGGAAGCACCAGGGCAGGATGCTCAGAGGCAAGACCCAACCAACACCACCACATGGAAAACTGTCCATATCCAAAGGAGCCTTTTCCTAAACTTATCAGACCATGCAAAGTTGCTATGCATGATCTTCAGATACCATCTTGAGCAACAGGAGGAAAAAAAAATAAATGTTTTTAGAGGTAACAAACATCTCTAACAGCGAGTTTGAATTGGCTGAATAGTTTAATATTAACCCAATGAGTGATTTAATCTAAAAGAGACTATTGAATTTATGTTCTCTTCCATTTCCCTAATATAGAGGATGGATTTACAGAGCAAAACAAGTTATTTTTCTTTCTCTTTTGGAAGCTTTGTCCATTATTGAATATTTCAATATTTCTGTGAGAATATTAAACTAGATATTATATTATATTACATTACCCACTCAATATCTCTGTAATTCACAAGATATTATTAAATTCCTTTTCAAATATGCATTTATCAGAGTGCAGGAATCATCTATATTTTGTATACATGTCTATAGCATATATTTCTATAATATAAAAATATAGAAGGGTCTCACTCAAATGCTTAATCTCTTTCTCCTTGTTCTTTTTCTTAAATAGTTCTCTCTCGTGAGAGTCTTATAAACTAGATAATATTAACATCTTGGTGTTTATTTCCTGCTAAATATCTATTTTTATTTGAATGATAAAGTGTCTTCTGACTTTCATTTGCCCACTCCTGAATATTGTAGATCATACAAATAATTATCCAATAAAGTCCTAAAGCCATGCTTTTACATTTAGTGTCTCAGGCAATTTCTTCTAGCATTAATTTCAAAGTCAAATAAGTGTCACGATATTAGTTAACAGGAAAATATGACAGGTATTTGTTCCACATTATTGACTGGAAAAAAAAGGAATTATGGCCAATTTGCATTTCCTTTCACATTTATTTCAAATAAAATGGGATGAGTTATAACTGCTGGTCACTGACTCTGGGAGAAATACACAGCTCCGACCCTCTTCTCTCACCTTCCCCACCTCCATCACTCCACACTTCAGGACAAAACTAGTGAGTCCTTCATATTTCAAAACGGGGCACTAATATGAGGAATAGAGCTCTTAGTGAAAAGATTAAAGGATTATAAGTAGAACTAGAAAGTCAAAACTCTTTTTGTGTCTTCTCTGTTTTTCTTCCTCTTTCCTCATATCTAACAGATTTTGCTGAAACTAGGCTTGAAGGTGCCGGCTGACTGAACACGCCACCACCCTTGGGAAGCCACATAAGACCTTTCTGCAGGTCTCAGAGAAGAAGTCACCTTCTGTGCTTGGATTATTCTCCTTGTGTGACTTACTTTCCTTCTCCACCTCTGTGGGAGCTAATGAGGTGGCACGGGTCCTGCAGGTGCATCCTTCCTGCACTGAAACACTCAAAGCCTGACTGTATCCACAACCAGTTCCAGAGAAGAAAACATATGGAGGAGGAACTGAGGCAGGCTCAGCTCTAAGCCTTCAGGGAGACAGGTTCTCTTCTTGACAGCCTGCATTATAATAACAGGGTAGACAATTCTTCCATTGTATAGAAGAGGAAGATCATGATCATTAAGATTTATGCACTTGCAGAAATAAGTGGCAGAGATTAATCCAGGCAGCTCGCCAGGGAAAAGCGTCACATAAGGATTTGGAGATAAAACCTAGTTATTAATATGAAGTGCCACTGCTTACAATGACATCTGATACAAACCCCAGGGCAACCGTTGTGGAAGTGGCTGTACAAGGTGGCAGTGAAAGATTTGATTTGACCCATATCACATAAGTCCTCTTAGAGTTACAACCAACAGAAGTATAATGATAACTTGGGTTCCTTATTGCAAACAAAGGATGAAAATGCTTCTTCCCTTTATAGCTTTCTGTGGGAACTCTCTTATACTGAAACACTTGATACCCAAACGTTCCTAGATAAGTGGGAGCAACCCTCTGCTTCTCAATCTCTCACGTATTAATTTATATCATGAGAGGTGTTTAGTGTGAGATTCTTTATCCTCATTGGCAGTTTCAGAAACTTCTTCAGACATTTTGGAGTGTGATTCTTCATTGGCCCCCATATAACTTGTATACTAATGCTTGTTGGTGCCAATTCAACACCCAAACGAATCCCCAATTTGGGGTGTGGTGAAGAAGGAAACTTCATTCAGTGCAAAACAGTTAATTTGTAATACAGCATGGCTGTGAGAACAGCACAGCTGTGGAACAGCCCTGGGCCAGGCAATCCTGGGGCCGGGCCCTCTCTCCCTCAATAGTGCTACTCTGCTCCTCAATGGTCTACTTGGCTCTGCACTGGTCTGCTTTGCACTGTGCTGGTCTGCTCTGGCGAGACACCTTTGTTATTTCAGCTCAGCCCGGGAGACACAGTCCTCAGTATTTAATGAAAAAGGAAACTGTACTCCCTGAGCCAATGGATAGCTGGTTTATATGGACAAAAGTCCTGCTCCTGGTCACTGATAGGTCCATCCTCATGCAAATGAGGACTCCAAATCATTGCAGTGTGATTGGTCCAAATGGCACTGTTCTGATTGGACAGAATGGAGCTGCTTGGATTGGCCCAATCTGTGTAGCTCCAGTTGGATGGGGAAAGCCTCAGTCCTATTGGTTGAAATAGGATTCCAGAAACTCCTTTATAAGGGCTGGCAGAAACACAGTGCAGGCGGGAATTCAGTGCAGAGGCAGGCAGTTTAATGCGAGGCAGGCAGTACAGCTCTGGCTTCTCCATGAAGTGAGCTTTGTGTGAGAGACCCCTGAGCAGAAATGGCTGCTATGTTTTGTGTTTGAAAATTTGAGCCCAGTCAGCCACCAGGACCCCCTCTTAGTAGGTGTCTTTTTTTTCCCCTCAGGGTTCACAAACTTTTTCAAATATATATTGTTTATATATAATTTACCAATTTCTTTTTTCATTAAATCTATTGGGGTGATATTGGTTGGTTAATAGGGTCATATAAGTTTCAGGTGTGGATTTCTATGTTACAAAATTTGTATATTGCACTGTGTGCCCACCACCCAAAGTCAAATCATCTTCTGTCACCATATATTCAGTCCCCTTCATCCCCCCCCCCCAGACTGGGCCCTAGCCTGGAAAGGGTCTGCCTCAGGCCAGCCTGTAGTGTGTGGGTTCTTGACTTCACATAGGAAAGATTTCACAACACAAGTCCAGGTGATTTTGAGAGTACGTTTATTAAAGCTGGGGACAGTGAGACAAAGGAAGGACTTAGGGTAGAAGAAGAACAGGAGAGCCTAGGTGAGCTCTGCTTTGGCTCCCTAGAAACATTATAGGAATAAAGTGAACCAAGGCAGGGCTGCTTTTAGATTACTGGGGACTTGAAGGAAAGGGGACCTTAGAGACAGGATTAGAGGGTAAATCCGGAACAAGCTGCTGCTGCCCACTACTCTCCTGATTGCAAATCTCCTGGGGACCCTTGGAGTTTAGGAAATAAAAGTTATGCCTGGGAAGGGGCATGGGTGTGCTCTAGAGAAAGCCAGCACCAAGTGTCTGTCTCGAGAGTTTTAACTTTTTTTCCTGTGGGCTACAATAAGAGAAGTTTTTAGTAGAATATTCACCAGCTTTCCAGGTGCGTTTTTAATATACTGATGCATAAAAATGAGTATATAGGGGAGTCTGGGATTATTCTTTGGTCTGCTCTACTGTTTTATTTGTATCTTGGGTCTATTTGGCTTTAATGGGAGTTGTTATTTGTTCCCCTGACTTCATTCGTCCTTGGGTTTGGTTGGCACAACTGGTATGAATCGGGTCTCTGTCCTCTAGCTCCCCAACTAGGGTGATTAAAGCTATGCATTCTCTGGTTAGGGAGGAGAGGTATAAACTATGTGCTTTCAAGTGTCCTTGGTTGGGGAGAATAAGATCTTGTGATTCACCAGTTGGCTGTAAGTTGTTAAAATTGTTTGGACTTGTTTAATTTTCTCGTCTCAGTTTCCCTATTCCACTTGCCCAGGATTTTCCTAGCTTCTTACTATGCTGCCACAAAGAGAGAGAGCAAGAATATAAAACAACTGCAAAAAACAGTAAATAAAGTTTGAGACTATTTTTTTCCTCAAAATTCCCTATATTCATTAATCGTGTGTGCTGTGTTGGAGCCATTCACCACCAGCTCCCAGAGCCAACTGTTAAGTAGTCACAGATACTGCAAATTGGTAGCTTAAAATTGGCCTGAAATAGAGTATTTATGCCACAGATATTAGCAAACAACACAAATAAGTACTGTTTTCCCCTCAGAAAAGGTTTACCAGCAAACCACTGGATGTTGTCCACATTTAATACTAGAGATGATTTTTTTTAAATGACAGTTACATGACAAAAGTAATTGAACAAAAACAATAAAAGTTAAGAATAATGCATGTCTGTGATACTTGCAACAATAAAAATACATTTTAAAAAATGAAGAAATCAAATAAAATTTTTAAAAAGAATAATACATGTATAAAATATGTATAAAGAGAAGAATAAACACTGTCTTACAGATTCTCACATAGTGTCTCTTTTAGTCTTCACAAAAGCATGTGAAAGCAGCAGAGAAGTATTAGTTATTATCCCATTTTATAGATGAGGAAACTGAGGCTCCAGATATCATAGCTGATAATGGTACTGTTGAGGCTAGAATCAAATATTTCTGTGTCCTTGTCAAATATCCTTTCTAACATGCCATATCACATTTGAAGCCCTGCTCACTGGGAGTACTTTATCAGGGCAACGATTTGTGCTTTTGAGAGAATACATCTGAAACATACAAGTTTTATGCAGACTTCACCATTCATGGAAATGGGTGGAAATTCTGTTTCTGTTTTTTTACTGACAATCTATGGAATCTGGAATGTTTTTTTCCCAAGAGAAGAAATGGCCATGGATTAATGTGAGCTATTTTAGCCTTGGTTTGCCACAATGCTCTATTTCCTCTAATTTGAAAAACCTGCTCAGAGAATAAACACTAAACTCTTCAAGACTACTTTTAAATATCTTCTTGATCCCTTGGTTAACTGGTGCGTGTATTTGTTGGATTGATGAATCTAATGATCAAATTTTTAAATTTATCTCTAGCTGAGAAATAAGACTGTGTTTCGGGTGGAGGATCAAATCAGCAAGATGGTCCCAGCCTTTATCATCCACAGACACAGATTTAACAAGGATACAAGTAACACAATACTTTAGGAGAAGTCCAGAATCCAGTAAAGCAGTTCTAGTACACCAGATGAGCACAAATCTGAGATCAGCCACACTGGAGGCTTAGAGCAAGTTCACTTTCCCCACATCAGCTCCTTCCTCAAGCTGGCACAGTTCAGTGGCAAGAGGGGTTGACACTGAGGAAGAAGAGAGAGCGGAGCTAAAAGACGATCCCCAGGCTTTCAGTGTGCTCTCCAAAAGGCTGGTTTCTATCTCACCTTACATGACTAGCTAAAGAAATGTAATTGTCTAGACAACTGGGACAGCTAGTGAGATGGGCAACTTCTGCCAGTAAGGCTCTGGAAGTCTTAGAGAAAGCACATAGCTGAGGCTTCTCCTGCAGGAGAGAGGGAAAACTAGAGCTGGGCTTCAATGTCCCCAGCCTTTCGGTGCACTTTCCAAGGTGCTGATACTATAGACTAACTGTTTGTGTCCCCCAAATTCATATGTTGAAATCCTAACACTGTATGTTATGGGATTAGGAAGTGGGGAGGTGATTAGGTCAAGAGGGCTGCGCTCTCATAAATGGGATTACTGCCTTTATAGAAGAGACCACAAAGAGCTCCCTCAGCCCTTCCACCATGAAAGAACACAGCAAGAAGATGGCTCTCTAAGAATCAGGAAACAGGTTCTCAGATATCAAACCTGCCAGCAACTTTATCTGGGAATTCCCAGCCTCCATACCTGTGAAAAATAAATTTCTTTTGTTTATAAGTCATCCTACATATGGTACTCTGGTAGAACAGATCAAATTTATTTTATGAGGCCAACATTATATTACCCTATTCCAAAGCCAGTCAAAGAAAATCACTGATGAAAGAAATTAAAGAAGACACAAATAAATGGAAAAACATCTATGTTCATAGATTGGAACACTTAATATTGTTAAATGTTCCTACTACCTAAAACTATCTATGGATTCAATGCAATCAATTTTAAAATCCCAGTGACATTTTTATAGAAAAAAAAATGCTACTATTTATATGGAACCACAAAAGGCGCAAAATAGCCAAAGCAATCTCAAAGAGGTAGAATAAATCTGGAAGTATCACACTTTCAATTTTCAAACTACACTCTAAAGATATAGTAATAAAAACAGTGTGGCACTGATATAAAAACAAACACATAGACTAATGGAAAAAACAGAGAACTCAGGAATAAATCTATGCATACATGGTTAACAGATCTTTAACAAGGGTGCCAAGAATAAACCCTGAAGGATAGTCTCTTCATTAAATAGTGATGGGAAAACTAAATGTCTACGTGAAAAAAAAATGAAATTAAATATTTATACATTATACAAAAAAAAAAAAAAAACACTAAAGGTTAATTAAATATATAAATGTAAAACCTAGGAGGTAAGCTCCTTTGCATTGGGCTTGGCAATAATTTCTTAGATGCAACATTGAAAGTACAAGTGACAAAAAAACAAAAAACAAGATCTCATCAAACTAAAATGTTTTTGCATAGCAAAAGAAAGAATCAATAGAGTGAAAAGGCAACCTACAGATTAGGAGAAAATATTTTCAAACCACATATCTTACAAGAAATTAATATTCACATATATCAGGAACTCATACAACTCAGTGGCAAAAATAAACCCAAAAACCTGATTTTAAAATAGGCAAAGGGCTTAAATATGTAGATATTCTCAAAGAAGACATATAAGCAGCCAATATTTAGTTATACAAAAAGATGACCAATATCACTAATCATCAAGGAAATGCAAATCAAAACTGCAATGAGATATTTACCTCATGCTTGTTAGGATAGTATCATTAAAAACACAAAAAATAAAAATTTTGACAAGGAAGTGGAGAAATTGGAACCCTGAAATACTGTTGGTGGAAATGTAAAATGATGTGGCTGCTATGGCAGTTCCTCAAAAAACTAAAAATAGAACTGTAATATGATCCAGGAATCCCATTTCTGGATTTATATTCAAAAGAACTGAAATCAGGATTTTAAAGAGATATATGCACCCCATGTTCATTACACAATTATTCACAATAGCCAAGGTATGAAAATAGCCTAATTGTCCATTGACATATGAATAGATGAAAAATGGTATATACATACTAGATAATATTGGTTAGCCTTTTATAAGAAGGAAACATTGCTATATGTGACAATACAGATGAACCCAGAGTACTCTATGCTGTGTCAAGTAAGATAAGCCATCACAGAAGGACATATACTGCATAATTCCACTTATAGGAGATATATAAAATAGTCAAAGTCATAGAAACAGAAAGCAGAATGGTGGTTTCCAGGGTAGGAGGGGAGGGAAACAGGAGTTACTGTTCACCTGGTATAAAGTTTGTTATGCAAGATGAAAAATTCCAGAAATCTGCTGTACAACATTGTGCCTATAGTCAATAATACTATATTATCCACTTAGAATCTGTTAAGAAAGTAAATTTCAGGTGTGTTCTTAACACATTTTTTTTAATTGCATAGTGAAAAATGGTTTTTGTTACTGTTACTGAAGCCCTAGCAAACTGAAACAGATATAGAAAACAACATTGTTAAACAACTTTATCTAATTGTCATTATAAAAAAATTCCACTGAAAATTAGCAGAATAGCCCTAGCTGGTTTGGCTCAGTGGACCACAGTCTGAAGGGTCATGGGTTTGATTCCTGGTCGAGGGCACATAACTGGGCTGCAGATTCCATCCCCGGCCCCGGTCAATGTCGTGCAGGAGAAAACCAATCAATGTGTCTCTCTCACATTGATGTTTCTCTCTCTCTCTCTCTCTCTCTCTCTCTCTCTCTCTCTCTCTCTCTCTCTCCCTTCCACTTTATCTAAAAACCAATGGAAAAATATCCTTGGGTGAGAATTAACAACAAAAAATAGCAGAATGTACATTCTTAAAATTGCAAACAGAACATTTACTATAGACTATATTCTGGGCCATAAAACCAAGAAAACAGGTCACACAAAATATGTTCTTATATCACAATAGAATTAAATTAGAAATTAATACCACAAATACCTTTTCTTCTTTTTGAAACCTAAATCGATTATGTTTCAGTACTCTATGTATTGCAGAATGGGACATTTAGATAACCTTCTTGTAGATTTAAAATGGTTACAGTGAAGTACTTAAGAAAGTCCAAAGAAAGGGTCTTTCATTTCAATCCAGACAGGTTATGGGCGAAAGTCTTTGTAAAGTGTATATTATTTCAGCAAGAAAATTTGGGATTAAATTTACAAACATCCAAAGACATGTGCACTCAACTATGTATTATTACTTTTTCTTCTTCTTTTTTTTTTAATCCTCACCCGAGGATATTTTTCTATCTATCTTCAGATAGAGTGGGAGGGAAAGAAAGGGAGAGAAAGAGAGAGAGAAACATTGAAGTGAGAGGGATATAGTGATTGGTTGCCTCCCACATGACCCTAACCAGGGACAGGGACGAACTGCAACTGAGGTATGTGCCCTTGGCCGGAATTGAACACACAACTCATTGGTCTGCAGGCCTGCACTCTACAGCTGAGCCAGCCAGGGGCGTTATTACCTTTTGCATAACCACAAAAATAGTAACAATGTAAGTATCAACATCAATTATTTTAGTAACAAAAGCAAAATTAAGGTGAAAAGAAAGACACAATCTAAACAAATGTTAAGATGTTGATGTTACCAGTACTAAAGTTTAAGTTCATTAGTAACTTGCCTTGTACTTCAGGAAATTCTGCATTAACTAGAAGACAACAAAAAAAGGTGAATATTCAAAGCCATCAATTTTAGAGACAGTATAAAGTTGATAACATAAGTAAAACCACTGTCATTTTACTTTTATATAAGAATTCAAATTTTCAATGTGATTTCTTAGACATTGCTTTGTCAGAGTTTCAATATATTTATAAACAAGGTGTGTATTATGCTTAGTTTTCAGAGAAAGAAATCAAAACACATAAATATTTTAAAATATAAAAGGTAGACCTAGAAATCAGATTTACTAATGATTAAACTATTAAATTACTCAACTATGTGTGATTTACAATGAACATTTTCTTTGATTTTGGAACTAAAGTTTTATAAATGAAAGTAGATTCGTTTATAAACATTTTATCCTATTAGTGACAATGTGTCAAAATAAAAAAAATTCTTGCAAATTACATCTGGAAAAGTGTGATCTATGTCACTCATCATGGTTTCAAAGTAAGCAAGTTACAAAGCTCAAAACAAAAAATATTATGTCTGGTCAAAATTCAGGATAAATGGCCCACTAATTTTCTTTAATATGTACCTATTCAATTTCTAGAGTCCTTGTATCCCACTGCAATGCAGTCAGTGTAATGAATGCATAAATAATTACTATAAATCAAAATAATATGAAGTTGTGAGAGTCTAAGTATTTTTATCTATAATCAAAAAATAATAAATGCAGTTATGCTTTTTAGGAAAAAAAGAAGCACTATTTTAAAAATTTTCAGACATATTCAGGAAGTCTTATGGGTTACTCACACAAGATATCATGACAGTTACCTCACTGACAGAAGGCAAAACTGATGATAATAATAATAATGCACTTATCTAGAGAGGCCTTTAGCTTTTATAGTTAACGTCCATGAAGATGAAATGCATGCAAGTGACTTTGATCATGTTCTCTGACTATTAGGTTTTATGAGACAAGTTGAACCAAAAATGTGCCATTGCCTTAACTAAAATTTAACCTCTGCTTTATGAAAATATGAGCAAATTTGCATTAACATAACTTGACTCTTTTATCACATTGTCTTCCACTGCTAAATTTTACAACCAAATATAACATGCATAATGAAATTTATTGAATCTATATGATCTTTTTATTTAAAAAAAAATTTTTTTTTTGGCAATTATTTTCAGATAGAGCAGGAGGGAGAGAGGGAGGAAGAGAGAGGGAAACATCCATGTGAGAGAGACACACCGACTGGCTGCCACCCACACGACTCCAACCAGGGCCAGGGACAAACTGCAACTGAGGTATGTCCCCTTAGCAGGAACCGAACCCGGACTCTCTGGTCCACAGGCTGATGCTCTAACTGCTGAGCCAAACCGGCCAGAGCTCTGTGATCTTTTTAGACTCATACTCTGTAACCTGATCTGATATTCAAAGCTATATTAAAAGGTAGGTATAGAAATACCAACCCACTTTTGCTACCATAATATCAAGAAAGAATTATGAGCTAAGAGAGTCATTGTAGAAATTCCATTGAGGGGCTATGTGATGTAGAGCACTGATGTTTTAGTATTAGAAGACACAGAATCTAGCACCTAAAAAATGTATTAATTGGATAAATGGATACAAATAAATTATTTAATTTCTGACCTTATGACTCAGTAGGTGATTGCCATTAGATCAATCATCTCAAAGTTTAGACAGGATTATAGTAATCCCTAATTTACAGGGTGTGGTAAGTATAAAGAAAACAAAAGAGGTCTGTTGGTCAAGATGATAGAGTAGTTAAACACTATGTTTGCCTCCTTCTACAACCAAACAAAATAACAAGTAAGCTACAGAACAACAATCACTGAGGACCTCCTGAAGACTAGCTAAACACAAATTCTAATACTAAGGATTTGCAGAAGAATTCATCTTGAGACTGATAGGAGGGGCAAAAATGTGAGACAGGCAGGCCCCATATCCATGGTGTGGCAGTTAAGAAACAGGAGGAATATCTCAGCTGCAGAGTTCTCTGCCTGAGGAGCAAGGGGATCCCAGCCACACTTTGGGTGCCACAGCTCAGGGTTTCAGTGCCACAATAAGAATTCTCATAATTTCTGGCTGTGAATACCAGTGGGGATTGTGGCTGAAGAAGACAGAGGGCATCTAGAGTCCCAGGCATTCCTCTTAAAGGGCCCATACATGGGTTTACTCGCTGACAAACTCACTCTGAATTCCAGTGCCAGGGCAGCAACTCATAAAGTGCCATGGAAGAACCGAATTGTCTGGTTTCAGGGCAAGAGATAGAGCAGGAGTGGCTTTCTCCTGGACATGAGCATTGGCAGACGCCATTGTTACTTTGTTGAGCTCTCCACCCACCCAGCCGGCATGTGCAGATGAGTGTCATGGCTGAGTCTCCCTAAACATGGCTAACACTCTTCATCCCATAATTTCCCACCCCATCCAACTTGCTGGCCCACCCAAGCTGCTTCCAGCAGCTTTTCCATATAAAAGGTCAGTCTCAGCTCATGTTTCAGACTTTCCTAAAATCTCTCAAAGGTTCACAAATTCCAAACAAGCAACTGCTGACCCCAGTGCACCCTGCACCACTTACTAAGAATCCCATACTCATCACTGGTGGGAGGTAGGCTCAGTTTTCAGCCTAGCCTCTCTCAGGTATCTCTACACCCAGTATATCACTTTGTAGTTAACACCAGAGGGCCAAGGCTGGGCACAAGCAGAGGCTAAACTTGGCCTGCACCAGAGCCTTTGCTAAGAGGCCCCAGAATCAACTCACTTGGTGGCCAGCTTCAGATTACATCAGAACACCAACCAACCACCTCTACCATAACACACCCAAAGGAGGACGGACTTAACAGTCATTACATACCTGCAAGTTAAATCCTGCTGCATGGGGTCAGCCCTTGCACAATGGCTCCTCCCTGTGGTCACAGCCAGTTCTCACAGCCAGTTACCCTGAAGGTCAATTCCACACAATGACATGCCAGCAGCAATCAAGGCTCAACTGCAATAGGAGGGTTCACACAATCCAACAAGGGACACTCCTGAAGCACTTAGCACAGGTGACCAGGGAGATTGCAAAACTGGGTCTCACAGGGCACTTAATACATAAAACAACTCTACCAAGACTGGGGATCTAGCTAATGCGTAGAAACAAATGTGGGGAGGCAGCCAAAATGGGGAGACAAAGAAACATGTGCTATATGAAAGAACAGAACAAAACCCCCATGTTCATAGCAGCACTATTTACAATAGCTAAGATCTGGAAACAGCCCAAGTGTCCATCAGTGGCTGAATGGATAAAAAAGCTGTGGTACATATACACAATGGAGTACTATGCAGCTGTAAGAAAGAAAGATCTCTTATCCTTTGAGACGACGTGGAGGGACCTCGAGAGTATTATCCTAAGCGAAACAAGCCAAGCAGAGAAAGACAAATATCACATGATCTCACTTATTTGTGGAATATAATGAACATAGCAGTCTGAGGAACAGGGTAGACCCAGAGACATGGAAGTAGGGTATAAACTGACACCCCTCAGGAGAGGGGGTGGGGGGGGGAAGAGATAAACCACAGAACTTATGCACATGTATGCATAAGTGATGAACATGGACAACAAAGCTGGGGACAGGGTGGGGGGATGGGGAGGAGGGGGTCAATGGGGAAAAAAACGAGAAACATCTGTAACAAAAATAAATTAATAAAAAAAAAAGAAATTTAAAAAATAAATAAATAAAAAATAAAATATTAAAAAAAAAAAGATCTAAATAAATGGACACAGAGTTCAAAACACTGCTTATAAAGATGCTTAATGAAGGTAGGAAAGAATAGATAAAATCAGTAAGAACTTACACAAAGAAATAGAAACAACAGAAAGAACCAGTCAGAAATAAATAATATAATAACTGAAATGAACAATACATTAAAGGAAAATCAACAGCAGATTAAATGAAGCAGAGGATGGAATCACCAATTTGGAAGACAATGTAACAAAAAACACCCAATTAGAACAGCAAAAAGAAAAAATAATTTTTTAAAAATGAGGATAGTTTAATGGAACTCTGGGACACTATCAAACATAGTAACATTTGCATTGTAGAGGTACCAGAAAGAGAAGAAAGAGAACAAGGGATTGAAAGTCTGTTTAAAGAAATAATGACTGAAACCTTCCCTATCCTGATGAAGGAAACTGACATATAAGCCTAGGAAGTGCAGAGTCCCAAATAAGATGAACCCAAAAAGACCCACACTGACACACTATAATTAAAATTCAAAAGTTAGAACACAATTGGGAATATTTAAAACCAGGAGACTCTTAATAAAAGAACAGCTAAAGAATATTCCACAGAGAGAAGGAAAGTTATATCAACATATACGTTGAGAATGGGATAAATGAAATGGAATGTTCTAGAGTCTTTGAAATGTTCAGAAAAATAGTAACTACATAGATTAACTTTTTAAATTGAATTTATTTGGGTAACATTGGTTAATAAAATTATATATGTTTAAGGTGTACAATTCTATAATACATCATCTATATATTGTATTGTGTGTTCACCAACTAAAATCATGTCTCTTTCCATCACCATTATTTATCCCCTCATACACTCTCCTGCCTTCCCCCACCCCTATACTGTTGTTTGTCAATTGGGTTTTTTTTTTCTTTTTTCTTAATCTCTTCACCTTAGATTAATTTTAAATATGTTATAAATGCACATTTAAATTTCTATTGTAACTCTCAAAATAGAATAGAAGTAGAGTAAAATATCCAAACTAGAGAAAAAAAATTGGTTAGGAAACTCACCTATGATCTGAAAGAAGGCCCCCCCAAACAATAAAAACATGCACAGAAGTGGAACAAATAATGCAAAATAAGAGAATGCAAATGAATGTAAATATATCCATCACCACAATCAATATAAACACAGTGAGGTTCCAGTTAAAGGAAAAGATTTGTAGATTATTTTCAAATTAGCTATACTATCTACCAGTACACCTTAAAAATAAAAGTAAGGATAATGAAAGGTAGTGAGTGAAAAGATGGAAAAATATATAACAGACAAATACTAACCAAAGAAAAGTTGGTAGAGCTAAAGACTGTAAGACAAAAGCCATATCTAAGATAAAGACGGTCACAGTTATATACACTTTTCTATTCACCGAAAAGAGATAATTCTGGAGTAGTCTATAACTAAAACATAGCTTTAAAATATAGAGAGTAAAATTTGGAAAAATTAAAAGGATAAGATAAATCCACCAGCACCACGAGAGATTATATCACACCAATTTCAGTAATTGATTTAAAAGGTAGGGGAAAAAATGACTAAGGATGAGGAAAACTTGAACAACAGAATGAAAAAGCTTGATCTAATGTGGATATGAAGAATGCCGAGCTCACTATTAGAGTACACATTATTTTAAAGCACACATGGATTATTTTTAAAATGCATTATCAACTGAACATAAAGCAATTCTCACTTAATTTCAAAAATATCAAATATATTCTAACCTCTGACCTCAAAAATATTAAATTAGATAATAATTACCAAAAGGGGAATTTTAAAAAGTCATGCATTTGAAATTTAAACACATACTTTAATTACTCATGTGCAAAAGAAACCTCACAGAAATTTAAAATACTTAAAACCAAACGTGAATGAAAAACTATATATAAAAACTTTCAAGATGCAACTAAAGTATTTTCATATTAGGAGAATATTTTATAGCTTTAGAAATAAAGAAAGTCTGAAAGTCAAAAAGGTGATATAACTACCTGGGCTGCAAAAATCAAGCAAAAGTTATTGTTAACAGCTATGATGAAATATTTTGCTGTAGTAGAAATAAACTCCAGCTATATGCACCAACATACATGAATTTCAGGAAAAAAAATAATTTGGAACTCAAAAAGCAAATTGCACAAGAATGCAAAAGTGTAGTTCCATTCATATGAAGTTCAAAAATAGCCAAATCTAGACCTGGCCAGGTAGCTCAGATGGTTGGAGCATCTTCCCAATACACCAAGGTTGTGGGTTCAATCTCAGGTCAGGGCACATACAAGAAGCAACCAATGAATGCATAAATAAGTGGAACAATGGATCGATGTTTCTCTCTCTTGCTCTAAAAATCAATAAATTTAAAAAATGTTAAGAACACATCTGAATTAAAAATGTAAAAAAAAAATTCAAAGTTAAAGACAAAGAGAATCTTAAAAGGGGCAAGAGAAAAGTAGTTAGTTAACTACAAGGAAGCTCCCATAATACTGTCAAATGATTCCTTAACAGAAATTTTGCAGGCCAGAGGTATTGGCACAAAATATAAAATAATGAAAAACAAGGACCTACAACTAAGATTACTCTACCCAGCAAGGTTATTATTTAGAATCAAAGGAGAGATAAGCAGCTTTTCAGACAAGAAAAAGTAAAAGAAGTTTAGCCTCACCAAACCAGTATTACAAGAAATGTTTAAAGACCTTCTTTAAGAAAAAGAAAAGAAATTGAGAGAGAAAGAAACATAGTTATAAAGAATAAAATGGCAATAAATAAGTACCTATCAGTAATAACTTTAAGTGTAAATGGGTTAAATGTTCTCATCAAAAAAACATAGGGAAGTCTAATAGATAAAAAAACATGATCTGCCCAGCCGGTGTGGCTCACTGGCTGAGCTTCAACCCATGCACCAAGAGGTCATCAGTTTGATTCCCAGTCAGGGCACATGCCCAGGTTGTGGGCCCAATCACTAGGGGGGAGTATGTAGGAGGTGGCCAGTTGATGTTCTCTCACATCGATGTTTCTGTCTCTCTCTCCTTCTACCTTCTTCTCTCTCTAGGATCAATGAAGAAAATAAATTTTTAAAAAAATAATAAAGTTAAGGGATAAATTACTGTCATGTTTAAAAACAAAACAAAACATGATCCTGCTGTTTATAACAGACCTGAGAATAAAAGATACACACAGACTGAAAGTGAAGAAAAAAAATATTCTATGCAAATTGAAACAAAAAAATAAGCTGTGGTAGAAACACTTATATCAAACAAAATAGACTTCAAAACAAAGGCCATAACAAGAGACAAAGAAGGACATTAATAATACTAAAAGGATCAATCTAACAAGATGATATAACCCTTGTAAACATGTATGTACCCAACATAGGAGCACCTAAATATATGAAGAAAATCTTGGTAGACATTAAGGGAGAGATAGAAAGGAATGCAGTCATAGTTGAGGATTTTACACCCCATTGATATCAATGGATGTATCTTCCAGACCAAAAAAATCAACAATGCAACAGTGTCCATAAAAGACACAGTGGATTGGATGCATTAAATTGATATTTCATCCCACAGCGGGAGAATATACATTCTTTTCAAGTACACATGGAACATTCTCTAATATAGATCAACTGCTAGAATATAAAATAAGCCTTAATAAATTCAAGAAGATTGAAATCATATCAAGTATCTTCTCTGGCCACAGTGGTATGAAACTAGAAATTAACTACAGTCCAACCTTAGTTCTCAAACCTCTTCTATCCTGAACAATTTGGTTTTTGATGGAAAAAGAAAAAAAAATATCTCCACTGTTGAACAAAACTTTGATTCTTGACCTGACAACCTTTCCATGCTGATACACCAGCATGACAAAACATCTCTCATGCCACAAAGAAAGGAAAGAATGCAAGTCAGTTTACTGTTAAACTTCACGTTGTTAATTAATATCTCAGGAAATTGTGTTATGAATATTTTTGTGTTTTTTTTGTTTAGATTTTTTTTTTGCTTTTGTTGTTGGTGAAATGGACAATTAGCACAATTTTAAAACATAAAGAGGAGATCAAGAGTGCTGATGTTGGTAAAGGTGTGAAAGAAACAACAATCACAAGCAATTGAAGAGGTAAAAAATCTGTTGTTGATTTGGATAAATGAAAAGCAGCTAGCCAGTGACAGCATTTTGGAGGCAGTGATATGTTGAAACGCATATATTCTGCGTGCTAACTTCCTGAAAGACACCCTGGAACGAGTGCTGAAAGTTATTTATTTAAGGCTAGAAGGGGGTGGTTTGATACATTTAATAAAAGAAATGTTTGTTTATAAATTAAACAGTACCTTTGACATGTATTATATACGAGAAAGGTTAAAACAGGGAATCATTTAGAGATCTGGAACAAATAAATTCAATTTACATTATTTCTAATGGGAAAAAAAATTATTCAGTTTTAGAACAAATCGTTTCTCAAATAGACTTCTGAAATGAATTAAGTTTGAGAACAGAGGTTCCATCGCACAATAAAAAAACTCAGAAACACTCAAACACAGGGAGGCTAAATAACATGTTATTAAACAATGAATGGGTTAACAATGAAGATCAAGGAAGAAATCAAAAGTCATCTGGAGCCAACTGAAAATAAACACAAAACAACCCAAAATTTATGGAACAGACCTAAAGTAGTCCTGAGAGGGAAATTCATAGCATTGCAGGCTTACCTCAAGAAACAAGACAAATTTCAAATTAACAATATAGCCCTACACCAAAATGACCTAGAAGAAGAACCACAAAAAAAGATCAAAGTAAGTAGAAAAAAAATAATAATAAAGATTGGAGCACAAATAAATAGAGGGGAAAAAAAAAAGACATAAAATTTCAGTGAAACCAAGATCTGGTTCTTTGAAAAGATAAGCAAGATTGGTGAACTTTTAACCAGACTACTCAAGGAAAAAAGATATAAAACAACAATAAATAAAAACAGAAATGAAAGAGGAGAGGTTACAACTGACACCAGAAAAATAAAAAGGATTGTAAGAAAATATTATGAAAAACTATATGCCATGAAATTGGACAACCTAGGCAAAATTAATAAATTTCTAAAAATATATAATCTTCTAAACTGAATCAGGAACAATCAGAAAACTTGAATAGACTGATAACAACTAATGAAATCAAGACAGTAATAATAATAAAAAAAAATTTCCAGCAATTAAAAGTCTTGGACTGGATGATTTCACAGGTAAACTTTACAAAACATTCAAAGAAGAATTCACACCTATCCTTCTCAAACTATTCCAAAGTATTCAAGAGGAGGGAAGATTTTCAAGCACATTTTACGAGGCCAGCATTATCCTAATTCCAAAACCAGATCAAAACACTACAGAGAAATAAAATCATAGGCCAGTATCCCTGATGAACATAGATGCTAAAATCCTAAACAAAATATTAGCAAAGCAGATCCAGCAATACATTAAAAACATCATACACCATGATCAAGTTGGATCTATTCTGGAAATGCAAGGTTGGTACAATATTTACAAATCAATAAATGTGATATGTTACATAAACAAAATGAAGGATAAAAGTCACATGATTGCCCTGGCCAGTTTGGCTCAGCAGTTAGAGCGATGGCCTGCGGACCAGAGAGCTCCGGGTTTGGTTCCCACTAAGGGCACGTACCTCGGTTGCAGTTTGTCCCCGGCCCCGGTTGGGGTCGTGTGGGTGGCAACCAGTCGATGTGTCTCTCTTACATCGATGTTTCTCTCTCTCTATCCCCCCCTCTCCCTCCTGCTCTATCTCACTCTATTTGAAGATAAATGCAAAAAATAAATAAAAATAAAAAGTCCTCGGGTGAGGATTAAAAAAAAAAAAATCATATGATCATATAAATAGATGCAGAAAAAGGATTTGACAAAATCCAGCACCCATTTATGATAAAAACTCAGTAAAGTGGTAATAGAGGGATCACACCTCAACATAATAAAAACCATATATGACAAACCCACAGCCAACATCATAGTCATGGGTAAAAACTAAAAGCGTTTCCATTGAGAACAGGAACAAGACAGGGATGTTGGCTTTCTCTCGCCTTATTCAATATAGTACTAGAAATTCTAGCCACAATGATCAGACAACAATAAAAAACAAAAGGTATCTAAATTGGAAAGGAAGAAGTGTTTCTGTCATTATTTGCAGATGACATGATAATGTATATAGAAAACCACATAGATTCCACCAAAAAGCTACTAGAACTTATACATGAATTTGGTAAAGTAGCAGGATACAAAATTAATATTCAGAAATTGATGGCATTTTTATACACCAATAATGAACTATCAGAAAGAGAAATTTATTTTTAAAAAATCAATCCCATTTATTAATGTAACCAAAAAAAAGGGAGGTACCTATGAATAACTTTAATCAAGAAGGTAAAAGACCTGTACTTGAAAAATTATTGAATACTGAAGAAGAAAATTGAGGAAGATACAAATAAGTGGAAGCATATACTGTGTTCATGGATAGAAAAAAGTAACATCATTAACGTGTCCATACTGCACAAAGCAATCTATAAATTCAACACAATTCCTATTAAAATACCAATGGCAAATCTTACAAACCTAGAATAAATATTCCAAAAATCTATATGAAACCACAAAAGACCCCTAATATCCTCAGCAATATTGAGAATGAACAAAGTTGGAAGTATCACACTATCTGATATCAAACTACACTAAAATCCACAGTAATCAAAACAGCATGTTACCGGCATGAGAACAGGCATACAGATCAATGGAACAGAACAAAGAGCCCAGAAATAAACCCACACCTTTATGGTTAATTAATATTTGACAAAGGAGGCAAGAACATACAACATGGCAAATACAACATCTTCAATAAATAGTGTTGGGACAATTGGACAGATACTTGTAAAAGTTAAACTAGACCACCAATTTACACCATGTACAAGAATAAACTCAATATTGATTAAAGACTGAAATGTAAGTAAGGAAACCATTAAAATCCTAGAAGAAAACATAGGCAGTAAAATTTCAGACATCTTGTGTACCAGTATTTTTGCCAATACATCTCCTAGGGAAGGGAAACAGAGCAAAAGTTAAACAAATGGGACTACATCAAACTAAAAAGCTTTTGCACAGCAAAAGAAACCATTAACAAAATGAAAAGGCAACCCACTGAATGGCAGAACATATTTGCCAATGATATATCTGATAAGGGGTTAATATTGCTAATATATAAAGAACTTATAAAAGTCAACACCAGAAAGACAAATAATCCAATTAAAATATTAATATCCAAAATATATAAAGAACTTATACACTCAAAACCAAGAAAATAAACAATCTGATTTAAAAAATGGGCAGAGGGTCTGAATAGACACTTCTCCAAAGAGGACATACAGATGGTCAATAGACATATGAAAAGAGGTTCAACATTACTAATGATCAGAGAGATGCAAATTAAAACCACAATGAGATATCACCTCACACCTGTCAGAATGGCTATCAACAATAAATCAACAAAACAAGTGCTGGCCAGGATGTACAGAAAAGGGAACCCTAGCGCGCTGCTGTGGGAAGGCAGACTGGTGCAGCTATTGTGGAAAGCAGTATGGCGTTACCTCAGAAAAATTAAAATGGAGCTGCCTTTTGACCCAGCAATTCCATTTCTGAGAATATATCCAAAGAAACCTAAAACACTGTTTTGAAAGAATATATGCACCTCTATGATCATTGCAACATTATTTACAATAGCCAAGATCTGGAAATAGTCCAAATGCCCATCAGTAGCCCAATGTATTAAAAAAAAAAAAAAAAAAAAAAAGCTGTGGTACATTTACACCATGGAATACTACTTTGTTGTAAAAAAAAAAAAAAAAGAAGAAGAAGAAGAAGAAGAAGAAGAAGGAGGAGGAGGAGGAGGAGGTCTTGCCTTTTGAGATAGCATGGATGAACCAGGAGAATATTATGCTAAGTTAAATAAGCCAGTCAGAGAAAGACAAATACCACATGATCTCACTAATATGTGGAATCTAATGAACAAAATAATTTGACAAACAAAATGGAAACAGAAGCATAGATATATAGAACTGACTCTCAGAGGAGAGGGGAGTTGAGGGGCTGGGTGAAGAAAAGGTGAAGGAATTAGGCCAAATTGTGTGTGTGTGTGTGTGTGTGTGTGTGTATTCACATAGACACAGACAACAGTATGGTGATAGCCAGAGAAAAGGAGGGTAGGAGGATGTGGGGAGGTGCAAGAGGGAAAACGGGATAAATGGTCCCAGAAAGAGACTTTACTTTGGGTGATGGCATATGATGCAGTGTGCAGATGATGTCTTGTTGAGTTGTACACTTGAAACCTGTGTGGTTTTGTCAACCAAAGTCACCCCAATAAACTAAAAAAAAGTAAAAAATACTGCTATAAAAAATTAGTCATGCTCCAGGGAAGAATTCAATAACCTTACTAATTTTGGAGGATTGGAGCTTCACTGGGGAAAGATGACAATTAGTTTTCTTGCTGAGAAGCACTTCCCACAGACAGTGTGAGTTTTGGAAACAGTAGTCAACAATGCCAAAAAAATACCCAACCATTGCTTAAGTTCTAAAAGCCATCATTAAGTCATGGACATAGGTCCAACCCCAATGGGTAACACATGAAGAGGGTAACCATAAAGTATAGGCAGGTCTCCTACAATATTTATTGATAAGACTATGCTCTTGAGCACAGTAGTGTCCTTTCCACAACCTCTAGAAGAGAATTCCATAAGTGAAGAACACTTAAGGCAAATGAGCAATGGGGGCACTTGCAAACTTACCCTCAGAACCTGCTTCTGGTACTTGATTTTACCTCATGCTTACCACTTACAGGCAGATTTTAGGATCTCTTATTTCTCTAGGAAACTAAATTAGTTCAATCGTATTTCCAACTCCAGTACAATAGTGGCTAAATTATTCTGGACCTGACCCCCAACTGAGTCCCCCTATACTTATGAACTGAAGCCAGGTGCACATTGGATAGGACAGTCACTCATGAAGTACCTGACCTGCCTGCATTCAAGACTTAACTATGTACTTTACTGATGTAGTGTTAGTGTTATCTATCTACTTGGGCTCACCCTCTGACTTTAAAATAGCCATTGTTGAGCCTTTGGATACCTGAGAAGTAGATTCAGGCCTATGAACACCCTGACTCCTCAGCTGTGAGCATCATAGACCAGTTTGTGGACTGCCTGACTTTATTTCTGAGTTAAATACTGGTGCATGCAGACTAACTGGGCTCACATGAGGGGTTTCCTATATGAGTAAAGGCTGAAAGGTAAAAATATGGAGGTGCTAATGATAAAATAGTAAGACTGACACTTAGCTAATAGTAATAATAGTAATATTAAATTAATAATATAAAAAATAACTACCTTTTAGGCACTGTGCTTAGTATGCTACACACATTAAATCATTTAATCTTAGGACCTTCCTAAGAGGAGATATGCTATCCCAAATTTACAGATAGTGATATGTTTGGGATAGTGGGGTTGGATAGGTAGAATTAGACCAGCAGAGTGTTTTGAAAATCTTTAATGTTAAAACAGAAAGAAAAACTTAACAGCTGAGCTATGTCTGGCAACTGGCTAATGTCCAAGAACAATAAGCAAATTCTTTCCCATGTCAACCAACCTAATGTGTGTTCACAGGGGGATGGTTTATGCATTTCCTTGATGTCTTTATCAGAACCAACTGCTACATTGAATCCGTCCTTACAATCCCACACGATTGAGGAACTGCCAATTCTGCACAATTGTGACTCCTGGAGGATAGTGACTATGAATCACTTACATTTATGTTACTCACAGTGCTTTAAACCAAGGTTCAGTCATTGTCTAAGTTCAGTCAGATGGCTGGAACATCCTATGACCAGGATTTAGTATACACCATTAAAGATCCTGAGCTATCCATTAGCATCAGGAGTGATAAAATTAAGATCACTCAACTCCCAAATTTATAAAGTGAGTGTATCTGTGACTAAGACTTAATGAAATTACTTGTTCATGATTTAATAGTCTGAATTTCTTGTCACAATTTGGATAGCTGAATTTCCGCCAAGAAAGATGTATTTTGTAGACATGTTATAATAGAAAGCCAAACATGAGTTTTTATGAAGATGACAACTTATTAGAAATGACAGAGAGTATATTTCACATTACCAGAGTTTCTGTGCCTTTCGGCTTCTGATTTGAGAAGGCCAATGAGGAGCATCATTAGGAGATCAGAGAAGAAAGAATATGAGGGTAGGGTATTTATTCACTTGGCTCTCTCCCTCGAAGATCGTCATGGACTGGTTATGTCCTTTCACTGAAGGTCTCTGTCCTTCCAGCTTCAGTCAACTGACTCCTCTCCCTCACTCCTTCTAGCGTAGGAATGATAAGTCATTTCCAGGCTTCTACATTATCCCTGGTAGTAACCTTACATTCTCACCTTTAAAAACAACCGATTGTAAAGAAGTCCTCATTAAATTATCCATTTTGAATACACCATCTGTTTTCTGTTGAAACAATGATAACAGAAATGCCAACCCCTCCCAGACAAAAAACAGCCACATAATAAAGTTATTATATGTCTCCCTTCCCCAACATCCTTTTGTAGAAGATTTTTTTTTAATCCTCAAGTAAAATCTCCTGACTTTATCTTTCTGCCTTCAACTCTTTCTTACTTTCCTGCCTTTTTTTATCCATTGCTTAATTTTTGCTTGAAGCCAAATTATTCCTGCTTTTGCTGTAATCTTAGTTTAGCTTTCTAAACACAAAATGATACCACAGTTAAATGAAGTAGAAAGACTCAACAGCCCTGGCCAGTTTGGCTCAGCAGTAGAGAGTTGGCCCATGGACCAATGAGTTGTGGGTTTGATTCTGGCCAAGGGCATGTACCTCAGTTTTGGTTCATCCCCAGCCCTGGCCCTGGTCGGGGTCTTGTGGGAGGCAACCAGTTGACGTGTCTCTCTCACGTCAATGTTTCTCTCTCTCTCCCTCCCTCCCACTCTATCTGAAGATAAATAGAAAAATATCCTCAGGTGAGGATTAAAAAAAAAAAAAAAGACTCAACGTTCCCTGTGAACATAAGCTGTAAATGTCATAAATTATTTTTTTAGTTACAAGTAACCTTCATAACATAAGTAGTGTTCTATACAAATGAGTGCTAATGTGAAAGTGGTTTTGTCACTTGTTACAGGTGAAAGAGTGTTTCATGATTCAGAGATTTCTAGTGATTCATATCTATGTCAATTGCTTTGCATCTCTTAGCTGACTCTGGAATGGTCATGACAATAGTCTTTTCATCTGCAGAATATAAAAACAAACCTTCAAAGTTAAAGATAAATATTCTTCTATTGATTCACTTGTCAAGTGTATTCAGTGTGTGCCTACTGTATGTCAGGCACTATGTTTGGGTAATAGATTTTAAAAATGACTAGAACACAATCTCTCCCTTAAAGAAAATCACAGCTACTGGTAGAGGCAGAAACAGTAGCAGGAAAGGGAACACATTGTGATAAAAACAATAACGGAGAAACAACAAAAAATATATTGTAGGAACATAGAGAAGAAGTAACTGACTCATATTGGCTGGTTATAGAAGACATTCCAGAGAAGACTATACCGAAATTAATCAACAGCAGTGGTCATGTACAAGTGCCTGTTTACACATCTTCCTGAATGTCCTGTAGAAACTCAACAAGGCCCATAGTAAACATCTCATCATTTACCTTAAACATGCTTCTCCTGTGTTTCTATTTTCAGGTGCCATTCAGTCACATAAGGAAGAAATCGGGGCACTAGCCACATTCAAACAATTAATTACAAAGGCCTGATAATTTTACTCCTCCAAAGGAATTGAAAGAAAGAACTGACTAAGCACAAGAGTCAGAATGTGTAAGAATACTGAAAGCTAGACTGTGGTTGGGAGTTAGGATGGGCTAATCCTCAGATTTTCAGGTATTCCTCCAATAATATTTAAACCGTTACTTTTTTTAAAAGCAAAGCTAATAATTGAGAGATTTAACTCTTCAGAGACAATTTAAGAGACTTTTATATCAGACTATCTCAGATTTAATTTTCATACCAGTTCCCTCAGAAGTTTAGATATATTTCCTGTAGGTGAGGGTGAGGACAAAAATTATTTTAGACACAGCAGAGAATTACTGCTTTTCCTGGGCCATGTTACTTAATGGAGTACATTTCATGTATGAATATTTTTTGAAGCAAAAAAAATTGAGATTTACTGAGCAAGGTGAAGAGAATAAGAGAAAATAGAATGTCTCTGAGCACCTATCAATGATCATGATATTAATCTGCCTTTCAAGAGAAAGATTCTTCCTGTTTAATTTGTTTTGTGATAAAGCATTTTTAAAGATAGAACATAAGCATAACATAGAACATGATGTCATTTCATCTAAGATAGATTGTTAGCAAAGTTCCAGTCAAGATGGCATTGTAATTAAATGCTCTACTCATCCCATTTCATGACCACATCAAAATTACAACTAAATTATAGAACAATCAACCTGAAGAACCATCTGAATATTAGCTGAACAGAAATCCTAAAAAAAGGATATAAAGGAGAAGCCACATTGAGACTGGTAGGAGGGGCAGAGATACAAAATGGGCTTGCCCCACATCCACATGTGGCAGTTGAGAATCAGGAAGGATATCTCAGCCAGGAGGAGGATGTCAACAGGGAAAAAAAAAGGGGACATTTGTAATACTTTCTACAATAAAGCTAAAAAATTTTTCAATACAAAGCAGCAGAATATACATTCTTTTCAAGAACACATGGAACATTTTGCGGAACAGACCACAAATTAGGCCACAAAACAAGAAGTCTCCAAAACTTTCAGAAGATTAAAATATTAAGCATCTTCTCCATCCACAATGCTGTTAAACTAGAAATCAATTACAAGAAGAAAACCGAAAAAAACACACAAACACATGGAAACTAATAACATGTTACTAAACACTGAATGGGTTAACAATGAGATCAAGAAGAAAAATCAAAAGACACCTTGAGAGAAGTGATGTTGAAAACACTATGCCTAAGAATCTATGGGACACAAAAAGGCAGTCTTAAGAGTGAAATTCATAGCAGTACCTTAAGAAACAAACAAACAAACAAAAAGAGTCTCAAATAAACAATCTAAATTTACAGCTGAAGAACATTGAAAAAGAACAACAACACATGTCCCAAGTGAGTAGAAAGAAGGAAATCATAAAACTCAGAGTGGAATAAACAAGAGTCTAATATATATAAATACATAACACCAAGTGCTGGTTTTTGAAAAAAGATAAAGAAAAACTTTAACCAGACTCATCAAGAAAAAAAGAGAAGGGACCCAAATCAATAAATTCAGAAATATTAAAGGAGAAGTAACAACTGACACTACAGAAATAAAAAAGATTATAAGAAAACACTACAAATTATTACACGCCAACAAATTGGTCAGTCTGGAAGAAGTGGAGACATTGCTTGAAACATGCAACCTTCCCAGACTGGTGCTAGAAGAAACAGAATATCTGAACAGAGTGCTTACTACTAATGAAATGAAATGACCAGATGGCTTTACAGGTGAATTTTACCAAGCATTCAAAGATCAATTAACACTTTTTCTTCTCAAACTATTCCAAAAATTTCAAAGGGAAGGAAGGGTCCCAAGCTCCTTTTATGAGTTCAGCATTACTCTCATTCCAAATCCAGACAGACATTACAAAAAATAAATTGTAGGTCAATATTCCTGATTAACCGAAGTGCAAAAATCCTCAACAAAGGGCTAGCAAACCAAATTCAGGAACACATTTAGAAAATCATATATATCATAATCAAGTGGGATTTAATCCTAGGATACAGTGTTCCCTTAATATCTGCAAGTCAATTAATGTAATACACCAGGAAAATAAAATGAAAGATTAAAAGTATATTATCCTATCAACAATAAATGAAGAAAATGAATTTGACAAAATCCATCATTCGTTTATGATAAAAACTCTCAGCAATGTGGGAATAGAGGGAATATACCTCAACATAATAAAGGTCATACATGTCAAACCCACAGTTAACATTATACTCAAAGGGGAAAAGTAAAAAGCATTTTTCTTAACCTCAGAAACAAGACAAGGATATCTACTTTCACCATTTCTATTCTTTCACCACTTCCAACATAGTATTAGATGTTCTGGAATCAGACAAAAAAAAAAAGCATCAGAATTGGAAAGGAAGCAGTAAAACTGTCATTATTTGCAGATAACATACTACATAGAGAGAAACCTAGAAATTACACTAAAAAAAAATTTAGAACTGGTAAATAAATTCAGTAAAGTAGCAGAATACAAAATAAATATTCAGAATTGGTTGTATTTTTGCATACCAATAATGAACTATTAGAAAGGAAAACTAAGTAAACAATTCCATTTACAATTGCATCAAAAAATAAAATGAGCCCTGGCTGGTTTGGCTCAGCAGTTAGAGGGTAGGCCTGCGGTCCAGAGAGACCCGGGTTTGGTTCCCGCTAGGGGCGTGTACCTCGGTTGCGGTTTGTCCCCGGCCCTGGTTGGTTGTGCGGGAGGCAGCCACTCGATGTGTCCCTTTCAAGTCGGTGTTTCTGTCCTCTCTTCCTCTCTCTCCTTCCCACTCTGTCTGAAAAAAAGATGGAAAAATGTCCTCGGGTGAGAATAAAAAAAAATAAATAAAATAAAATGAAATGAAATAGGAATAAATTTAACCAAGGAGGTAAAAAACCTGTACTTAGAAAATTATAACTCATTGAAGAAGATACAAATAAATGGAAGCCTATACCATGCTCATGAATAGAAAGCATTAACATTGTTAAAATGTCCATACTACTCAAAGCAATCTATAGATTTAGTGAAATCCCTATTAAAATACCAATGTCATTTTTCACAGTGCTAGAACCAATAATCCTACTTTAAAAGCCAAGATATGGAAGCAACTCAAGTGCCCATCAACAGACGATTGGGTGTATATATATATATAATATATATATATCATATATATAACATATATACACACATATATAATATATCATATAATATATAATATATGATATATATAATGTTATATGTTATAGATATATACATTACTCAGCCATAAAAAATGAAACCTTACCACTTGTGACAAATAAATGGACTTAGAGGGTATTATGCTAAACGAAATAAGACAAACAGAGAAAGACAAAAACCATAGGATTTCATATGTATGTGGAATCTTAAAAGCAAAATAAACTAACAAACAAAACAGGGACAGATTTATAGATTTAGAAAATAAACTGATTGTTGCCAGATCAAGTACAGATTGTGGGGCTGGGTAGAAAATATCAAGCTTTTAAAAAGTACAAATTGCTAGTAACAAAATAGTCATGGGGATGTAAAGCACAGTGGAGGGAATATAGTCAATAATATTGTAATAATTATGTATGGTGACAGATGGGTACTAGACTTATTGATGGGATCACTTTATTAATTATATAAAGGTCTAACTACTATGCTGTACACCTGAAACAAACACAAAATAATACTGAATGTCAACTATAATTGACAAGTAAAATTTAAAAAGATAAAATATATTATTAAGACCAAAGATTCATTGAAATGCCTGCAATGCTTTAAGGGAGCCCATTTGTAAGTGATATCAATTTTTCAAAAAAAAATTAATCTATCAAGAGTATGTTATCAGCAATGAGAAGGTAATGCAATTTGATAACAGAATTAAAGTACAAACAAAAAAATCACAAATTACTTAAAATACAGTGCAGAATTTTGATGTTTAATGTAAATAATAATATTGCCGCTTTCCAATAACATTATTCACTTTATAAAGTAAATAACCTTAAATGGCTGAGGTACTTCCATGGAATACTTTTTCCTTTTTGTTCTTACTAGGATAAACAATATGCAACATTTCACATTATCAAAGTTTATCAGGAGACATTTACTTATGTTGCCTTTGAAGAATCCGAAATTATCATTAATTCATTAAATTTTGGAACCTAAGTCCCAATTTTCAATGTTCCTTAAATCTTCTATTGCTTGCTAGGTATCCTGCTCTCAAGGATTCTAGGAATGAGTCTATGTTGAAAGTGTTCTTATGATAGCATCAGAAAATAAAATGACAGATACATGCAAAAGCCCTACAACATTTTAATGTATCAATTCCAATAAAGTAAAATAAATGAGCAGTTGGAAGTCTTCCTATTGTGTTCCTTTGTTACCATATCAGTTGTTCCTTGTTAGCTGCCCAGCTATAATAAGGTTGCTACATTACCAGATTTACCTAAATGGTAAACAAAGCAAGTTTTCTTTGGGCAACTTAAATTCCATCAGGTCTTTCTGTCAGTAAAGAAAACAAGTGTTGAGTTAATTACTTCATAACCTACTAGAAAAAGATGATGGCATTCCACATTATTCCTCTTACACTCCAAAGTGGAGAACTGAGTTACAAAAAGAAAACTAGTAACTGCAGTGAATTAATCTGGTAAACACCAGAATAAATACCACATGTGCCTTCTGGTACGAGACTGAGGAAGACATACATTACTTATGTGGCATTCCTGCTCCAAATGCATAACCTGAATCCACTCAGGAGGAAAAGTCAGACAGATGTATATTGAGGGATAGTCTACAAAATAAATAGCATAGACTATTAAAACAAATTAATAATGTAGTGAAACACAAAGATACAGAAACTACATGCAATGTATGTCCCAGGATTGGATCCCAAGCTGTTATTGTGCATGTGAAGTGAATACTTTGGTTTAAAACATTCAGTATAAGAGATTTTGACTAGTGAATTTATGCAAATAACTGTTAGATGACAATACAGTCTTTCATAAGGTTAAAGCTAACTTTAACCTCAAAGAAAAAAAATTTAACCATAGAACTGAACTCTTTTCAATGCCTAAATTACCTCTTGCTAAGAAACTGTTTCTATAAGATGATTTATTGTTATTGTTATTATTATTATTATTATTGGTCAATGGAGTACCAATAGGAATATAATACTCTCATTCATAGATGCACGCTGTCCTGATGAATTAAGAGCTTTGGAAGAGAACAATGTAAGTTTCTGGCTGGTCCACTTACAAGCTGTGTAAGATTTGCACATCATTTGATCTCTCTGTCTCAGTTTTCTCTTCTATAAAATGGGTATAAAAATAGTACATATGCAATAGGCCTATTGAGAGGTTTAACTCAGTTAACAGTTATAACATCTTTAATACTATGTGTGGTATTTAATTAGTGTTAAAGAAATGTTGATTATTTTCTACACAAAGGAATATAAGTAGATATATCAGGGAGATCCATTGTCTGTAAAATTTAGAGTCTCTTGACTAGTGTGACTAAATTTAAACATGAGGGAAAAAAGGAAAACCTAACTTCATTTACTACTTTATTTGTTTATGTTGATTTCATAAAATCTGAGTTCTCTTATACTTATTTATGCACTTGGGCACATGAAATCTTAAAATGATTTTAATATAAGTCAATTCATTTATATCACATATTCTTTGCCTGCCCTTTCTATATCTCATCTTCAGTCCCCTAGTTTTGAAAACAAAGTTGAAATAAGGTAGTGCCTCTGTATCCTGCCTTCATTCCCCAGGGTAGCAAGACAAATAAAGGTTTTGTTTTTTTATCTCAGCATAGCATCCTCACAGCCTACAGCACTCTGTCAACACCAGCCCTCCCGTGCCAGGGAATTGCTGGGAGTGTCACTGCGCTGGTGCCAATTTGCTGCCTGAACTCCTCCAAAAGCCACATCAAAGTATCTGCCAGTTTCTAAATTTCTTCCTCCAGCTCATGAGAGGAATACTGCGACCTCTGCATGAAATCAGCTATGTGGTTTTTCTTATTCCCCTCTACACAGCCTCTCACTTCAAACCTGGGTGACCCTCTATTATTCTCCATGCCTATAGGACTTTGCAACTGCCTATAAAATTGCACTCAATAATATTTGAAATCTATGATAGTTTGTAAGAAACAGCCAATAATTATGTAATTTATCTATTTAATCTTTCATAAAAAGGTTTGATTCCTATAAATATTTCAAAATGTACTAAATTCTCTTCCAAGAATTCAATTGCACAAAATTTATTTGGGAAGTTCTGGAAACACCGTTATAAGGGTAGTATAGTGATAAAGGGAAGAAGGAAGCCAACAAGGAATGTGGGAAGTCCTAGTGGGCAACTTAGTAACTAAGGCTAAATACTGTAAAACAGTATGAATAGCAAGCTACATGTGATGGTTAATTTTATGTGTCACCTTAGCTAGGCTATGGTGTCCACTTGTTTGTTCAAACACTAGTCTAAATGTTGCTGTGAAGGTATTTTTTAGACGTGATTAACATTTGCGCTCAGTAGACTTTCATTAAAGCAGATTACCTTCCATAATGCAGTGGGGTTCATTCGACCAGTTCGATGTCTTGAAGAGCATAGACTGAGGTTTGTTGAGAAGAAAATCTGCCTCAAAACTAAAACATAGAGACGACATGGAGGAACCTCGAGAGTATTATCCTAAGCGAAACAAGCCAAGTAGAGAAAGACAAATATCACATGATCTCACTTATTTGTGGAATATAATGAACATAACAGTCTGAGGAACAGGGTAGACCCAGAGATGTGGAAGTAGGGTACAGACTGACAACCCTCAGAAGAGGGGGTGGGGGGAGGGAAGAGATAAACCACAGAACTTATGCGCATGTATGCATAAGTGATGGACATGGACAACAAAGCTGGGGACAGGGTGGGGGGATGGGGAGGAGGGTGTCAATGGGGAAAAAAGGATAAACATCTGTAACAAAAATAAATTAATAATAATAAAAAAGAAACCCTACCTGAGTTTCTAGTCTGCTGGCTTGCCCTGAGGACTTTGGACTCAAGATCCCAACATCAACTCATGTGAATTTTCAGCCTGTCAGTATTATGCATTACAAATTACATACTTACCAGTCCCCAAGCAGTTTATTTATCTCTCCTCTCTCCTCTCCTTATATACCATATATCACACAAGAGGTAAAGATGATGGATTAGTGACACACCAACTCCTTCCAATCATTGATTGAGAATTGTTCCCAGTGGTCGCAAAGCCCTGGTACTTCTATCCTGTTGTGTACGGAAGCAAAACATTCTTTTTTATCCTATGCATATATATTTTTTCCAGCTTTATGAAAATATAATTAACATATAACATTGTGTAAGTATAAGTTGTACACTCTAATAATTTGATATACATATATATTGTAAAATATTACTTAAGGTTAGTTAATACTTTCTTCACCTCCAATAATTACCATTTTATTGTTGTTAATGTTATGGTGAGAGCATTACATTTCTACTCTCCTAGAAACTTTCAAGCAATACAATATACCTCTGGAAAAAGTCTAAAATGTCTTCAGGGACAGATATGAAGATATTGGTGATTGGAAGTGGGCTAGAGCACACCAAACTGGTGAGACCCAAGGGGTATTATTGAAGTACTAACTTGCCTGTTCAGTTAACTCTCTGTACATGTTTCCTCAAACTGATAGCTTGCCACACTTTCTAAAACAAAGACAAATAAGCAAAAAATCCAGAAAGTTTAGAGGTTTAAACTGAAACTCAGGTTGTTATGGTTGGTCCCTTCCCACTATCATTTCTATATTCTTTCTCAGCCTGCACTTCTAGTCCTGGTTCTGTGCCTGATGGGGTAGACCAGACCTACATGCCCTTTTGATAGGTCCTTCTCAGGTCATGGTTGGTGCAATTACCCATTTATGGGTTTCACTGAAACTGGAAGCAGCAACAGATACCCCAGTGAATTTCCTTAGTTTCAGATATACTCCACCCAGTCTCCATTATTAGAGGTAACCCTGTGTCTTCCTGGTAATCAGGGTCTTTTCTTGCTGATTTACTGGAATAAGGTCCAAAAATGACCACACAACAGCTATAATTTTAGGTTTGCTTAAATTCTTGTTTGCAGATGATAAAATATTATATATAGAAAGTCCTAAAGACTCAACCAAAAACTTAGAACTAGTCAAGAAATGCAGTTAAGTTAGAGGATACTGAATCAACCTTTAGAAATCAGCTGCATTCCTATGCACTAAAAACAGAACACCTGAAAAAGAAAAAAATGTTAAAGAAAACAATCCTATTGACAATAGCATTACAGACAATAAAATACTTAAGAATAAATTTAACCAAGGAGGTGAAAGATCTGCACACTGAAAGCTCTAAGACTTAGATTGAAAAAGATACGAACAAAGGGAAAGATACTGCATGTTCATGGATCAGAAAAATGAATATTGTTAAAATGTCCATACTACCCAAAGCCATCTATAGATTCAATGTAATCCATACCAAAATTCCAATATCATTTTCCACAGAAATGAAAAAAAAAATCCTAAATTTTGTATGGAACCATGAAAGGCCCTGAATAGCCAAAGCAATCCTGAAAAAAAGAACAAGGGTAAAGGTATCACAATTCCTGGTTTCAAACAAAGCTACTGTAATTAAAACAGTACTGTACTGGCAGAAAAATAGCAGATAGTCCAATGGAACAAGATTGAGAACCAAGAAATAAATCCTTACATATATGGCTAGACTGACTCCACCCTAACAACTCTCTTTGGAAGACACTGGAGGAAGAGACCAGGCAACCTCAGGGGAGAGGTGGAGTAGCTGACAGGTGGAAGTGGTCTTCAGAGAGCCCCAGACTGACCACAGCTACAACAGGATGATAAAAGCCAAACTTGGACAGCTCCTGACAATTGGCTGGCACAAAAGTACCTTCCAGGAAGCATGAAATCAGCGTACAAAACTGTGAGTCTCAGACAACATAAGTTGCCTACACAAACTTCACCTGGATGGCTTTCAAAAAATGTTTTTGTTGCTTTTTGCTCTTTTTTCAATACATTATTTTTTTTCTGCTTTTTGGCTTTGATATTATTATTAGTAGTAAGATTTTTGCTGTTTTTTCTCTTGCTTTTTTTCATATCTCTTATAATCTCCTTCCTTTTCTTACTCTATCTTTTTTTACTCTTTTTCTTTTCATTCTTTCATTGGCTTGACCATTCTCTCTCTTCTGTTTAACTTTGTACACTTTTTTCTTTCTCTGTCTTCTTGTCTTTTACTACCATTTTCCTGTTCTTACTCTCTACTCTTATTTTTTTCACTCCCTTCTTTCCTTTCAGAATCTTTCTTCTGCCCCTTTTCTCATCCAGTGTCCTCTTTATTTTTTATTTTACTATTAGCAATATTATGTTTTTCTCTTTCTTTTTTGTGTATTATTCATGTTGTCTTTAATCTTTCCTTATTCTCTTTTCTTTTGTGATTGTTTTCATTGTTGTTGTCAAGATCTTTTGTATGTCCCTTTTTGTTTCCTGTTTGTTTGATTTTGTTTTGATTTGCTCTGCCAGCATGTGTACAACAGCTCACATGACATGGTAGTGGCTGAACTTTATAGTTAGTCAGCCTGACAACAGAGCCCACCCATGAATGGGACAAAAACAATCAAGACCCAATTACACCAAGAGAAACCAAATAACCCACAAAAAGGTCATGACTAGAGTATACAGCTCGGAAGTACAAGGAAACTGCACCACTGGGTCCCACAGGACATTTATTACAAAAGCCCACTCCACAAAGACTGGGAGTCATAAAAAGTATATCTAATATATAGATACAAACATGAAGAAACAACTAAGATTGGAAGATATAGACACAACCCCCAAATTAATAAAAAGGAGAAACCACCAGAAAAATACCTAAAAGACACTGAGGTAACAAGTTACTAGACACAGAGTTCAGAGTAATGGTTAAAGAGATGCTCAAGGAACTTAATGATAACTACAGGAAACTTAAAGGAAAACTTAAAGGAACTTAGTGGGAGCTACAAGGAACTTAGTGGAAGCTACATCAGCGTGAAAGAAAAAATATAGAAATTATGAATAAGAACTAGGCAGAAATGAAGAATAATATATCTGACATCAAGAATATGTTGGAAGGGCCTGGCTGGTGTGGCTCAGTGGATTGAGCATTATCCCATGGACGGAGAGGTCCCAGTTTGATTCCCAGTCAGGGCACATATACGGGTGTGGGCTCTATCCCCAGTAGGGGGTGTGCAGGAGGCAGCCGATTAAGGTATCTCTCTCACATCAATGTTTCTATCTCTCTCTCCCTTCCTCTCTCTCTAAAAAATCAATAAAAATCTATTAAAAAAAGAATATGCTGGAAGGAATTAAAAGTAGGCTCAATGAAGCAGAGGATCAAATAAGTGAATTAGAAGACAAGGTAGAAAAAACTACTCAATCACAGAAGCAAAAAGAAAAAATACTTAAAAAGCATGAGAACGGTTTAAGGGAACTTTGGAAAAACATGGAATGAAATAAAATCCACATCACGGTGGTACCAGAGGGAGAAGAAAGTGAGAAAGGAATAGAGAACCTGTTTGAAGAAATAATGACAGAAAACTTTCCTAAGCATGTGAAGGAAAAAGCCATACAAGTTCAGGAAGCACAGATGGTACCAATCAAGATCAACCAAAGGAGACCCACTCTAAGACAGATCATAATTAAAATGGCAAACGTTAAAGACAAAGAGAGAATCTTAAGGGCACTGAGAGAGACAGTCAGTGACCTACAAGGGAGCTCACACATGTATCTGCTAGCTAATTTCTCAACAGAAACACTGAAGGCCAGGAGGTAATGGCATGGAGTAGTTATAGTAATGAAAATCAACAATCTAAAACCAAAACTACTCCATCCAACAAGGCTATCATTCAGAATTGAAGATGAAATAAAAAGCTTACAAGACAAAAAAGTCTAAAAGATTTCAGTGCCAGCATACATGCAATGCAAGAAATGTTAAAGGGACTGTTGTTAAGAAAAAGAAAAAATAGAAAGACAGAGGAACATAAACATAAAGAATAAAATTGACATTAAATAAGTACTTATCAATAATAACCTCAAATGTAAATGGACTAAATGCTCCAATCAAAAGACACAGTGTATCTAAATGGATAAAAAAGTATGACCCATATATATGCTGTCTACAAGAGACTCACCTAAGAACAAAAGACACACAGGATGAAAGTAAAGGGATATAAAAAAATTTTTTCTATGCAAATGGAAATTTTAAAAAAGCAGGTACAGCAATACTTATATCTAACAAAATAGACTTCAAAGCAAAGGCCATAACAAGAGACAAAGAAGGTCACTACATAATACAAAAAGATCAGTACAAGTGGAGATAACCCTGGTAAACATATATGCACCTAATATAGAAACACTTAAATATATACAATAAGCTCTTGGAGAACTTTAAGGGAGAGATCAACAGTAATTCAGTCACAGTAGAGGATTTTAACATACTACTGACATCACTGCATAGATCTTCCAGAAAAAAAAAAAAAATCAACAAGAAAACAGTGACCTTAAACAACATACTAGATCAGATTAATTTAATAGACATTTACAGAACGTTTACCCCAAAGCTGCAGAATATATATTCTTCTCAAGTGCACAAGAAACATTCTCAAAAATAGAACACACGTTAAGACAAAAAATAAGTCTCTAAAAGTTCAAAAAAAATAAAATCTTATCAAGTACATTCTCAAATCATGATGGCATAAAACTAGAAATCAATTACAATAAAAACATTATAAAACATTCAAACACATGGAGGCTAAATAACATGTTATTAAACAATCAATGGATTACCAATGAAATCAAGGAAGAAATAAAAACCTTCCTGGAAACAAATGAAAGTGAACAAAGAACAACACAAAATCTATGGGACACAGAGAAAACAACCCTGAGAAGGAAGTTCATAACATTACTGGCCTTCCTCAAGAAACAAAAAAAAATCTCTAATAAACTATATAGTCTTAGACTAAAAAATTAGAAAGAGAGCAGCATGAATAGCCCAAAATAAGTATAAGGAAGGGAATAATAAAGATCAGAGTGGAGATAAATGACATAGAGACTACAAAAAAAAAAAAAAAAAAACCAACACAAAAGATCAATAAAACCAAGAGCTGATTCTTTGAAAAGATAAGCATGATGGATGAACTTTTAGCCAGAGTCATCAAGAAACAAAGAGAGAAGACACAAATAAATAAAATCAGAACTGAAAAAGGCAAAGTAACAACTGGTACCATGGAAATATAAAGGATTGTAAAGAAAATACTATGAACAACTACATGCTAAAAAATTGGACAACCTGGGAGAAATAGACAAATTCCTACAATTATACAGTCTTCTAAAACTCAGTCGGGATGAATCAGAAAACCTGAATAGATGAATTATAACTAATAAAATTAAAGCAATAATCAAATAACTCTCAGCAAACAAAAGTCCTTTGCCAGATGGTTTCACAGGGGAATTTTACCAAACACTCAAAGAAAAACTAACACCTATCTTCCTCAAACTATTCTAAAATTTTCAAGTGAAAGGAAGACTTCCAAGCTCTTTTTATGAGGCCAGTATTATCCTAATAACAAAACCAAATAAAGACACCATAAAGAAAGAAAATTACAGGCCAGTGCTCTGATGAACATAGATGCTAAAATCTTGAACAAAATATTAGCAAATAGGTTCCAGCAATATATTAAAATGATCATACCTCATAATCAAGTGGGATCTATTCTAGGGATGCAAGGCTGGTACAATATTCACATATCAATAAATGTGATAAATCACATTAACAAAATGAAGGATAAAAATCACATGATCATATCAATAGATGCAGAAAAAGCATTCAACAAAATCCAGCACCAATTTTTGATCAAAACTTTCAGCAAATTTGGAATACAGAGATAATACCTCAACATAACAAAGGCCATATATGACAAACCTAAAACCAACATCATAATCAATGAGCAAACACTAAAAGCATTTTCCTAAAAAAAAAAAAAAAAAGAGGAACAAGACAAGAATGTACGCTTTTACCACTCTCTTATTCAACATAGTACTGAAAGCCTTAGCCACAGTGATCAGAAAAGATGAAAAAAATAAAAGGTATCAAAATTGAAAGGAGGAAATAAAACTGTCATTATTCACAGATGACATGATGTTGTACATAGATAATCTTACAGAATCCACCAAAAAACAACTAGAGTTGATAAATTAATTTTTCAGAGTAGCAGGATACAAAACTAATATTCGGAAACTGAAGGCATTTTATACACCAATAACAATGTCACTGAAAGAGAAATTAAAAAATCAATCCCTTGTACCATTGCAGAAACAACAAAAGATATTTAGGAATAAACATAATCAAGGACATAAAAGACCTATACTCAAAAAACTACAAGACATTGAAATAAGAGGTAGAGGAAGATACAAACAAGCGGAAGATATACTGTGCTCATGGACTGAAATAATTAACATTATTAAAATGTCCATATAACCCAAAGTAATCTATAGATTCAATGCAATTCCCATTATAATACCAGTGGCATATTTCACAAATCTAGAACTACTACTCCAAAAATTTATGTGGAATGAAAAAAGACCCCAAATAGTTGCAGCTATCTTGAAAAAGAAGACAAAAGTTGGAGGGATCACAATACATGATATCAAGTTATACTACAAAGCCACTGTAATAAAAACAATCTGGTGCTGGCACTAGAACAGGCATATAAATCAATGGAACAGAACAGAGACCCCAGAAATTGACCCAAGACATTATGCTCAACTAATATTTGACAAAGGAGGTAAAAGCATACAATGAATTCCGGCCAGTGTGGCTCAGTGGTTGAGCATCAACCCATGCACCAAAGGTCTCCAGTTTGATTCCCGGTCAGGCAGGGCACATGGCCAGGTTGTGGGCCAAATCCCCAATGGAGGGCATGCAGGAAGTGGCCAATCGATGTTCTCTCTCATTCATGTTTTTATCTCTGTTTCCCTCTCCCTTCTTCTCTAAAATCAGTAAAGAAAAAAAAATACAGTGGAGTAAAAACACTCTCTTCAATAAAGGGTATTGGGAAAATTAAACAATTACATGCAAAAAAATGAAACTAGACCACCAACTTACACCATACACAAGAATAAACACAAAATGGATAAAAGACTTCAATGTAACCCATGAAACCATAAAAATCCTAGAAGAAAATGTAGGCAGCAAAATCTCAAGACACCTCATAGCAGAATTTTCACCAATACATCACCTATGGCAAGAGAAATAAAGGAAAAAATAAACAAATGGGACTCCATCAAACTAAAAAGCTTCTGCACAGCAAAAGAAACCATCCTGAAAGTTAAAAGGGAACCCACTGTATGGGAGAACATATTTGCCAATGGTACATCTGATAACGGGTTAATTTCCAAAATGCATAACGTACTTATACAACTCAACAAAAGGAAGACTAACAATCCAATCAAAAAAGGGGCTGAGGACCTGAATAGACACTTTTCCAAAGAGGACATACTAATGGCCAAGAGACCTATGAAAAAATGATTGTCACTAATCATCAGAGAGATGCAAACTAAAATGACAATGAGGTATCTCTTCACACCTGCCAGAGTGGTTACCATCAATAAATCAACAAACGACAAGTGTTGGTGAGGATGTAGAGAAAAAGGAACCCTAGCACATTGCTGGTGGGAATGCAGACTGGTGCAGCCATTATGGGAAACTGTGGAGTTTCCTCATAAAATTAAAAATAAACTGCCATTTGACCCCATGAGCCCACTGCTAGGAATACATCCTAAGAATCCTGAAACACCAGTTAGAAAGAATATATGCATTCCTATGTCACAGAAGCATTATGTACAATAGGTGAGCTATGGAAACGGCCCAAGTGTCCTTTAGTGGATGAATGCATAAAAAGCTGTTTTAGCCACTGTGGAAAACACTATGGTGTTACCTCAAGAAAATTAAAAATTGAATTGCCATTTGACCCAGTAATCCCACTTCTAGGAATATACCCTAAGAAGCCTGAAACACCAATCAGAAAGAATACATGTACCCCCATGTTCATAGCAGCACTATTTACAATAGCTAAGATCTGGAAACAGCCCAAGTGTCCATCAGTGGATGAATGGATAAAAAAGCTGTGGCACCTATCCACGATGGAGTACTATGCAGCTGTAAGAAAGAAAGATCTCTTATCCTTTGAGACGACATGGAGGGACCTCAAGAGTATTATCCTAAGTGAAACAAGGTAAGCAGAGAAAGACAAATATCACATGATCTCACTTATTTGGGGAATATAATAAACATAACAGTCTGAGGAACAGGGTAGACCCAGAGATGTGGAAGTAGGGTACAGACTGACAACCCTCAGAAGAGGGGGTAGGGGGGGGAGGAAAGAGATAAACCACAGAACTTATACACATGTATGCATAACTGATGGACATGGACAACAAAGCTGGGGGCGGGGTGGGGGGATGGGGAGGAAGGTTTCAATGGGGAAAAAAGGAGAAACATCTGTAACAAAAATAAATTAATTAAAACAAAAATTTAAAAAAAGCTGTTTTACATTTACACAATGGAATACTATGCAGCTATAAAAAAGAAGGATTTATTTTTTTAAAGATGTGTTGTTACTTTCCAGGGTTCCTTTCACCACCTACTTTGCTTTCTGTCTCACTCATCTAGAAACTGAATGTCCTGCTTTCTAAAAAAAAAGAAAGAAGAAGAAGAAGAAGAAGAAGAAGAAGAAGAAGAAGAAGAAGAAGAAGAAGAAGAAGAAGAAGAAGAAGAAGGGGAAGAGGAAGAAGAAAGGAGAAGGAGGAGGAGGAGGAGGAGGAGGAGGAGGAGGAGGAGGAGGAGGAGGAGGAGAAGGAGAAGGAGAAGGAGAAGGAGAAGGAGAAGGAGAAGGAGAAGGAGAAGGAGAAGGAGAAGGAGAAGGAGAAGGAGAAGGAGAAGGAGAAGGAGAAGGAGAAGGAGAAGGAGAAGGAGAAGGAGAAGGAGAAGGAGAAGGAGGATTTATTCTTTGAGACAACCTGGAGGTATCTGGAGGTTATTATGCTACGCAAAATAAGCCAGTCAGAGAAAGGCAAATTTCACTTGATCTCACTTGTATGTGCAATCTAATAAACAAAATAAACTTATGAAAAAAATAGAACCTGAGGCATGGAAATGTGGAACAGTCTGATGAATCTCAGAGGGAAGTGGGGTGGGGGGTGGGCAGGAGAAATTAACCAATGCACTTATATGGATATATGCATTGCCCATGGAAACAGACAATGGAATTGTGAAGGCCTGGGGTGGGGCAGGAACTGTGTGGAGGGTGGCAGTGGGGGACATAAAAGGGCAGACATCTGTAATCCTTTCAATAATAAATGTAAAAAAAATAAAAAAAGAATTGAAACAATAAAATTCCTAGAAGTAAACATTAGGAAAAGTCCCTTGATATCTGGCTTGTCAACATTTGTTTTGTATTTGACAGTAAAAGGAAGGACAACTAAAGCAAAACAAGTGGGCTACATAAAACTAAATAGCTTCTGCACAGCAAAGAAACAATCAACAAAATAAAAAAAACAATCTATGAAATGGGAGATGGCATTGGTAAATTATATATCTGATAAGGGGTTAATTTTCAAAATATAAAAAGAACACATGCACTTCAAGAAAAGAAAATTATACCATTCTGTGAAAAGATGGGTATCAGAGCTGAATAGATATTTTGTCAAAGACATACAAATGACCAACAGGTAAATGAAAAGGTGCTCAGCTTCACTAATCATCAGAAAAATACAAATCAAATCCACAGTGAGATAATCAATTCACACTTGTTTGAATGACTATCATCAAAAATATAAAACAACAAATGAACACACAAGTAAAACAAATAAAAACTCATAGACACAGACAACAGTATGGTGATTACCAGAAACAAGAGGGGTGGGGGTGGTAAAGGGCAAAGGGTGTCAAATATATGGTGATGAAAGATTTGACTTTAGATGGTGGGCACACAATGCAATATACAGATGATGTATCATAGAATTGTACACTGGAAACCTATATAACTTTATTAACCAATGTCACCCCAATAAAGTTTATTTTTTTTTAAATAGAGAGAGATAATGACAAGATCTCATAGTGGCTCTAGCCAAAGCACTATGGTTGGCAAGACAAACCGTGAGTTTGAAACACTCCCCTTCCAAGGTAGAAGGACTCTGGTATAAACCTGCCACCATGTGGCTGGTTGGTATCCTTGAGGGATTTTATCACATCTCCAGTGTGAAAGAGGGTCTTATTTAATCAACTTTCCCTCACTTGATGACACACACCCTAAGGATGGTAGTTCAAAGAAAGGACATAAGTGTGAGCTGCATAGATTAGCAGATGTTGGTTATTTGGGACTCTAGAACACCCATGTCTGTGACATATTTGTGACTCCCAAGTCTGCTTGAGCTTGATCCCAAAAGTACCATTTCTACTGTACAGTGGATTACTGCTACACTTACTTTATCTTATTACTTGGTATGTCTGATGATATTCAGGATGTGACAACAAGTTCTGACCACAGAGTCACTATATTTTCCATAGTAAGGCCTTCAGTAGTCTATACCCAGAGAAACTTTTGTTTCAAATAATATACTATATTCTTAAAGACTTTCCCTAAATATGCAGGATATTCTGTCCAATCTAGCTTCTTAGTTGAGCCTCTTTGAGGCCATCAAACTCAGGATATGTTATTAAAAGTGTCCAGATCCCAATTCCAATTCATCAACGGGATGGTTTTCCAATCATCGGGTGATTCTCTAAACACCAACTAGGTGTGCTACAATTTACCTCAACTCTGCCTGGAGATAGCATCAGATTCCATAGGTTAAGGATGAGTGCTACAAGACTGCTCCCCATCCCCAATTCAGATACTAGTCATAGGCTCAGGTTATTATCTGTACCTCTCACCAAATGGCTGTGAATCAGAGGTTTCTAAGACCCCTCCCTTTTGGTTTGATTAATTTTCTAGGGTAGCTCACAGAACTCAGGGAGAAATGATGGGACCAATCCATCACTGTATATGCAATGAGATGGGGAAGAGGATATGTTTTTAAAATTTACTTTATTTATGTAGATGTTTTTACTTGTTTAACATTTTTAAATTTACTTTAAAATTTTTATTTTATTTTATTTACTTTTATCTAGACCAAAAGGAGTCTTTTCTGAACCTGATAAGAATACAGTACATCACCTTGACTTTGAACTAGATGCAGTAGTTGGATGGGATTTTGAATGGGTATATTCTCTGTGGGAGAGGAAAACTAAAACAGATACATTATGATGAGAAAGGAATAATTCTGAAATTTAGTTCTAGTACTAGGTGTTCTTGAATTCCATCTGGTCTTCCTGGACACACAAGAAGATTATGACTACAAGCAAAACTTTGGATTAAGTTGAGACTACCAGAAAAGGTTCTAATGAATGAAATGTACACCACTTCCTGGCCTAGGCATTAAACATATCACATGATCCTCTCCTCTCTAACATTACTTGTTAGCTCATGGAATACAGAATATACAGGAAGGTCTCTGAGAAGGCTTTAGGAGATGGTGATGCTACAATGTGGAAGGAGCTAATGTCCCTTTCACAATGTGAAAAGTGATGAGTAATAAATACCTTTTATTTTGTTGTGCCATTGAAATTTTGGGAAGGATACTTGTTATAGCAGATAACAATGTTTATGTAAATAAAGGCCTTTTTTGAATACTTGTTTATTACTTAGCTAGTTAAACTTTATTCAAGGAAGTTTAATTGAAACTATATTACTTGTTTTCTGGCATATTTGAAAAAAGTTTACCTGTGGATACATTAAATATTCATTTATTGGGTATACAGATCTTGTTTATACTTTCTTTTCCTGAGAACTTTGAAGGCATTATTAAATTCTGTTCTGACAATATCACTAGGGAGAAATCTGGGTCTAGTTTGATTTTGGGGGGTTGGGTGAGCCGATCTTTCTTTTATGCTGTAGGCAAAGAGAATTCTTTTTTAAAAGCTTTATTGAAGTAAAAACATTGTATATTTTTAAGGTATACAACTTAATGTACATTGTGAAATGATCATCACAATCTAGCTACTTAATATGTCTATCACCTCCACATAGTTACCATTTTTTAATATTTTTTTATGTGTGGTGATTAAACTTAATTTAAAACTTTCCTCTTAGCAAATTTTAAATATATAACACACTATGCTATATATTAAATTTTAAGGAATTATTTATTTTGCATAACTGAAACTTTGTACCCTTTGAAACATCCTTCCATTTTTCCCTTTTCCAGGGCCCTGGCAACCACCACTCTATTCTCTCCTTCTATGAGTTTGATGTTTTGTAAGGCACATATAGTGAGACTATGCAGTATTTGTCTTTCTCTGTCTGATTTATTTCACTTAGCATAATGTCCTCAAGTTTTATTCAAGCTGTCACAAATGACAGAATTTTCTTCTTTTATTAAAACTGAATAATATTTACATATATATTATATTTATTTATATATCATAATATTATATATATAAGCACAAGAATAACTTGTGTTATTGCTAGCTTTTAAGAAAGATGGGGCTACAAGACAAGGAATGTGGACAGACCTATAAAGGATGAGAGAGTAACTGACAGCTAGGAAACAGAGACCTCAATCCTGTAGCTGCAAGAAGAACTGAATTTTGCCAACGAACTGAATAAGGTTGGTTGAAACAGATTTTTCCTCAGATCCTTAGATAAGACCAAAGTTAGTCAACTCCTTGATTTTAACCTTGTCATACCCTAAGCAGAGAAACCAGTTAAGCCATGCAAGAATTCTAATCTGTAGAAACTGAGATAATAAGTGAATGTTGTTTGAAGCTGTTAAATTTGTTATTCAGCGATAGAAAATAACAATTTTAAAGTTTGTCTCCTAGGTTTTATTCTCTTCCTCAAATTATCTATTACGCTTGAGTAGAATTTTCTTTGTGCCCAATATCAATGTTTAGTCTATTTTTAATCCTTTATTACTACTTCATCTTGAATGATTCTCTTAATCCTGTCATTGCCGTATTTTAGTGGTGCCTAGTCTCTCTCGTGCTACTTACAAAATGGTCTTTATAAATAGAGTGGTATTTTTTCCTTCTCCTTTATTCCTGAATTATGGCTGCTTCCATTTATCTCCTTTGATTGTCATCATATCTCTTCTAAACTTTCAAATTTCTACTCTGAACTCATACTTGTTAAAGATTTTTATTTGTTTTGTAAGTCAAAGCAATACATTTGATCTCAATTTTTATACACTCTTTAGTAACTTTTTCTTAGTAAATATTCTTACCTATAAGTTGTTTTTCCTGTTTTCTTTCTTTTTATTTGTAGTATTTTTGTATAGATGCTATAACTTCATCTTGTTTATGCAATTTTTGTATGATAATATTTCCCACTGCACCAGCAATTTGGAATGGGTCTGTGTAGACTGCAGCGGTGGGCAACCTGTGGGTCGCGACCCCTTTGGGGGTTGAACGACCCTTTCACAGGGGTCGCCTAAGACATAACAGTAGCAAAATTACAGTTATGAAGTAGCAATGAAAATAATTTTATGGTTGGGGGTCACCACAACATGAGGAACTGTATTAAAGGGTCGCGGCATTAGGAAGGTTGAGAACCACTGAGGGAGAGACCAGGTCAGAGTGTCAGGCCAGTAGATATTCTCTGTGGTACATCCAAGTTCTCTTTGAATAAAGGTTTGTGCATATGAGTGAACTGTTTTGATTTTTACATTTCCTCAGCAAATATATAGATTGCCAGTATAGGGCTGCTACCAACTCAAACATATCCTCTTCCACTCTGCTTTAACTATAAATTCCTTGAAAAGATGAAGAAACTCTACTGGTTTCTTCCTCATTCCCACTACATCTCACCCATTCCCTTATTCCATTATAACAGAACTTTGTCAGCAAGTTCTGTTTATAATATAATATTTTCCAATTATTCTTCTGGTGGTTTTACATACAGTTGCTTTTTTATCCCCATTTATAGTCTGCTTATCGTCTATCGTAGACCAGTATTTAGATGTCCACTAATGGCTACTTCACATCATTTATTTGGAAAAGGGTAAAAGTTCCATCCCAAATTGGATGGAAGCTCTGACCACCAGTTCATATACCTTGCTTTTACTGTTTGAAACAGTGAATTATTATTATTATTTTTTTTATTTCAGATTGTGCCTTCTACTTTATAGAGTTATCTTCATCTGGTTTGTCTGAGATCTATAACTTCCAGCATGCTTTTTAAGCATTTTATAAGCCCTCTTTATCTTAACTTTTTGAAGCATATATTTTAGTTTGGGCCAAGCTTTAAATGGAGTATGTATGAGCACAAAGAGGCTTTGACCAGGTTAGACAAATTTCAGCCTATTAGAGTTTTGTGGAAATTATTTGTTTGTTTAATTTTTTGATATATGTATTTTTTTTGGCTAAAGATACAGGAATGGCCAAAGAAAACAGTATTTTATTATGCTAAAACAGTGATCCTTAAGGTTTGTCTCTATGTGAGTGCATGCATCTGTAAGGTGAAGAAAAAAGGAGAAATGATTAAAATGACTGTGCTGTCTACTTCACTGGCACACAGTTTCCTAGATGATGGAAAGTCTGACCACATCTGCTTCTAACTATGCTACTCATTAAGGTACACAAATCAACATTTTACCCTTTTCCAAATAAATGATGTGAAGTAGCCATTAGTGGACATCTAAATACTGGTCTACGCTAGACGATAAGCAGACTATAAATGGGGATAAGAAAGCAATTGTATGTAAAACCACCAGAAGAATAATTGAAAAATATTATATTATAAACAGAACTTGCTGGCAAAAGTTGTAGATGTTATACAAACTATTATGATCCTTAGAATAATTACTTTTGAGTGTTAAATTTAAGAAAAATTGGTATAGAAGAGATGGTAGCATTGTTTTCCTACTTACTGAAATCACAATAGACTTCAAAATATTATTTTAGTCAACATTTTCATACCAATCAAACATTTGTTATAACAACCAAATAACTGGTTCCTTTCCCTTCTCTGCATAAAGGTAAATTAATCGATGGAAAGGGAATGTATAGAAACATGAAAAGCTCTATTTAACTGATAACCCCAAAACAAAAAGCCCTTTCAAAGTAAGAGGCAACAGCATGTATTTGACTTCCGTAAGAATAGTTATTTGGGAGCATGATTCAGGCAGAAGCCCAAATAGCATTCTAATTAGGAGATAAAGACAATGAGTATTTATGAGAAAGAGAAAGGGAACAGTTACATCAATAAAAGAAAGACATTTTAATTGGCACAGATAATATAACATAGGGATGCTAATTCTAAACGCTGTTTTAATTTTCAGTCCAGTAGCCATTAGTCCAGAAGTCATAATATCTGTTTTCCTGTTACCTTTGCAAACACTTCTTTGGGACACAATGGTTCTTTAAGTTCACTGCAAAGGCTATTTTGCCCTATTTTAACATCCCAAGGTTTGAAGCATGACATGCAAGGCAATTCCTCTGTCATAGCAACTCTGGTTCCATTTTCAAGTGGCTTCATTTTTTTTTTAATAACCAGAAACTGACTGTTTACTGTGTTGTGTCACTTGGCTAAGAAAAGAAACCTGAATCAAATTGGTTCAAAAGTAGAATTACTATTAAAACCCAAAATGTTCTGCTTATCTTCACTATTTATCAGGTAAGATCTTTCTTTGGGAATATTAGAACATATGCTTTAAAACCTTAAGTACCACTTCCAGTCAAGAAGGCAAAGTATCTGTGGTCACCTCCTCCCAAAACCACATCAAAATTACAACTATATTATAGAAAAACAACCCTTGAAAAACTACCTGAAAATTAGCTGAACAAAAATTCTATAACTAAGAATATAAAGAAGCCATATTGAAACTGGTAGGAGGGGTGGAGACACTAAACCTGTTGGCTCCAAACCCACACATTGTGGTTAAGTATCAGGAAGCATATCTTAGCTGCAGGTGTGCCCCCTGAGGAGTGAGGGATCCCAGCTTCACACTGGGCTCCTTAGCCTAGACCACCAGTATGAGAAAGAGGAGTCCAAACAACATCTGGCTGTGAAAATCAATAAGGATTTCATCCAGGTGAGACAGAGGGCTGCTACATTGCCAGGCATTCCTGTTAAAGGGCCCATGCATGGATTTACTGATGGACTCACTGGCTCTGAACTCCAGCACTGAGGCAGCAGCTCAGAAACCACCAGCGACATATAGGGTGGAGCAGAATATTTTGGCATCATGGTGAGAACTGGAGGGGCAGCTCTGGCTAAGAGAAGAAGTACTGGTAGATACCATTATTCCTTTGTTAGGCCTCTCCCCACAAGCCAGCAGGTGGGTACCATTTTTCCTTTACTAAGCTCCCCCCAAAACCTAGCCTTCAGGTGCAGGTGGGTGCTAAATCTGAGTTTCCATTAAACTTGCCCAACCCTGGTGATTCTCTGATAAGCCACCCCACCCCATACATGCACAGGCCTGAACCTCTTTGTGTGGCTATTACCCACAAAGGGATGGCCTTGGCCCCTACTGAGGAATTCCCTAAAATCTCTGAAAAATTCACAAATCCACCAAAAACAAATGCTAGCCTTGATATGCCCTGTACCTATTACTAAACAGTCCCTAACTCCATACTAGTGGCAGCTGGATTCAGTTATAGCATAGCTTCTCCCAGGAACCTCCCAGTCCACCCAAGGAAACTGCCAACTGCAGATCACTTTGTAGCTCCTACCAGGTAGCCTTAGGCAGAACACAGGCAGAGGCTGACAAGGTCATGCAACAGAGGCCCTCCTTGGTGGACCCAGAACTAAAAAACCCAGTGGCTGGCTTCAGACACCAGAGTACTATCCAATTAGGTTCACAGATGATGCAACCAAAGGTTGGAATCAGCAAGCACCAGAGCCCCACTACATCAAATCTCACTCTGTGGGGTCAGCCCACATACCAGAGATCATCCAACATGCCAATCAAGGCCCAACAACAACAGGAAGGCACACACAACACATGCAATGGACATACCTGAAGCATCTGGCTCAGGTGACTAATGAGATGGCACCACTGAGCTCCATAGGACACCTACAATATAAGGCCACAGTGCCAAGATTGGGAAACATAGAAGATCTGCCAAATAAATAGAAACAAACACAGAAAGGCAGCCAAAACAAGCCCAAAAAGAAAAAACAGAGCAAAGTCAATTAAAAAATAAATAAATAAATAAATAAAATAAACAAAGTGGAAGAGAGAACTCTACCAAAACAGAGTTCAAAATAATGCTTATAAGGACACTCAATAAAAGTATAAGAATAAATAAACTCAGTAAGAACTTACACAAAGACATACAAACCATAAATAGAATCAGTCAGAAATGAAGAATACAATAATTGAAATGAAAAATACATTAGATAAAATCAACAGAAGATTAGATAAAGCAGAGGATTAAATCCATGATGTGGAAGACACAGTAGCAGAAAACAACCAATCAGAACAGGAAAAGGAAAAAAAAGAATTTTTAAAATGACAATAGTTTAAGGGAACACTGGGACAGCATCAAGCATACCAATATTCACACCATAGGGGTATCTGAAGAAGAAGAAGGAGAGCAAGGGATTAAAAACTTATATGGAAAAACAATGATGGAATGCTTCCCTAACCTGGAGAAGGAAATAGACATGAACCCAAATAGGCCCACACCAAGACACATTATGATTTTTTTCTCTTTTCTATTGAATTTATGGGGTTACATTGTTTAATAAAATGATGGAGGTTTAAGGTATGCAATTCTATGATATATCATCTGTATATTGTATTGTGTGTTACCATGACCATTTATCCCACCTTTCCATCTCCTGACACCCCCACCCCAATTTTCCTCTCGTAATGACCATACTATTGACATATTATAATGAAAATGCCAAAAGTTAAAGACAAAGAGAGAATCTTAAAAGTAGCAAGAGAAAAGGAGTTAGTTAGCTACAAGGGAGCTCCCATAAGACTGTCAGCTGATTTTTCAAAAGTAACTTTGAAGGCCAGAAGGGATTAACATGAAATAATCAAAGTGATAAAATGCAAGGATCTACAACCAAGAGTACCCTACCAAGCGAGTCTAACCTTTAAAACTGAAGGAGAGATAAGAACCTCTCAGACAAGAGAAAGCTAAAGCAGTTCATAACCACCAAACCAGTATAACGAGAAATATTAATGGACTACATTAAGAAAAAACAAGAATGCAAATATGAATAATAAAATGGCAATAACTATGTACCTATCAATAATCACTTTAAATGTAAATGGATTAAATGCTCCAATCAAAATATATAGGCTAGCTTAATGGATAAGAAAACTATATGTATATTTGTGTGTATACACACACACATACACACACTAAAACATTATTTGACCATAAAAAGAATGAAATTTTACCATTTGCAACAATATGAATGAAACTAGAGGGTATTATGTTAATTGAAATAACTCAGACACAGAAAGAAGAATACCATATGATTTCATTTACATAGACAATCAAAACAACCAAATAAACAAACAAACAAAACAAAAAGAGACTTAGATACAGAGAACAATTGGATGATTGGCAGTTCCGTGGAAAGTTGGGGGCTACAAGAAAAATATAAAGAGATTCAGAAAAAAAATTCATGGTTGCAGAATAGTTACAGGGATATAAAGTGCAGCATAAGAAATATAGTCAATAATATTGGGATAGCTATGTAAGGTGCAAGGTAGGTACTGGACTTATTAGTGTTGAGGGAGAATTTGTTAAATTATATAAATGTTTAACTACTATGTTGTACACTTGAAACTAATATAAAATAATATTGGATGTCTACTGTAATTGAAAAAATCTGAATAGAACAATAGTTATTATCAAAATCTAATCTGTAATTAGAAAAAACTACCAACAAACAAAAGCCATGGACCAGATGGCTTCACGTGTGAGTTTTACCAAAAATTCAAAGATAAATGAATACTTATCTTTCCCAAACTATTTCAAAAAATTGAAGAAGAGGTAAAAGCTCCCAAGGTAATTTTAAAAGGCCAGCATTAACCTGATACCAAAGTCAGACAAACACATTACCTAAATGTTAATTAATAAGGCCAATATCCATGATGAACATAGATGCAAAAATCATCAACAAAATATTAGCAAACTGAATTCAGCAATATATTAAAAAGATCATGTACCTTAATCAAATGGGTTTTATTCCTGGGAAAATAGGTTCAGTATCTACAAATTAATGAATGTGATTCATCATATAAAGGAAAAAATCATATTGATAATATCAATAAATGCAGGAAAGTAACATCTGCAAAATTCAGCTTCCATTTATGACAAAAACTCCCAGTAAAGTTCGAATAATGGAAACATACACCAACATAATAAAGGCTATATATGACAAACCCACAGCTAACATCATACTCAAAAAGATGAAACACTTTTCTATAAGATCAGAAAAATGAAAAGAATGTCCAGTTTCACCACTTTTTTTTTTTTTTAATTCCTCACCTACAGATATTTTTCTACTTATTATCAGATAGAGTGGGAGGGAGGGTGAGAGAGAGGCAGAGAGAAACATTGATATAATAGAGCCACATCAACTGGTTGCCTCCTGCAAGACCCGAACAGGGCCAGGGACAAACCGCAACCAAGGTACGTGCCCTTGACAGAAATCGAACCCGTGACTCATTGGTCCACAGGCTGACACTCTAACCACTGAGCCAAACCGGCCAGAGTCAGTTTCACTACTTTTATTCAATATAGTATATTGGGAAAATGGGCTATAGCAATCAGAGAAGAAAAAAAAAAGATCCAAATTGAAAATGAAGAAGTAAAACTGTCACTATTTGCAGATGGCATGATATTATATAGATAGAACCCTATAGATTCCACACCAAAGAACTATTAAAATTAATAAATGAACTCAGTAAAGTAGCAGGATACAAAATTAATATTAAGAAATTAGTTGCATTTTATACACCAATAACAAACTATCAGAAAGATAAACTATGAAACAATCCCATTTTAAACTGCATCAAAAAGAATAAAATACCTAGAAATAAATTATCTAAGAAGATATATGACCTGGACTTGGAATACTTTAAGACATTGAAGAAAAAAAATCAAGAGGATATAAATAAATGTAAGAATATATCTTGCTCATGGATAGGAAGAATTAACATCATTATAGTGTCAATATGACCCAAAGCAATCTATAGATCCAATGCAATCCCTATCAACATACCAATGGTATTTGTCACAGTACTAGCACAAATAATCCTTAAATTTATATGGATCATAAAAAATCCTGAACAGCCCAAAGCAATCTGAAAAATTAGAACAAATTTGGAGGTATTATGTTACCTGTTATCAAACCATATGAGGCAATAGTAATCAAAACAGCATGGTACTGCCATAAAAACAGACATAGATTAATGGAATGGAATAGAGAGCCCAGAAAATAAAAAGGCACACTAATATGGTCAATTATACTATGTCAAAGAAGACAAAATATACAGTGGGTAAAGACAATTACTTCAATAAATGGTGTTGGGAAAACTGGACAGGCAAGTACAAAGAATAATATTATACCATATACAAAAATAAACTCAAAATGGATTAAAGGCTTAAATGTCAGACCCCAAATTATAAAACTCATAGAAGGAAACATAGGCAGTAAACTCTTTGACATTCCTCTTAGCAATATTTTTTTATATATCTCTTCAGGCAAGGTAAACAAAAGAAAAATAAACAAATATAAGTACATCAAACTAAAAAGTATTTTTACAGTGAAGGAAACTATCAACACAATGGAAAGACAATCTCCTGAATGGAAGAAGATTATTTGCCAATGATACATTAGATAGGGGATTAATATCCACATATACAAGAAACTCATTTAACTTAACACCAAATAACCAAACAATCCAATTAAAAATGGGCAGAGGACTTAAACTGTAATTTCTCCAAAGAGGACACACATATGGCCAATGAACACATGAAAATATCTTCATCAGGGAAATACATATTAAAAATACAGACAATAGTGTGGTGAAGCCTGGGGGTGGCAGGAGTGGGTGGAGGGGTTCAATGGGGGAAAAGGGGGGACACCTGTAATACTTTCAACAATAAAGATAAATTTAAAAAAGAAATAACTACACATAAAAAACTAAAAACCATAGTGAGGTATCACTTCACACCTGTCAAAATAGCAATAATCAATATATCAACAAACAACTAGTGTTGACAAAGATATGGAGAAAAGATAACCCTCATGCAATGTTCTTGGGATTGTAAATTATTGCAGGCACTATGAACAACAATGTGGAGTTTCCACAAAAAATTAAAAATAGTACTACATTATGACTCATCAATTCCACTTCTGGGAATTTATCCAAAGAAATCCAAATCACTAATCTTATTAGATTTATGTATCTCTAAGTTTATTACAGCATTATTTACAGTTGCCAAGGTATGGAAGTATTCTAAGTGACCATTGATAAACAAATAGAAAATGAAGATGTGGTACACATATACAATGGAATATAACTCAGCAATGAAAAAGAATGGAATCTTCTCATGAACAACAACATAGAATGACTTAGAGGGTATAATGCATAGATGGAACTAGAAGGTATAATGTTAAGTAAACTATATCAGATAGAGAAAGATTTATACAATATGATTTTTTATGTGTGATATAAAAAACAAATGAACAAAGAAAGCAAAAATGAACTCATAGGTATAGAGAACAAGCTGATGGTCACCATTTGGGAGAAGGGTCAAAAGAAGACATGGAAAAACTGAAAGGGATTTAAAAGTACACATTCAGTGTTATAAAAATAGTGATGTGATATTAAAGTACAATATACAAAATTTAGTCAATAATATTGTAAAAACTTTTAATAGGTACTAGACTTATGTGTTTCCCTTAAGAATAAGAAAAAGACAGGCATGTCTATTTTCATCACTCTTCTTCAACATAGCACTGGAAGTCCTAGCACAGCAATCAGACAAAAAGAAGAAAAATAAAAGGCATCCAAATAGGAAAGAAGGAAGAAAAATTGTCATTATTCACAGATGACATGATATTGTCATAGAAAAACCTAAAGACTACTAAAAAAACAAACAAACAACAACAACAAAAAAAAACTACTAAATTTAATAAATAAATTCAGCAAAGCATCAGAATACAAAAATCAACATCCAGAAATTGATGGCATTTTTATAAACCAATAATGAACTCTCAGAAGGGGAAACCAAAATAAACAACAACTCCCCTTTACAACTGCAGCAAAAATATATAAGATATACCTATGAAGAAACTCAAACTAGGAGGTAAAAGATTTGTATTCGGAAAACTACAGACATTAAAACAACATATATAGGAAGATACAAACAAATAGAAGCATATACCATGTTCATAGACTGGAAGACATAACATTATTAAAATGCTCATACTACCTAAACAATTAATAGATTCAACACAATACCTATTAAAATACCAATGGCCTATTTCACAGAACTAGAACAAATAGACCCCAAATTTACATGGAACAAAAAAAGACTGTGAATAGCCTCAGCAATCTTAAGAAGGCAGAAAACAATTGGAAGGATCACATTACTGGATATCAAACTATACTATAGAGCCATTGTAATGAAAATAGCTTGGTACTGGCACAAGAATAGGCGCATAGATCACTGTAACAGAACAGGCCCTAGAAATCAACCCACACCATTATGGTCAATTAATATCTATTAATTGACTGAGGTACATGCCCTTGACCAGAATCGAACCCATGACAATTTGGTCTGTAGGCTGACGCTCTAACTGCTGAGCCAAATAGGCCATGGCTATGGTCAACCAGTATTTGACAAAGGAGGCAAGAACATACAATGGAGTAAACAAAGTCTCTTCAATAAATGGTGTGGCGGGAAAATTGGATAGACACATGCAAAAAAATGAAACTAGATCACCAACGTACACCATATGCAAGAATAAACTCAAAATGGATAAAATACTTAAATGTAAGTCACAAAACCATAAAAATTCTAGTATAAAATATTGGCAGCAAAATCTTAGACACATTACATAGCAGAATTTTCACGAATCTGCCTCCTAGGCCAAGAGAAATAAAGGAAAATATAAACAAATGGCACTACATCAAACTAAAAGGTTCTACACAGCAAAAGAAATCACCACCAGAATGAAAATTAAACCCACCGTATAGAACATATTTGCCAATGATACTTATGATAAGGGGTTAATTTCCAAAATATATAAAAAACTCATACAACTCAACAAAAGAAAGACAAATAACTCATTTTAAATATGGGCATGGGACCTGAATAGACACTTTTCCAGAGAGGACATATCGATGGTCAGTAGACATATGAAAAATGTTCAATGACACTGATCATCAGAAACATGCAAATTAAAATTACAGTGAGGTATCACTGCACACCTGTCAGAATGGATGTCATCAATAAATCAATGAACAACATGTGCTGGTGAAGATGTGGAGAAAAGGGAACCCTACTGCACTGCTGGTGGGAATGCAGACTGCTGCAGCCACTATGGAAAACAGTATGGAGTTTACTCAAAAAATTAAAAATGGAACTGCTATTTGACCCAGTGATCTCACTTCTTGGAATATATCCTAAGAATCCCAAAACATCAGTCAGAAAAAATATATGCACCCCTATATTTATAGCAGTTTTATTTACAATAGCTAAGCTGTGGAACAGCCCAAGTACCTATTGGTAGATGAGTGAATAAAAAAGTTATGGTACATTTACACAACTTGTGGCTGTAAAAAAGAAGGATCTCTTATCCTCTGTGACAGCATGGATGGACCTGAAGAATATTATGGTAATGAAATAAGCCAGTCAGAGAAAGACAAATATCACATGATCTCATTTATATGGGGGAATCTAATGAACATAATAAACTGACAAACAAAATAGGCCCAGTGGCATCAATGCATGGAACAGACTGACAGATCTCAGAGTGGAAAGGGGTAGGAAGAAGTGAAGAGATTAACCAAAGAACTTCTATATATATATGCATAGCCCATGGATATAGGCAATAGTGTGGTTAAGGCCTGTGGTGGGGCAGGGGCTGGGTGGAAGTGGGCAATAGGGGGGAAATATGGAACATCGGTAATACCGTTAACAATAAAAGATATAATATATAATAATATATATTAATTAAACATTAAACATTAAAAATAAGAAGCTACCTCTGCCTTTCAGGAGCTAATAGTCTAGTGTCTACTAGATCCCTGAGGACACAATCCTAGATGCATGTGATCATTGCTATGAAGAAAGGGTCAGTTATGCTCAGAACTGGGAGAGAGGCTCATAGAAGTGTCTTCCAAGTAGAAACTTTATGGATGAATATATGCTGCTAAGTAAGAAAGAGGAATACTATTCCAGACACAAAAAAATAACTTGTGTAAACCTGAGGAAAAACTTAAGTGTATGGAGTATAGGATTTTCTTTAAATAGCCAGTTTATTGAAAACTGGAGCAAAGCAATGCCTTCAAAAGTCCCCACCCCTCACCAAATCATAAGAAAGACATATTTTTCTCCCAAATGATTTAGAGCTTGGAGGAATAGTACTTAATTTTTAAAAAATATTTTGTACTTGATTTTTTGAGAGAGACAGAGACATTGATTTGTTCCGATTATTTAACATTCACTGGTTGATTCTTGTATGTGCCCTGACTAGGGATAGAACCTGACACTTTGGCATATTGCTATGATGCTCTAACCTAATGAGTTACCCAGACAGGGTGAGTACTTAAATTTTTATAAAATAATCTATAAAATGTTATTTATTTTTTCTAATTTTATTGAGAAATAACTGACATACAACCCTATATAAGTTTAATGCATATCATATGATGGTTTGATTTATAATAAATAAGAAAAAGGAAAAAAATATTCTCCTTGTGATGACAACTCTTAGGATTTACTCTTTTAACATCTTTTCTATATATCATTTAGCAGTGTTGGCTATAGTCATAATGTTGTATATTAAAACACTAGTAATTACGTATTTTATAACTGGAATTTTGTACCTTTGGACAACATTTCTGCAATTTCCTCTCCCCTTCCCCTTCAACTCTGGTAACCATAAGTCTGATCTCACTTTCTATGGATTTGGTTGTTTCTGTTTTTTGTTTGTGTGTGTTTTAGATTCCACATATAAGTGAGATTATACAGTATGTATCATTCTCTATCTGACTTATTTTACTAAGTTTAATGCCTTCACAATCCATCCATGTTGTTCAAATGGTAAAGTTTCCTTGTCATATATATATCCTAAGGGATGTTCACTTGTTCACCAATCTGTTGCTATTATTTACAAAAGGAGGAATCGGTGTAGATCCAAGATGGCAGCAGATTAGGTAGAAGCTACACTCACCTCCTTCCAGGAACAAATTGAAATTACAAATAAAGTATAGAAAAATCATCAGAATAACCAGCTGAAGATTAGCTGGAGAGAAGTCTTATAACCAAGGACTTACAGAAGAAGAGACCACACTGAGACTGGTAGGAGGTGTGATGGCATAAGAGGACTGACTAGACACTCACAGGCAACAGCTGTAATTTTGGAGGGATGTATCAGTTGGGGGGGGTTCCCCTTGAGAAGTGTGGAGTCTAAACCCCAAAGCAGGCTCTCCAGCCCACAGCATCAGAACAGGAAAAGTGCCCCCATAATATCTGGCTAGGAAAAGCAGCAGAGTTTCTTCCACCAAGGATATGTGGCTAAAAGTGCAGGCATACTCTTAAAGGGCCAATGTACAAAATATCATTCACAGCCACTCACCCTAGGCTCCGGTGGAGGGAGGCCAGAGCAGACTACAGCTGCATGCGGGGAGTCTGGGGTTGGTGGCTCTGGGGAGAGAGCTGAAAAAATCAGCCACTAGGATCCCTATGCTGAGTCATTCCCTATACTACAGAAGCCATCTTTCTAAGGCAGAACATTCCCCTCTGTTCAGCATCAACCTGGAGGGAAGAAATAGCTGCCCTCATTTGATTCCCTCTCATTCCACCCTGTGGAGCTTACGCCCTGCTGGAGAGTACAGCTGGAGCCCATTAAGTGACTAAGCCTAACAGACAGCCTGCAGGCTGAGACAGATCTTTGGGTGCTTTGAGACTTTTGCTGACTTGCCCCTGTGCCAGGTGCCAGTAACAGCAGACCTTGGTGTGCAGTTTGGTCCTTTCCACATGCACCCAGGCACAGCAGAGGGAGCCACAAGCTGTGGATCACTGATATTTCCAAACAGGTCTGACATTGGCCTGAACCAGAGTACCTCAGAAGAGGCAAAGAACCAATAAACCCAGTGGCCAGATTCAGACAACAGAACAGGTTCCAATAAGCTTCACAAGCAGAACATCCACAGGGAGATCTTGGCAGGCACCAAAACCTGCTGAGATGAATTCTGCTTCATGTGATAAGCTCCCACACAGCAGATTGCATACTATGTTGGAGGTTGAAACTTCATGTCAAACAGCCTGAAGGATGATCCCATGTATGTATGAATGGGAAAATAGCAATCAAGACTCAATTACAACAAAAGGGCACACATAACAGTCACAAGGGACATTCTTAGAGCACTCAGCTCTGGTGCTCAGGGAGACTGCACCACTGAGTCCCACAGGTCACCTATTACAGAAGGTCACCCTATGAAGACTAGGAGTAGTAGCATATTAACCTAATACATCAAAACAAACACAAAGAAACAGCCAAAATGGGGAGACAAAGAAACAGACCTAAAAAGAAAGAACAAGAGAGTTCTCCAGAAGAAGAGCTATATGAAATGGAGATAAGCAATTTATGAGATATAGAATTCAGAGCAATGATTTTAAGGATGTACAACAACATGAAAAAGGACATAGAAACCATAAAAAAGACCAGTCAGGAATGAAGAATGCCATGTCTAAAATAAAGAATAAACTGGAAGGAATAAACAGTAGGCTTAATGAAGCAGAGGATCGACTGAGAAATTTGGAAGACAAGGTAGAAAAAAAAAAAACACCCAATCAGAGCAGCAGAAGGAATAAAGAATGGAAAAAAAAAATTAGGACAGTTTAAGGGACCTTAGGAATAACATGAAGTATAACAATATCCATGTAATAGGGGTGCCAGAAGAATAAGAGAGAGCAACAGATCAAAAACCTATTTGAAGAAATAATGACTGAAAACTCCCCTAACCTGGTGAAGGAAAAAGACATACAAGTCCAGGAAGCACAGAGAGTCCCAAACCAGATGGATTCAAAGAGGCCCACATCAGGACATATCATAATTAAATGGCCAAAGTTAAAAAACAAAAAATCTTAAAAACAGAAAGAGAAAGGCAGTTGGTTACCTACAAGGGAGCTCCCATAAGACTGTCAGTTGATTTCTCAACAGAAACATTTCAAGCCAGAAGGGATTGGCATAAATTATTCAAAGTGATGAAAAGCAAGGACCTACAACCAAAGCTACTTTACCCAGCAAGGCTATTTAACATTGATAGAGAAATAAAGAACTTAGCAGACAAGAAAAAGCTAAAGGAGTTTGTTACCACCAATCTAGACTTACAAGAAATTATAAGAATAAGAAGAGGAAGAAGAGGAGGAGGAGGAGGAAGAAGAAGAAGAAGAAGAAGAAGAAGAAGAAGAAGAAGAAGAAGAAGAAGGAGGAGGAGGAGGAGGAGGAGGAGGAGGAGGAGGAGGAGGAGGAGGAGGAACATAGTTAAAACGATAAAATGGCAATAAATACATACCTATCAATAATCACTTTAAATGTAAGTGCCTTTGTACCACAGCTTTTTTATCCATTCATCCACTGATGGACACTTGGGCTGTTTCCAGATCTTAGCTATTGTAAATAGTGCTGCTATGAACATGGGGGTACATGTATTTTTTCTGATTGGTGTTTCAGGCTTCTTAGGGTATATTCCTAGAAGTGGGATCACTGGGTCAAATGGCAATTCAATTTTTAATTTTTTGAGGTAACACCATAGTGTTTTCCACAGTGGCTGCACCAGTCTGCATTCCCACCAGCAGTGTACTAGAGTCCCCTTTTCTCCACACCCTAACCAACACTTGTTGTTTAATGATTTGTTGATGGCGGCCATTCTGACAGGTGTGAGGTGATACCTCATTGTTGTTTTAATTTGCATCTCTCTGATGATTAGTGATGTTGAGCATTTCTTCATATGTCTCTTAGCCATTTGTATGTCCTTTTTGGAGAGGTGTCTATTTAGTTCCTCTGCCCATTTTTTAATTGGGTTCTTTGTCTTCCTTTTGTTGAGTTGTATGAGCACTCTGTATATTTTGGAAATTAACCCCTTATCTGATGTATCATTGGCAATTATGCTCTCCCATAGAGTGGGTTCCCTATCTGTTTTGATGGTTGTTTCTTTTGCTGTGCAGAAGCTTTTGAGTTTGATGTAGTCCCATGTGTTCATTTTTCTCTCTGTTTCTGTTGCCTTAGGTGATGTATCAGTGAAGATTCTACTGCATATGATGTACAATGGAGTACTATGCAGCTGTAAGAAAGAAAGATCTCTTATCCTTTGAGACGACATGGAGGGACCTCGAGAGTATTATCCTAAGCGAGACAAGCCAAGCAGAGAAAGACAAATATCACATGATCTCACTTATTTGTGGAATATAATGAACATAACAGTCTGAGGAACAGGGTAGACCCAGAGATGTGGAAGTAGGGTATAAACTGACACCCCTCAGAAGAGGGGGTGGGGGGGAGGGAAGAGATAAACCACAGAACTTATGCACATGTATGCATAAGTGATGGACATGGACAACAAAGCTGGGGACAGGGTGGGGGGATGGGGAGGAGGGTGTCAATGGGGAAAAAAGGAGAAACATCTGTAACAAAAATAAATTAATAAAAATAAATAATAAATAAATAAATGTAAGTGCCTTAAATGCTCCAATCAAAAGACATAAGATAGCTGAATAGAAAAGAAAATAGGACCATGCATATGTTCTCTTCAAGAGACTCACCTCAGAACAAAAGGTGCACACAGAGTAATAGTAAAATGTTGTAAAAAGATATTTCATGGAAATGGAACAGAAAATTGAGGTAGCAATACCTATATCTGACAAAAATTGACTTTAGTATCAAAGCTATAGTAAAAGACAAAGAGGACACTACATAATGATAAAGGGAGCAATTCAACAAGAGAATATAACCCTTATAAACATTTATGAACCTAACATAGGAGAACCTAAATATGTAAAGCAAATCTTGATGGACATAAAGGAGAGACTTACGATAATGCAGTTATAATAGGGTATTTTAATACCCCGTTGACATCAATGGATGGATCTTCTAGACAGAAAATTAACAAGGAGGTGGCAGCCTTAAATGACACAGAAGAACAAATAGATTTAATGGATATCTGCAGAGCATTTCATCCCCAAAGCAGCAGAATATACATTCTTTACAAGTGCCCATTGAACATTTCTATGACAGACCAGGTATTGATACAAAACAAGCATCAGTTTAAGAGAATCAGAAGCATATCAAGCATCTCCTCTGACCATAATGCTATGAAACATGAAATAAATCACAAGAAGAAAACTGAAAAAGACAAGAAGGCTAAATCAAATGTTATTAAAGAATGAATAGGTCAACAATGAGATCAAGAAAGAAATCAAAGAACACCTAGAAACAATGAAAATGAGAACACAACAACCCCAAATATGTGGGACACAGAGAAAGCAGTCCTAAGAGGGAAATTCATAGTATTACAGGCCAATCTCAAGGAACAAGAAAAAGCTCAAATAAACAATCTAACTTTACACTTAAAGAACTTGAAAAAGAACAACAAACAAATTCCAGAATGAGTAGAAGAAAGTAAATAAGAAAAATCAAAGCAGAAATAAACAAAATACAGTCTAAAAAAATACAAAAGATCAATGAAACCAAGAGCTGGTTTTTTGAAAAGATAAACAAGATTGACAAACCTTTAACCAGATATATCAAGAATAAAAGAGAGAAGGACCAAATAAATAAAATTAGAAATGAAAGAGAAGTAACAAATGACACCAAAGAAATACAAAGGATTGTAAGAAAATATTATGAACAACTATATGCCAACAAATTGGACAATCTGGACCAAATGGATAAATTCCAAGAAACATACAATCTTTCAAAAGTAAATCAGGAAGAGTCAGAGCATCTGAATAGACAGATTACAACTAATGAAATTGAAAGAGTAACCAAAAAACTCTCAACAAACAAAAGTCACAGACCAGATGGCTTTACAGGTAAATTATATGAAACACTCAAAGAAGAGCTAAGACATATTCTTCTCAAATTCTTCCAAAAAATTCAAGAGGAGACAAGACTATCAAGCTCATTTTATGAGGCCAGCATTACCTTAATTCTAAAATCAGATAAAGACACTAAAAAGAAAGAAAATTATAGTTCAACATTCCTCTTGATCATAAATGTTAAAATCCTCAACAAAATATTAGGATTCAGCAATACATTAAAAATATTATACATCATGATCAAGTGGGATTTATTCTGGAGATGCAAGGTTGGTACAATATCTGAAAATCAATAAATGTGTTATACCACATAAACAAAATGAAGGATAAAAATCACATACTCATATCAATAAATGCATAAAAAGTATTTTATAAAATCCAGCACACATTTACAAAATCTCTCAGAAAAGATGGAACACACCTCAACATAATAAAGACCATATATGACAAACTCACGTCTAATATCATATTAAATGAGCAAAAACTACAACTGTTCCTCTTAAGATTGGAAATAAGACAGGAATATCTGCTTTCACCACTCTTATTCAACATAGTACTGGAAGTCCTAGCCACAGAAATAGGACAAGAAGAAAAAATAAAAAGACATCCAAATTGGAAACAAAAAGTTAAAATGTCATTATTTACAGATGATACGATGATCTACATAGATAACCCTAAAGATTCCACCAAAAACTACTAGAGCTGATAAAAGAGTTCAATAAATAGCAAGACACAATAGAAATATCCAGAAATTGGTTGCATTTATACAACAATAATGAACTATCAGAAAGGGTAACTAAGAAAATAATCCCATTCACAGTTGCTCCAAAAAGAATAAAATATCTAGGAATAAATTTAACCAAGGATATAAAAGACCTGTACTCAGAAAATTGTAAGACACTGAAGAAAGAAACTGAAGATACAAATAAGTGGAAGCATATACCATGTTCATGGGTAGGAAGAATGAATATCAGTAAAATGTCCATAGTACACCAAAATATCTACAGATTCAGCACAATTCTTATCAAGATACTAATCTCACATTTCACAGAACTAGAACAAATATTCCAAATTTTATATAGAACCAGAAAAGTTCCAGAATAGCAACAGTGCTCTTGAGAAAGAAGATAAAAGTTGGAGGAATCACACTGCCTAATATCAAACGATACTACAAGGCCATAGTAATAAAAACAGCATGGTACTGGCATAAAAACAGACATAAAGATCAATGGAACAGACTAGAGTGCCCAGAAATAAACCCACACCTCTATGGCAAATGAATATTTGAAAAGGGAGACAAAAACATACAATAGTCTAAAGATAGTTTATTCAATAAATGGTGTTGGGAAAATTGGACAGATACATGCAAAAAAATGAAACTAGATTCAAGAGCTAAATGTTAGACTTGAAATCATAAAAATCCTAGAAGAAGCCCTGGCTGGTTTTGCTCAGCGGTTAGAGCGTCGGCCCGCGGACCAGAGAGTCCCAGGTTTGGTTCCCACTAAGGGCACGTACCTCTGTTGCAGTTTGTCCTTGGCCCCGGTTGGGGTCGTGTGGGTGGCAGCCACTCGATGTGTCTCTCGACACATTGATGTTTCTCTCTCTCTCTTCCTCCCTCTCTCCCTCCCACTCTATCTGAAGATGAATGCAAAAATGTCCTCAAGTGAGGATAAAAAAAAATCCTAGAAGAAAACATAGGCAGTAAAATCTCTGAAATTTCTCATAGCAATGTTTTTTTTTCTGATATAGCTCCTTGCTCAAGGAAAGCAAACAAACAAACAAACAAGAACAAATGGGACTATATCAAACTAAAAAGTTTTTGCAAGGCAAAAGAAACCATCAACAAAATGAAAATACAACCCACTGAATAAGACAACATATTCACCAATATATCTGATAAGGAGTTACTATCCAAAATTTACAAAAAACCTATAAATCTCAACACTAAAAAAATCAAATTAAAAAGTGAGCAAAGGACCTGAATGGACACTTCTCCAAAGAAGACATACAGATGGCCAGTAGACATATGAAAAGATGCTCAATAGCACTAAACATCAGAGAAATGCAAATTAAAACCACAGGAGATATTACCTCACACCTGTCAGAATGACTATCATCTATAAATCAACAAACAACAAGCATTGGCGAGGATAGGAAAGAAAGAAAACCCTTGTATATTCTTGGTGGAAATGCAGATTGGTGCAGTCACTATGGAAAGCAGTACGGAATTAACCTCAAAAAATTAAAAATGGATCTGCTTTATTACCCATCATTTAATTTCTGCGAATTTATCTATGGAAACATGGAACACTAATTTGAAAGGTTGTAGGCACCCCTGTGTTCATTGCAGCATTATTTACAATAACCAAGATTTGGAAGCAGCCTAAGGGTCCATCAGTAGATGACTGGATAAAGCAGCTATGATACACTTACACAATAGAATATTATTCTAAGGTAAAAGGGAAAAAAAATTACCCTTTGTGACATCATGGATGGACCTGCAGAACATTATGCTAAGTGAAATAAGCCAGTCAGAGAAAGACAAGTACCATATGATTTCACTCATATATAGAATTTAATGAACAAATTGAACTAACAAGCAACACGGAGAGCAGGCAGACAGCTATGTTGGAGTTGGGGTTATTGGGGTGGGGTAGAGGGATTGAGCAAAAAAGGAAAAAAGAAAAGAAAGATCTCATGGATAGGGATAACTGTGTGCTGATTGTGGGGGTAGGGTGTTGAGTGGAAGTGGAAGAGGTTATATGGGGGATAAATGGCAGTGGAAACACATAATTTAAAAAATGAAAGTAAATTCAGTAGGGTAGAAAATAGAGATCACATGTTATCTTTTCTTTTTAAATTTCTTTTTATCCATTTGATGGACACTTAAGCTGTTTCCATGTATTAGCTATCATAAATAATCCTGTATGAATATAGGGGTGCAGATATCAATTTAACTTAGTGTTTTTATTTCCTTTGGATAAATTTCCAGAAGGAGAATTGCTAGATAATACAGTTCTATTTTTAATTTTTTTAAAGATCCCATACTATTTTCCATAGTAGCTGCATGAATTTATATTCCCATCAACAGTGCACAAGGGTTCTCTTTTCTTCTCACCACACAAGCATTTGTTATCTTTTGTCTTTTTGATGATGGCCATTTTAATAGGTGTGAGGCGATATCTCATTGTGGTTTGATTTGCTTTTTCCTAATGGCTAGTGATGTTGAGTGTCTTTAATTTACCTGTTGGCCTTTCATATATCTTCTTTGGAGAAATGTGTATTCAGGTACTTTGCCCCTTTTTAATTGGGTTCTTTCTTTCTTTTTGAGTTGTATGAGTTCTTTACATATTTTGTTTATTAGTCCCTTAATAGCTAAATTGTTTGCAAATATTTTTCCTATTCTGTAGGTTGACTTTTCTCTTTGTTGATGGTTTCTTTTACTGTGCAGCGCTTTTTAGTTTAATGCAGTGAAGAGGCAGTGGTAATGATACAAGTCAAATATTCAGGTTCTCTATAGTTATGTCACAAAGGTGGACCAAAATAGAGTGACTGACAGATATTTATTATAGAGAGCACACTGGAATTGGTGAATCATTTGGAGTGAAGAATGAGAGCAAAGGTTTGGAGATGATGCCCTGGACCCCAATAACATGTCTCCTGCCTGGTTACCCTAGTTCAATTTGAATCTTCTCACTTCTGGGCTTCTAGAAACAGCTCAAATGCTTTCTTCATTTGGCCCTGAATTCTATGCGACAACTATAGTTATCTGTTTATATATATATTGCAAATTCTGCCCTTGAAATCATATAAACTAAAATGAGGATTGTGGTTGGGTTTATTAGTTATGTTTATTTCCTCTGTACTAGGATGGTTAAAACATTTTCTTTGTGCTGGTCACTTACTCTGTGAAGCCAGCCCTGACTTTCCTGGAAGACATACAGTCCCCTTCCTCCAAGCTGTTACTGCTTTAGACATACCTCTATCATTTCAACATTGCTTTCCAATTATCTGAGTCCTCACTACATTGTAAGATTTAAAATATGATATTTTTAAATCTTTACCTCTCTAGTGCCTAGCAGAGTGCTGGAGAACAGTGTGCACATTTAATGTGTTTATTTAATATATTACTTTGTTTCACTGGTATTACCATTGCAGTTTAGAACATTTTTTTTTTCCTGCCACAGTGAAAAACTCTGCTGGAGCAAATAGATGGTCTGTTTCTATTAAGTCTATTAATCACTTGCATTAATTTAAAATAAGATATACTATCAAGAGAAATAATCCTAAACTGTTTCTCCCCAGCTATTTATTCTTCATGTTGATGGAAACAATAAGATGAAGGACACTGAATCTGAGTACGTTATGGTTTCCTAATGTACCACACACCAATCAGATGACTCTCAATGTGAGCCATTTATAATGTCGTTCACTTCATATTCAGGCATTAACAATCAGAAACTGCAACTGAAATGCAATCATTCATCCAAAATAGACCTGACATCCGAACCTTTGCGAGTTTCCTTTCACTTAGTCACTCCTCACTCTCGACCATGAAAATGTCACTGTAGCGCATTTGCCACAAGAACCCCCAAGCTTGAGAAATCAGCAGGGGATAGAGAGAACAACACAAATAAAAACATCCTGGTGGCAGCATTCACATCTTCATGTCATTTCCTGCCAGCCTGGCCTTCCATTTCTGTCTGGGTGCTGGTTCTATCAAACTTTCCTCTTGTATCAATTTTTAGCAGCATGTATAATTTATTGCATCTAGGATGATAGAAAACCAGCTTTATACATCATTTAGCTTGCAAAAGATGTGTAGCTTCAGTTCCTTAATGGTGTCATTTTAGCTGAATGCTATTAACAGATTACCCCTGCCTAGGGGCAGCGGAGCATGTGTGGCAGAAAGATAACCTTGTGTTCGTAATTTAATATTAACTGTTTTCTCCATAGTACCTCTTTCCAGTACATTAACAACAAACCAATATGGCCTTGTCCCCTGTGGTCGTATTCTGCAGAAAAAAAAAAAGATTACATGATAGCAAGTTTCTGAAGATTTCCAATGAAGTATTACAAATCACTCAACACCCGTTCCACAGAAATGAAAAATAAACAGGCTTAGATTCAATCAAATTTAATTCCTCCAATTTAGCTTTACTGCACTTCAAAGGGTGCTCTTATTAATATCTCGGTGAACAAATTTAACAGTCATTTTTCCTCCTTCTTATATGAAAGCCTCCAGTTGTGTTCAACATATAGTGAGATCAAGAAACTATTTTATTTTACTTTTTAAGTGACTACACTGTCGCCGTTTGAGATAAAAGTGTAAGCCATTTACAGAAAACTCTTTATGGAATTTTTATCCTCTTCCATTCCCGGTAGCTAAATTTATATCCTGCATTAGCTATCATAGCACTAGAGTATTAGTCTTCTCCCTTTGCAAGCAGTTCAGGGCAGTCGAAGGCCCTATCACTCGCCACCACTCACATACACAGGCATTATGCGTTTATCTCATCTTCTGCAGCAAGTACCAAGCCCAATTCATTCCTTTAGGCTACCTTACTAATAACCTATTCCTTATCAGGGCCTCTCCACCTCAGCTTGTGATCAAAGACCCAATTAATAGAATGGAGAAAGGTGAAGCATTCAAATAATGGAGACAGCTGTTCTTCTCTGTTAGAGAAAATCCATTTGTATTGTTATCACACTCCCAAGTTCTGCGGCTCCCATTTAATTGTCTCCCTCCATTTCTGCTCATGATTAAAACGGGGAAAAAAAGTCACAATGAACTCCGAAGAGAATGGCAGAAACATCACCATGTTTAAACTCAGTCTGGGAGTTATCTACCCAAAAGTGAAAATACAAGCAGATAAGGGTAGGAAATATCCAACAAAGGCCATATCAAAAATTTTTTAAAGTTTTTTTTCAAGCAGCATTCTCTATTCATCATTCTAATTTATTTGTTCCCTTCTTGCCCTATACTGTATTGCTCCACTGTCTACCTCAGAAAAGCAGCAGATGATAATATCTTGAGTTCCACATGAGTTGCAAAGTAATTAAAGGCAGAGGGTAATCATAATTGGTTGGTGGGGACATTTTTATGAACTTCATGCACTTATGGGCCCAGGAAATCTTATTAGAGCTCTCACTTGAAGTTGGATATTTCTCCAAGAGTCACATCATTTTCCCCTAAACTGGTTTTTAAACTGTTTATTTTTCAACTTTAAGCATTTTAAGCATTTCCTGCCTTCAGTGACGTGTATACTTTTCCTAACTGAGCCCCCGCGTGAAAATATTTTATCAGTGATTCCCAGACATAAAGTATGACCGTGGCTGCATCATTCCTCGGCTAAGACAAGTTCCTTGTCTGTGAGTGCTCTGTCCCTGCTGCCTGCTAATGGAGCAGGAAAGACCTCTTGGTACTACAGTGAATGCCACGCTGCCAGCACTTCCTCTTTTTTTTTTTATTAATTAATTTTTGTTACAGATGTTTCTCCTTTTCCCCCATTGACACCCTCTTCCCATTCCCGCCCCCTCCCCACAGCATTGTTGTCTATGTCCATTGGTTATGCATATATGTATAAGTTCTTTGGTTTATCTCTTCTCTCACCCCCCACCCCCTCCTCTGAGGTTTGTCAGTCTGAGCTCTACTTCTTTGTCTCTGGGTCTATTTTGTTCATCAGCTTATTTTGTTCATTATATTCCACAAATAAGTGAGACCACGTGATACTTGTATTTCTCTGACTGGTTTATTTCACTCATCATAATATTCTTCAGGTTTCTCCATGTCTTCTCAAAGGATAACACATCTTTCTTTCTTACAGCTGCATAGTACTCCATTGTGTATATGTACCACAGCTTTTTAATCGACTCATCTACTGATGGACACTTGGGCTGTTTCCAGATCTTAGCAATTGTAAATAGTGCTACTATGAACATAGGGGTGCATAGATTCTTTCTGGTTGGTGTTTCAGGCTTCTTTGGATATATTCCTAGAAGTGGGATCCCTGAGTCAATGGCAGTTCAATTTTTAATTTTTTGAGGAAACACCATATTGTACTTTTCTTAATGTTGAACCTACAGCAAATAAATATGAAACAAAAACAATTCACCTTCCTCAAGAAGACAAAATAGTAAAAGCAGAACTATCAGTAATTTTCCTCAAGCATACTAAAAATACAGAGATGCTGTTGATGTCAATGGAATATGAAAACAAACAAAAAATTATGAAATGCAGCTTTAATATTTCAGCCACAAAGAAAAGATCTATAAACCTTTTATTATTATTATTATTATTATTATTATTATTATTATTATTGGTTATTCCTCACTCAAGGATATTTTTCCATTTATTTTATTTTTATGTTTTATTTTTGGAGAGAGTGGAAGGGAAGGAGAGAGGGACAGATAGAGAGAGAGAGAGACATCAATGTGAGAGTGACACATTGATTGGTTGCCTCCCACATGATTCCAAGCAGGGCCAGGGATCGAACCTGCAACCCAAGCACATGCCCTTGACCAGGAATCGAACCCAAGACCCTTCATTCCACAAGCTGATGCTCTAACCACTGAGCCAAATCGGATAGGGCCAAACCTTTTAGTTTTTAATGTATTTAAACTGCATCTATATAAAAGCAAAAACGTACTTATTAATATATAGTAAATTTTATGTCACAATCTCAGAATTATGAAAAATATTTTTTTAGATAAAAGGACTTTGTCAGTCAGCATATGCTAGATTATATTGTAGCAACAACCAACCACAAAAGTCTCAGTGGTTTAAAACTTTAATTTTTCATTTACACTATGTCTAATAGGGGCCAGCAGGGTGACCTGTCATCATAAGTATTCAGGGACACAGAATGGTGGCTCCATCATCTATGGTGCCACTTTTCAACGTGATGCTTCAGAACCTACCTACCAAGGCAAGAATGAGGGCATGAAGAGTGTGCCCACCAACCATTACATACTTTGGCCTAAATGTGATCTTCATCACTTCCACTCAATTTCATTTACCGAAACAAGACATACGGCCACACCTAATTCCAAGGGGGTATGTTCCAGGAAGGAGATCCAGGCAGGGATCTTAGTGAAAAGTAATGTCTACACACAGAAACTACCTGTATTTGTTCTAGAGTTTAAGAAAGGAGAGTGCACTTAAAGTAATGTTCTTCGTACAACCCAGTTTTAAAAGATGCTATAATAAAATGTCAGGGGAAACACATTCCAAGTTTGCTTTTTTGTTATTATTCTTAAATAGATGCTATTTATACTATGAATAGGAAACAGGATCCTACCTAAAGTATAAATTAAGTCTGTGATATAAAAAAGGCTTTATGCTGGGCTTTTATAATATAATATAATATAATATAATATAATATAATATAATATAATATAATATAAAGTCCTTTAGGGCATACAGGCATAATTTTCCTGATTCAAATCTGGCACCTTTACTGAACCTGCTTTCTCTCATGTTAGTTAGATTATATCATGTAGCTAAATAATTTCTAAGGTGGAGTATTCTGGCTTAAAATACATAAATTTATATTTTTCTTTCTTTTTACATTCATTCACATATCATTCTTTTACTCATTCATTTATATGTATTCCATAAATATAATTGAGGGCCTAATATAGCCAGGGTAATTAATCTTTCATATTCAAGGATCAGGAAAAAAACAGGTTCCTACCCCCAAGGAACACAGTTTAGGGAAGGAGTCAGAATATAAATTGTGACTACATCATGGGGAGGAAAGAAGGGGCAATTATTTTCTTTATAACCTACTACTACCACTAATAATAATAGCTAAGAACTGTAAACATTCCACTTCAGGCACTATTGTGTGCTACTCACTTTATTTGTATTATACAAGAGTTCAGCAACTCGACTCTCTGGAGAAATTATGTGTATCTACCTCTTCCCACACAGGTCTGTTGGATCTTCTTCCCACTTTCCCTTCTCCGTTGCTCTACCTCCAAGTACCTATCAAATGTTCCCTAACCTACCGTCAACACTGTTTCTCACAGGGTTTGCCTTAGTCCCTTGCCTTCCTTTTACTTTCTAAATATCTTCTATTTCTCCAATTCTCTAGTGTCCTGCCCTTCTCTTTAGTCTCCTTTTGAGGTCTGAACCCTATAGGTTCTAAAAGGTATTCCAACAATAGATATCATGGGACATCTTAGTTCCCATAATCACATGAACCAATTCCTTATAATAAATATCATGTTATATATATTAAAATATTTCATATATGTTATATTAATTCTGTTTCTCTGGATAACCTTGAGTCATACAACTGACACAAATTTCTCATTGTCTGCAGAGTTAAGGTCAATGTGTGTGTCCAGACTCGAAAGCATTCTCTAATGTGGCACCACCGACACTCCCGTCATCCTTTCCTCCCAGCTCTCCAAACTTCACAACACACAAATCCTCTGCCCCTTTTGAGTTGGTGGTTATAGAAATGGAGTCCGAGCTTATTTTAGTTTACAGGTCACTGCTCAAGCTGTTTAATAAATTGAACATTTCTACCCAGTTTAAAAGATAGCTTAAATTCTACATCTTCCTAGAAATCTCTGCAGTTCACATTTGTTTCTTCTGTAACACTTGTAGGCTATACTACTTACGGTGGCCCAGACAATATGTGGATATTTTGTTATTTAACTCCTCAGTCTCTTGTTATTTGCTTGGAGGCTTGCCTTATCCTTCCTATTGCACTATAAGCTCCAAGTCAACTTTGGGTCATATCTCCCATTCATTCCTACCTTTTACAATAGCTTGAAAAATGCTTCACATATGAGCTACTTACTAAATCCTGGTTGAATGGATAAGTAAAAATATCTAAGATCTTTTTCAGTGCTTGACCCATATTATTTCAAGTCATAATAACTTCTGTTCTTTTCCATTTTAGTTAGAGATTATGCCTTTCAATCAATTTAAAATTCTCTTGAATATCTTTCTAAAATACCATTTAATGACAAAATTATGTTTTATAATGTTAGAAGAGAGCATTAAATGAGAATAACAACAACAAAAAATACAACCATAGTGTGTTTGTAAAAGTTCTTGTAGACAGTGTTAGTCTTATTTATAACATTTTTTTAGGCAGAGAAATGCATTCCAAAGCACATATTTTTTTGTTTTTGTTTTTAATTTTTCTTAATTTTTAAAAAGTTTTTTCAATTATATTTTACATTCAGTATTATTTTGTATTAGTTTCTACCTTACAAAGTGTTTCCCCTGATATTTCCAGTACCCTCCTGGCACCATACAGAGTTATTACAATATTATTTACTGTATTTCTGATGCTGTATTTTACATTCCCATGACTATTTTGTAAAGTTTTTACTTCTTAATCCCTTCTCTTTTTCATCCAATCTTCCAATCCTCTCCATCAGTCTGTTCTTTGTATCTATGGGTCTCTTTCTGTTTTGTTTGTTTACATTGTTTTTTAGATTCCTCATATAAGTGAAATCATATGGTATTTGCATTTCTCTGACTGACTTATTTCACTTAGCATAATACCCTCTAGGTCCATTTATGTTGTCGCAAATGGTAAGATTTTGTTTATTTTTAATGGCTGAGTAATAGAAGAAGGGAAACAAAAATAAAAATAAACAAATGTAACTATATCAAACTGAAAAATTTTTTCACAGCAAAGGAAGTCATCAACAGAATGAAAAGACAACCCACTGAATAGAACATATTCGCCAATGATATATCTGATAAGGGTTTAATATCCAAAATGTATGAAGAACTCACACAACTCAATACCAAAAAAGAAAAAATTAATAATGCAATTAAAATGGGCAAAGGACCTGAATAGACATTTCTCCAAAGAAGACATGGCCAATAGAAATACGAAAAGATACTGATCATCACTAATTATCCGAGAAATGCAAATTAAAACCACAATGAGCTATCACCTCACACCTGTCAGAATGGCTATCATCAAGAAATCAAGAAACAACAAGTGTGGGTGAGGACACCGGAGGAAAGGGAACCCTCTTGTGTGTTGGTGGGAATACAGACTGGTGCCGCCACTGTGGAAAACAGCATGGAGCTTCCTCAAAAAATTAAAAATGGAATTGCTTTATGACCCAGAATTTCCACTTCTGGGCATATATCCAAGGAAATCTAAAACATTAATTTGAAAGAATATATGCACCCTTATGTTCATTTCAGTGTTATTTACAATGGCAAAAGCACATGTTAATAAGGGAATCTGTCTGCTCTGTAGTAGTTGAGAAACTGTTTCCTATGGAATTGGTTTCAAGTGTCAGAAAGTTCAGAGCTCCAGAAACACATCTTGTTTCCTATGATGACAAGAAGAACCTCCCTGAGTATGGTGACACTCACCCTAGTATAGTGTCAATCAGGCATTTGTTTGTATAGAAAGTTGACAAGCCAGAGGACTTGGGGATGTGACCAATAAGCCAGTTTTGATCTAAGAAATGAGAATGTATGTGCTCCAGTAATTATGTTCATATTCACTCTGATCTAACTCAGTATTCATGCTTTAATTCTGGTGATCACATACAGTTATTTTATTTCTTCTATTTCTAAGTGAAGTATTTTTTTTTCTTTTGAAGAGCTTGACTTTGTTATAGAGAATTTTATACCTTGAGTATATTGTTGCTTGTATTTATCAAACAATATGAATCATTCATAGGCACACATGTGTCTCTTCTTATCTCGCCTGATAACAGGTGCCAGGAGGTTTCCTTCCCACACCTCCATGTTCCTGGTGTTAAGAATCCCACCCTCTATTTAAAGAGGCTTTGTATGCAGTAGGCAGGTAAAAAGAGAGATGTCAACAAATCTCAGAGCCTAAGCAGGCCTCACTTCTGCTAGATGATAGTCAATTGTTAAGCAGCTGTCAATATGTGGTCTCCTCACCAGTCTTCAGTGAGAAACCTGATGTCATGGCTCACCAGCCCAGACCACTTGCAGAGCTTACTCTATGTTTTGTTGCTGGCTTGGTTCCACTCAGTTCATGACACACTGAATGGGCTGAGCTGATCCATCTCCTGATGCTGTCATTCAGAGCCACCGCTACCCCATTTTGTTCCTTTCAGCAAATTAGAATAAGGATCTCTCCTTTAGGACAGTTCCCTTTCATCTGTTAGAAAATTGTCATAATATCTTGATTTTGTTGGAACAAGGAAGTTTCCTGCTATGTCTAGAAAACTATAATATCAAATACACATATCACAGCTCTCTTAGCTGTGTCCCCTTGTGCAGTGCACACCTGCACATCCATATGTAGAATGCCTTGTTACCTCAAGCGTGCAACCCATAATTTCAGGTCTCATCACCTTTTCCAAAGTCCTGCTCTATCCAACCCTTTTGTCTTTGGTAAGCATCTTTTCTTGTTCTTAATATGGATGGAAATTCTTTCAGTGTTTCTTCATCAAGCCTGAAGCTGGCATATACTTTGAACTACTTATAATTTTTATTACAAATTTAAAATATTCATCGAGTCCTATTTTCTAACAGGTCTTTTATTTATTTTTAAAAAATTATCTTTATTTTTAAAAGTAAAACAGAAGTCTCTTCTTTCTTTTTTAAAATAATAGGATTTAAAAAGTGTTTTTAATCTTTAAAAGATAAATCTATATAACTTCTTTTGATGCTGATTTGGTAATATCTACCAAAATATTAAGTATAAAGCCTTTAACCCAGCAATTCTAGTCATAGATATTTAACCTATATATATGCAAGTATACAAAGATGTATTTATAAGAATATTCAATGTAAGAAAAAAGCACTCAAAATGACCTAAGTGTCCTTCAGTAGGGGATTGAGTAAATAAATTATGGTACTTGCATGTGGCAGAATATTAAGCTGGCCTTAAGAAGAATAAATTATGGCAATATGTGTAAACCAGAAAATATTTTAAAGATTCATTCAGATATTCATTAATTCATTCATTTGTTCATTCAATAAATAATTATTGATTTTCTACTGCATGATAGGCACTGTTTTAGATACAGCAATTCCACAGTAAATAAGATAAATATAACCCTTGCCCCATGGAGCTGATATAGTAGAAAGAAACAGAAAATAAATTAATTAATAAATAATATATTATATAGTGTTACGTGTTAAAAGGAAAAAATGCACAACGAGGGATTAGACAGTGATGGAGGCAGTGATATTTTGATAGGGTCATTTGGGAAGTTATTTCTGAAAATATAATCTTGAAGAAGAGAGCTGAGTTATGTGAGCATGTGGGCCATGCAAATGTGGGCAGGAAAAAGTGTAGGAGAGACAATATTAAGGAAAAGTTGCTTGCTTCATAGGGATGTTACTTTCCATGTTTGAGAAATAACAGAAAAGGCAGTTTGGTGGGTGTTACAAGAAAGAAGAGAAGTAGAGGATGAAGCTGAAGATTTAAATTTAATGTATTTTATAGAGTCTGACATCTTTTTAATGAAAAGAATTAGTTTTGAAAAAAGCGTAACAAAAATTACCATATAAAAAGACATAGAAGTCATTAGGTTTCCTTAGTAAAAGCTATCAAATTATTTTCTATAAAATTTATACCAATTTAAATATCCACCTACAGTAAGTATCCCCATGACAATATATTCTCTCCAACATAAAGGATTATAACTTTTGAAATAACTGATCATTTTACATAAGCTGCTTTTTGCTGATTTAATTTGAATTTTTAGAGTAAAAACAGTTACATTTTTGTGATATTCAATGTTCTCTTAAACTTATTTTCCAGATCCCAAACCATACTGTGACCATATTCATGTCTATTATTTCTATGGCACTGCAAGGTCTTAAGTACTCTCATGCTAAACTGATTCAGTGGTCTGCTGGAGCCAATTCATACTGACACACAAGACCCATTTGCTAAATTTTCAGCTTTGAAAGCCAGTTGTTAAACTATTGGTATCATGAAATGGATCATAGTGGAAGTATTCACACCATGTAAATTGACAAATGCTACAAATCAGGGATGGATTTATTTATTTATTTATTTATTTATTTATTTATTTATTTATTTGAGCCTGTTTACCAGCACACTGCTGTTTTAAGCAATTTCTTAAGTTACAAAATAAGTAAGACAACATTATTGCCTCTGAGAATTATTTAAAGTATTCAAACTTATACCAACTGCTCATTCTTCCCTGTAATCCCTCTGAAAGGAACCCAGCACAGAACTAGCCATGATAAAGTGGAACTTTCTACAGGGAATGAAAACCAAATAGGTTAAAAGATTTGGTTCAATATGTAGTTTACTTTTGAGAAATTTTCATATTCTCTCTCCCCCTCTTTCTTTCTCTCTCTCTCCCTGCCATTGCCATTTGGGGAATGTATTCCCTCTTTGGATTGTCTCTCTCAATCTCTTAGAACTAGGATGTAATTAAATTTAAAACAAGTAAAAATGGACAAGATACTGAGCCTGCCTCTGGTCTAGTCCAAAGAATCACTTAGATGCCTTTTTGAATAATTGGAATAGGAGATAACCAGAGACTGAGGGCCACTTTCCAGATTATCCTTATGAACAGAATGACTGTTTCCCCTAAAATGTGTATATTGAAATCCTAAACCCCTGTGTGATGTGTTAGGAGGTATGGCTTTGGGATATAATTAGGCCATGATGATGGAGCCCTCATGAATGGGATAAGTGCCCTTACAAAAGAGGCCCCAGAGAACTCTCTACCAGTCCTCTGCCATCTGAGGTCACAGAAAGAAGACAGCCATCCATGAACCAAGAAGTGATCCCTACCAGACAATGAATCTTCCAGGGCCTTGACCTCATATTTCCTAGTCTCCAGAACTGTAAGAAATAAATGTTTGTGGTTTAATCCACCCAGTCTATGGAATTTTATTATAGCACCCCGAATGGACTAAGACAATCTGTCTGGTATATTTTCAGTGCAGTGATTGACCAAAGATTCAGAAGTTTGGAAATTTGGCTGTAACAAGTGAAATTGTATCCTTCAAAAACTGTGTATAAGTCCTAAACCCTGATACCTGTGAATGTGGCTTTATTTGAAAACCACGTCTCGTCTTTGCATATGTAATCAAGTTTAGATGAGGCCATACTGAATTAGGGTGGGCCCTAAAATCCACTGATGGCTTTTTTAGAAGAGAAAGAAGAGGGATGTTTGAATAGAGAGATACAGAGGAGACACTTGGAGGAAGGCCATATGATAACAGAAGCAGAAAGTGAACTACTACAATCCAAGGATTACCAGTGGCTACTCGAAATTACAAAGAGGCAAAAAAGATTCTGTCCTGGAGACTTCAGAGAGGACTTGGCCCTGACAACACCTTGACTTTGAACTGTGGGCTCCAGAACTATGAGAGAACAAATTTCTGTTGTTTCAAGCCACCAAATATGTGGTGCTTTGGTACCACAGACTAGGAAAGTAATACATTGACCACCTCTAAACATTTTATTCATGATAATACTAATAAATTTTCATAATTTAAAAACATGTCTTAACTATCCACCTGCCTGTGCTTTATAAGACAGAGAATTGTCTTCTAAGAAATTGCTCATGTGATATTATATTTTTATGAATAAAATTATTTGGGAAACTTCATATATTGTAAGTAACTAATAATGTGGATACACATACTTTTGTCAGGAAAGCTGCTTAACTATTTTATGTTTAATCTCATTTTAAAATCAGGAATAATTGAGATAGAACAAAGAAATATTAAAATGTAAACCTAGTATTGACTTCCTGAAAAGAAAAAAAAAAGGTATAATCAAGGTTAATTAATAATTTACCAAAACAGTGGAAACATACTGAACATATATTTCTGTAAAATCCAGAGAAGCACAGAATAAGCAATAAACAGCATGAGTTACAAACAACCAACCCATGCCAAAGGAACTTGATTGATTTCCTCTCAGTTTCATTACAAAATTAGAGCACAAAGAAAATCCTTTAGTAGACACTGTATATTTGAGCATTAGAAAAATACTTAATTGGATCTCATGAAATCCTACTTTAAAATTGAAGTAAAATTGACCTGCACACAAACACATTCACATAAATGGAAAATGGGTGAATGTAATATAAACAAGGAATAATGATAAACAGCAGCAGACTGAGTGTATGAAAAAGGTATCCAGTGGTGAGTCAAAAGAATCAGGCATAGACTGAGTTCCATTTCACATCGACTGAAATAATCAGGAAGAATGGAGTGCATTCCATGTGGTCATTAAAAGAGTACAAGATACTGACTTGTGGAGTCCTTGAACCCTATGGAGAAGTAAGAATCCAATGGAGTCTCCACCGCACAAACATGTAGGCAAGGTATAAAATGAATTTTTTCATGAAAAAAATAAAAGATGAAGTACTGGAAGGTAGGAATAACGGTAGGAGGAATCACAGCATTCAGTGAATAACCACAATGATGAGTAAAATACAACACAATGATACTAAAGCCTAAACAAAAGACTCCATATTGATGTAGAGGCTGAAGTATGCTGTATTGTTAGAAAAATACAGCATACTTCAGCCTCTATGGTCTATTGTTAGACCCAAGTATCGCTTGGGTCTAAAATTTTGTTAATAAATAAAGTCTACCAAAAGTTTAAAAAGTAGTTTTCCCCACTGATTTGTGTTATGAAAATTAAAAATTGGTGAAAATCTTTGTCATCTTCGTGGTAGAGATTCCTCAACTGATTATAAAAGTAATTCTTAGTGGCATATGTCATAAATATCTCCCTCCTGATATAGAAGGGTATTGTTTACAATAATAAAAAAAATTAGCCCTGGTCAGTTTGGCTCAGCAGTTGGAGCATCAGCCCATGGACCAAAGAGTCGCAGGTTCGATTCCGGTCAAGGGCACGTACTTGGGTTGCAGATTCGATTCCCAGCCCTGGTCAGGGTTATGCAGGAGATGACCAATCCATGTGTCTCTCTCACATCGATGTTTCTCTCTCTCTCTCTCCCTCCTTCACACTCTATCTGAAGATAAATGGAAAAATATACTTGGTTGAGGATTAAAAATTTATATATATATATATATATATATATATATATATATATATATATTGATTAAAATGTAAATAAACATTAATTGAGCAAATATTTGCAACACTCAATATGTGATAGACACCTAACTAGGTGCATGTCATTTACTCGTAAAGAAAATGTAATGTCTGTTCTCATAAAGCTTACATTCTAATGAAGATAACCAGAAAAAAACAAAAAACACAATACAGAAAAATAAAGCAGAGTAAGATGGAGTGTGATAGAGCAGGACACGCAGTATTTTGGATAGAGAGGTAAGAGACGGCAACTTTGATAAGGGAACTCTTGAGTGGAAGGAGGATATATGTGGTAAGAATTTTCCAGGTAGATGAATTACTCAATGCAAAGGTGGTGAGGCAGGAGAATATGCAGTGTGTTCAAAAGGCGGGAAGGAGGTCAGCATGACAGAAACAGATAAGCTAGAAGGATAGTGATTGGTGATACAGCACAAAAGTAACCAAGACACTAGATCCCATAGGGTCTTATTATAGCTACAACTGTCATGGAAAGACACTACTCAGACCTCCAGCCGCATGGAGCATGGTTGCCTGGCAGATCCAGCAGCTGTCCTAGAGAAGTCACCCCCACATTTGTGTCAGTGTCACACTGCCTGTAGGCTGCCTCCCATCAATGCCTGAGCACATCAGGGGTAACACTACAGGCCCATTCCTGCCCAATGCAGGCCCCTCTGAAAGGTGTCTTGGCTTGGATACTTGTGCACCTACACTGTGCACAGCTGTCCTTCATCAGTTATCACTGCCACCACTGCCATCACCCCGGCCTCCAAAAATAGGACATCACTCATCTCTTGTCCACTTCTTCCCAAGTGTGGAATGAGTCCTTGCCCTGAAATCCTCAATACCCTTCAAAAATAAATTGGACAGTAGAAGCATATGTGCATTTAACTTACATGAATCAAGAATCACTACAATTACCCAGCAACAAAAAAAGAGGCAGACAGGTGTGGAGGGGGGAGAGAGAGAGATCATTAAAATAATGAAGTGTTGGGCATTCTACCCACAGTTTCCTTCAATGTAACTGTTTATCAGAGGTTAGTCTAAGGCTCTCATGCCACTTATTGTGGGAACATTTTGCAGCTCAACATATGATTTAAAGACATGTATTTGGGGAACACATTATGCAAGAGGATCATGGATACATGTCAATAGTGCCACATAGTGCAAATATAATATAGCGTTTACTGGGGCAAAAACTTAGAAGTAGAGAAGCAAAGGAACATATGCATTGCATTGTCATTACAGAATAGGATGCGCACAGGTAGTCATCACACACCATAGCCAATATTCCAGGAGAGGGGCCTACACAGCTAGCACACCAAGAGAGAATGAGCCCTGCCCCCACATTGAGGTATATTATTACAGGTTAGCCACCCTAAGAGGTACTAGGGAACAGCTAAATTCTCTGAGTACCAAAAAAATATTTCAAGGAATATCCATGTCCAGAAACAAAGCTATAAGTTATATCTACCTAAGACCATGAGAAAGATTCTTGTCTGCCCATATGCTGACATCAGCTAAAGGTCTTGCTATATCTTTGCAAACTGTCTCAGTCCAACTAATTCAGCGGTCTGCTAAGCTACCATGAGAGAGAAAATTGGCCTCCAAGTCATCCAAATGTTTTTCTCATCAGTACACAAAACCTCTAAATATAATTCAACATCTGATAAACAAAGAGACAGCATATTGATGGGCTTTCATTTCTTTGTCTTACCTTAAATCAAAATCATTTTCTTAGCTCCTTTAATACTATGTATATATACTATAACTTCCATAAGTTTTGATACATATATTAGGAAAGTGAAAACCAGTGATAAGTTGTTTTTTTCCTAAGATGTTCTGCTAATAAGTCACCATTTTAGTTCCTACTTTATGTCAAGCTTTGTCATAAAAATTTTTCATTTAATTACAGGAGTTGTTATTTTTATCATTTTACCAATAACCAAATTGAAAATAAAGTTATTAAAAACCTAACAATCAGAGCCAGGATTTGAATCCAGGAATGTTTGTACCCAAATCTCAAGATCTTTTCATAAAAGCCAAGACCAAAGCTCCAGCCATCTCATTGCGAGGTCTTCCTCCCTAGCAGCCACCAAGAGCCTCAAATTGTACTTGAGATAAGTTTTGGAATGAGGAGGAATTCTTAAGCAAAGCTGTTTGTGATCAACTCTCTCAAAGAATCTTGCAGATATATTTGGTATTGTAACCTTTGCAAATATATTTATTTAGTACTTATGTAGTGTGCTATGTGTAAATATTTTAAAGAGGTAAGCTCATTTAATTCCACTCCCAAAATAAATCTGTGCGGTAGAACTCTTTATCTCAATTTTACAGAATCTTGCCTAAGGTGACATAGCACCTGACAGTGAGTGGAGGTGTCTCTCCCAACGAGGTCTAGCTCTGTCTCAATGCTTACTCACCAGGCTGTGCAGCCTCTCACAGGAAGTCCAGCAGAAATTTTCTTCTAGACTTTTCTTGATGGTAAAATGACAAATCCTTGTGGGAGAAAAAAGTATAGGGAGTCACTAGTAAGTTATTTTCTCAATAAAGCATTGCCCAACTCCTTCTTTCTTCCACAAGGCTGGATCAGGACCCCATCTCTTTGCTCCTTATCAGCCCTCCTCTCCTGCAGGCTGTATAAAGGAAAACTTAAAAAATGGCCACTGGAGACACAAAGTTGCATCTCCACTCTTCCACGTACCTGTTGAGGAAGCTTAGGGCCTCAGTTTCTTCATCTGCAAAATGGGACATCAATAGTAATTATAACAAAGATTGTAATAGAAACAATAAACTTTTATGAAGTTTTTGGGAAGTTTAAATTCAATAAGGTAGAAAATATTTTAATATGGTATTAAGTGCTCAATAAATATCAGCAGTTTTTATTATTGCTATTATACTACTTTGTAAATACCTCTTTACTATCTATATTTCCTAATATCCGATAAGTTTCTTATAGCCCCAGTGTTTGACACACAGTAAACATTCAGAAAATAGTCATTAAATAAATTATGTCCTCATTTCTCTTTCTGAGAAATTCCTTCTTTTAGAAGTTCATCTCACCCTCTGAGCTGACACCATCACTCTTAATTATCCCAGTGGAAACATCAACACAAAGATGTCTCTAATAGCACTGTATCATTAGTAATCACATAGCATGCTCTAATCACATAGCATGCCCCGAGTCTGTGCATATGTGAACTCCAGGCATTCTTTCTTTACAATTTCTCTCTAACTGCTGATAATTCCTGTACAATGTGCCTGTTGAGTACAGTCTAAAAATGGAGAGTGAATGGAGATAATTTGGTATATTATTTTGTGGAATATAAAAGATAATTCCTGCATTCCATTCCAGATGTCTACACAAAGTGTAGTTTTTTTTTTCTGTGTTTTTTTTTTCCCCTCACAATCTGCTTGTCAATAAATGTAATTTTAGAGAGAAAATGTTATTTTTCTATGCATATATATTTAAATTTTTTCAAGGTTGTTTTCAAAGAGAAGTGGTTTTGCCCCAGGGAAAATTATGTGTGATACTAAGTCTAGAGCATTTTTATAATAAGTTGAAAGTTATAATATTACTTTTAAACTAAGTCTCTAAAGTGGAACAAGAAGACCTAAAACAGACTCCTTCTCTCTTCCAGTCACTCATCAGTTTTTCTTTCAGTTAACTCATTGTCCTTCCCCACAGTTCACTTACTTGCCTGTCCTTGCCCTCTGATGACCTCTAAATAGTGAAATAAAAAATATTCTCCTAAACTCTACTGGTATGTCAATTGGCTTTTTCTCATTCTGCATCTCAAACAAGAACTGAAAAACAAGATGTTTGAAAGAACGCAGATTATCAATTCATCAATGGCTTCACCTAGAGAAACCAATAAGCCCAGTTTACTCACTATGCTTAGTTTTTCTGTCTGTATCCTTAGTTTTATGGTGAAAAAAGGTTTTTTCAGAAACCCTATTCTTACTAATAATCAGAGACAGTATTCATTTTTAACAATGTTAAAAGGTAGCATTTTCAAGGACTACTTTAAAATTGCATAGTTTCTGTCATGCTGTCCTTTTATACAAATCTTAGGATTGATATGATCTGATTTAATTATTTCCAGCTTTTGGATCTATTGTATAACAAACGGACATTTAATTACTGGATTGTTTGATGTGCCTTTTGATAGGTGACTTGGCTGGAAGATTCTCATCTCTACTGGGACTAGTTCCAAAGGAAGTTTTGATGTTTATAAGACACTGAAACTAAAAGACAGAAATAACTTGTGGCAATAATAAACCAGGAGATTAGTTTGCAGAAAGACTTTGCAAAAGATTTTAAACTTTTAGCTTGTGGATTTAAAGAAGAATACAAGAGGCGCAAAGAAATCTACTGAAAGAAACTTACACATGTTCTTAAGGAGACATCTCTAAGTTTCTGCCTTGCTCATAAAACTTACGTACATATTTCTTTCCACTAGATAGACAGTAACAGTTCTCTTCTACTGCTGCTAATAATTGAAAATGAAGCTAACACCCCAAGCCACTCCAGGAAAATCTTCTTGTATGCTAAGATTTTCATTATCACTCTATATCTAAAAGTCAGTACTAAATTCTGTCTGCCTATCCAAAGCTGTTCTGGTCAAGAGGCAAACAGTTCCTGTGTGAGTGGGAGTCAAAATGCTGACCTGAAGTGGCAGCAACCTGTTTAAACAACTAGAAATTTGCTGGAAAATGATTAATTAAAAAGATTCCTTGATACCACTGACTTGAAATCACTTGAGGACATCTATTTATTTTAACTTCTTCAGACCACACAGTGGCTTCTACATGGTTTCTTTTCCTCTTTTTCTTTTCTTTCTTTTTATTTTTTGTTAATCCTCACCCACGGATCCAAGGATATTTTCCCATTGATTTTTAGATAGAGCGGAAGGGAGGGAGGGAGGGAGGGGGGGGGAGAGAGAGAGAGAGAGAGAGAGAGAGAGAAACATTGATGTGAGAGAGACACATCAATTGGTTGCCTCCTGCACGACCCCAACCGGGGCTGGGGATCAAACCTGCAACCCAGGTACGTGCCCTTGACCAGGAATCAAACCCAAGATCCTTCAGTCAGCAGGCTGACACTCTAACTTCTGAGCCAAACTGGCCAGGGCCTACATGGTTTCTTATTGCACTTCACATCAAATCCATACTTCATGCCTTCCTCTCCAACCTCAGCTGGGATTTTCTCTCCTAACTCTTCTATGTCAGTCATAATAGCCTTTTTTCAGTTCCTTAAATATATCAAGTGTTTTCCTTCAGCACAACTTGTATCCCTGCTCTTTCCTCTGCACAGAACACTCCCCTACCCATCCTGAAACACACACCTGCATCCTGCAACCAGACCCTACCTCCTCAGAATTTTTACAATCATTCTTTCGTTTTCAGTTTAAATAAAAGCCCTTTAGATATTCCCTAGCCACCAAGTAGGTCCCGTGAATTCTTTATCACAGTATTCAACTTGTTTCCATTAGAGTATTTATCATGATTTATGATCATATATGTATTTGCTTTCTTTTGTTTACTTATTTACTGTCTGCCCTAGCTCCCAACTTAAAGACTGTTTCTCATTATATCTCCAGAGCCAATCACAACACATAGCATATAATAGATTCTTGGTAAATGAATGTTGAAAGTACAACTAAATGAACAAATGTAAAATAGGAATTAAAGAGGAGAAACAAAGAAATGACAACAATATGCCTGGTCGTAACCATTTCCTAAGCATTTAAAGATCTTACATTTGATGTCATCGTCCCATACCAGGTACTCAATCTTCTCAACTCATTAGAATCACATGGGGAATGCTTTTTTCTTTTCTTTTTTTTTTTTTTTTTTTTAAGTTCCAGGTGCATAGGCTTCATCTCAAAGCAATTAAATATGAATCTGTGGGAGGGGCATTCCATGTTTTGGTAGTTTTAAAAGTTCTCCCAGCAATTCTAATGTGCAAATAACACTAGCCCAGTGGCTCTCAAATATGATCTTCATCAGAATCCTGGGTAGCCTGTTAAAACATAGATTTCTGGGTCTCACTCCCAGCGTTTATAATGAGTCTGCATTTCTAAAGATTCCCAGGTGATGCTGCTGGACTGAGAACCACACTTTGAGAATCACTAGCTTATACTTTCATGTAGATTGCATTGGACTTTGGGAGGAGAAGAAATGCCAGAAGGGCTATTTTATGGAGAGAAACAGAAAGACTTGAAAATATCAGGATGCCTTAGGCCTAGTTTCCTAGTTAATCACTTCCATGCTGCTCACAATTGAATAGAGATGCCAGAAATCACAGAATGCCATTCAGCTGAGAGATGGAGGCAATAGTAGAGCCAATACATTGGCAACACACTCTGAACTAATTGTACTTAAAGAATCCTGAGAAGACAAAGCCCAAGGCATTGCCAGTGAAGTAAGACAATGCCATGTGTCTCCAAATAGCCTATAGCTTCTCCAACAAAGCAATCATAAATTCGATTCTGGTAATAATGCTATATTTGAATAGACTAATTTCTAGTTGTGATTTTAAGAACTACCTTTACATCTGCATGCAGTACTCAGCCTGTTGGTTTTTAGTTAGTTAACAGGCACTTGGAGTAGTAGTTAACTGTGCCATTGCTTTAAACTTTTCCTTAATGTTTAATATTTATGCTAATTCCAGTTTTCCAGCAGTCTAGGAGGGTCAGTCTCCTGGGTAAAGGCAGGGGATGCAATGCATCTTTAAATGCAACTAGGGTGATGTGAGCACTTAAGAGCTTCAGTACATCATTTTGCAATCACATATCTCAGAATAATTTATACAATCAATTAAAGAACATTATCAAGGGATGATTTGACTATTGTTGCCATGCCAACCAGTAAAAGAGACAGGGCCTTCGTGTTTAAAACCTGCACCTGGTGATGGATGTAGCTGATTTTGAGGATTCAGACACAATCACAGATGTCCAAAGGTGTGTAGGGAACATGATTTAAAGCTTTCATGTTGTGCCATTTTTACTGGCAAAAGGGTATTGATGGCATGTTGTTCACTTTCTCATTAAAATTCTGTCATTTATCACAGTGTTCTGCATTCAGAGCTGAAACTGAAGTGAGAGTGCACTTTATAGACTTATAAAAATATGATAGCAAAATGGATGATGTTCATTTGCAGGCTGAATTAACTTTTTTTTTTTTAAGTTTATGCAGCGTATTTATGAAAAGTCTGTAAATTAGGCACAACTTTATCAGCCTAAATGGACATATCTTAAATACTTTTACATTGATAATTAAAATTTTGGATGGCAAATGACTTCCAGTGCATTGAGCTCAAAGGTATTTGAAATGGGTCTCTGTAGAACACAAAAGAAAAAGCAAAGCACACTTTCCAATGTCCATATATGGCCTGATTTCTTTATGCTAATGGCCATGGTGAAATCAATAAACCTTACAGACTGCAAAACAGACTGATCTTTGGACTTACTGAGTGCCAGAAATCAAGGGAAGTTCAGGGGCATTCTTAAGTATAGACCCTATATTGGTAAGTAACAGAGATGAAATTAGAGCTTATATATATGGGATTGGCAAGCCGATTTTCTTCCCAGTATGCCAAAATTGTTTGCCTTATTAAATCAGGCCTTTCACAAACCAATTGATTATATGCTAATATGTGTAATAGATACATTGGCCATAATATATATTTTTTTAATAATGTGATGGTTATAAACTTAGACTCTAAGCCAGACTGTTTGAGTTTCAACTCTCCCCCTTGCTAGCTATGTGACATTGGGCAAGTTATTTGATATTTCTGCCTCAATTCCCTCATCTGTAAAATGGTGGTAACAGCATCCACATGGTCATATTGCTGTGAGGATTAAATGAGTTACAATGTGTAAAGCTCTTAGAATAGTGTCTGCAGTGTTTATCCTCATGGTCATCATTGTTACAATTATCATTATCATTACTGCTTTATCTTTTATGGCTCTTAGCCTTTCTATAAACAGTTGTTGAGGTAGTTACTGATTTTTGCTTTCTATTCATGCGTTGATATAACCTGGGAAGTAAAATGCACAGTGCAACTAATGATTTACTGAACTGAATGATCACAGGAAAAGTTACATTGAAATAAAACAAAAGAGACACAATGAAATAAATTGTGGAAGATCTAGGTGGAGGAGGCAGAAACTGTGATGGTTCTATAGCAAAATGGGGTCTCCTTCCTCCACCAGCTCTTATTTGAGGTATAGCAAATACCAACCTAGGATAATAAAAGGGAGTCTTTGTAGGATATAAAGAAGAAGCAGAGACACTGTACAGGAAAACAATCCCCAAACTTGTGCTCAGAGACCAGGTTAGCAATAAAAAGATGATATTTTAGAGGCTGCCATTTGAGACGGGACCCTGAAAGCCTGCTGTTCTGTATCCTGACACTTTTCTCTGATTGTGAGAAACCAGATGAAATTAAAAGATGGTTTGAGGTTGAGAGGAAAAAGAAATGGAACCATACAGGTCTGGGCAAAAGGAGATAGCAAGTTGTGAGGGACCCCACACAAAGCAGGTACTCCCTTATGCCAATGTAAGCAGGACACATGTGAACCTCTAGTTGACTCAGGAGAAAAGTCAAATGTTTTTAATTCATTGTCTGAATCATTGGTATGTGCTTGATCTTCTAATAATAAGATTTTTGTATACTATTATAGAGTATGCCTTCTCCTGCTGTCAACATTGAATGTATAAAAAGGGGACAATTTACATAATTAAGAAACATCAGAAGCTAAATGATTATCTTGGCTTGGCTATTGTGAGACATAATAATTATGAATTTAAGAGTGAACACTGGGTGTTCAGCAAACTCTGATTTCAGTAGCCTCAGCTCGCAGAATCAAAAGCTGGTATCTGTCAATGTAAGAAACATTCAAACTTGTGAAGAATTTGTGAGTTTATTTGAGCCAAAACTGTTGACAACTGCCAGGAAGCAAAATCTCAAGTCATTGGGATAATGCTCCAGAAAATGGCAGTTTTGCACCTTATTTTATACATTACAATCAAAAGAGATGATGCAAGTGAGTTACATGAAATCCATTGGTGATGGATTAGGGAGGTGGGAGAAAGCAAAGCAGGGGAACCTTTGGGATTGAGTGAAAAGTAAGATGGACATACACATCTTTTACATAGGTGGGTACAGGATAGTTAACAGTCAACAATTAACTCGATAACAATGAGGGGATTTGTGTTCTCTGCAGAGTGGTGCCTACGCTTTGAGGGGTCCAGAAAAAGGAAATTTACTTTGACATTCCAAAGTAAAAAGATAATATATAGGCTCAGTTAAGGTAATGATTGGCATGTACTTCGGTTGCGATTCGGTTCCCGGCCCTGGTCATGCAGGAGGTAACCAATCGATGTGTCTCTCTTACATCGATGTTTCTCTTCCTCTCTTTCTCTCTCTCCTCTCTCTCTCTCCCTTCCACTCTATCTGAAGATAAATGGAATAGTATCCTCAGGTGAGGATTTAAAAAAAAGAAAAAGAAAGATGCACAGGGTTATAAAGCTTCTAGGTGAGAAGGATGATAGATACATTGTTGCAAAGAACTGAATATTTCTGAGACAGATCTTTTAACTTACATTAATCACCAGTCACTGTTCAAGACACTGAGGACATATCCCTGCCTAAAAGACAAATTAGAGGGTATGTATAGGAAGCTCTCCCCAAACCTGAAAGCTTTAGGCAAATAGATTTCAAAATCAGTGGTTAAAGGAAATGAAATACACATGGAAAGACAGAGAGAGATGTAATGTGAATTTAGTTCAAAGTTACTTTACAACACACAGATGACTTGACTTAAAAAGATCTGAAGCACAAAGTAATGATAAATTTGCTTATAAGACAAAAATATGCCGAAACACTGCAAAGATTAGCCTTATGTAGCAAAGGCCTTTATCTCCCCATTTCTTGTATCTGTCTCCTTCAAATTTTAAGTACAAATACTTTTAAAGAAAGATTGTGCATTTTGATTTCATGATCAACCTATAGAACTTCTGTTTGATTTTTTCCCTTCAGATTTTCAATTCCACCAGTGTAAGAAAGATTAATTAATTTTAAACCCCACAATACCAAATGCATTTAGAGGACACTAACAAGTGATTTTTATTGTAAAAATGACTTAAACACTATGAGTAGAAACCATTACTTCTTAAATTTGAATTTTCTTTTTAAATGCTTTTTGTATTCTTGATTCTACTATTGTAAAACTAGAGTTCCTCAGTTGTAGGTCTTTGACCTGATGAGCAATAGGAACAATAATTTTAATGAATTTAAATACAATTTTTTTTTCAATTTTAAAACTATGTCTCCTCAGTTGTTTTATTTGATCTCTCCAACAAGCCCCCTGAGCTTTACAAGTGAATTCGATGGACAAGATGAGGAAAAGGAACTGACATATATCGACCATTTATTTAAAGTGTGTTAGGCTTTGTGCCCTGGCCAGTTTGGCTCAGCAGTTAGAATGTCGGTCCACAGATCAAAGAGTCCTGGGTTCAATCCCGGCCAAAGGCACATACCTTGGTTATGGTTCATCCCCAGTCCCAAGGAGGCAACAAACTGATGTGTCTCTTTCACACTGATGTTTCTCTCTCGCTCTCTCTTCCTCTCTCCTCCCTCTTGCTCTATCTGAAGATAAATGGAAAAATATCCTTGAGTAAGGATTTAAAAAAATAACAAAACAAAAAAATTCAGTGTGTTAGGCTTTGTACTGGATGGTTACATATGTTACTCTATTAGATCTTTATATTATGAGACTTCTGGTTAAGATGTCAAAGCAGGTAAATGTTGTGCTTACCTCCTCTCATGACCATATCAAAATTACAACTGAATTATAGAACAGCCATCAATAAGAACCACCAGAACTTGCTGAACAGAAGGCTTATAACTAAGGATATAAAGAAGAAGCTACAATGAGACCAGTAGGAGAAGCAGAAGTGTTGAACAGTAGGTCCCACACTCATGGTGCGATGATTAAGAATCAGGAGGGATATCTCATCTCAGCTGTGGTGGTCCTCCCTGAGGATCAAGGTGTCCAATCCCAACACTGGGGTCCCCAGCCCAGGGTTCCATGCTGGAGAACAGGAGTTCCCATAATACCTGGCTGTGACAACCAGCAAGGATTGCATCTGAGTGAAACAACAGGTTGCTGGAGTCCTAGGCGTTCTGCCTCAGGGACCTCTTACTCACAGACTCACTTGCTCTGGGCTCCAGTGCAGGGACAGCAGCTGAAGAAACACCAGGGACATACAGGGAGGAAGTGAATTTACTAGCTTTAGGGCAACACAATGGCTGGAGGGGCAGGTGTGAGGGCCGCTCACTCCAGGGATGAAAGTGCTGGCAGGCACGGTTGCTCTGTTGTTGAGCCCTATTCCTACCCAGCTGGCAAGCACAGGGGGGCACCAAATATGAGCTCTCCATTAGCCTGGCTAACACCTTTTACCCACCCCTGCACCTCCCAGTGACTCCCTGAAACCCCACCCCACACAACTTGTTCAACAATTTGGAACCTCTTTCAGTGATTTTTCCATACAAGCAACCAACTTTGGCTCATGCTACAAACTTCCTACAATCTCTCAAAACTCCACAAACCCCCAAACAAACAGTGGCTGAGTTTGGCATGCCCTGTACGACTTACAAAGCAGCCCCAAACCCAGCACAAGGGCAACTAGTCTTAACTTGCATTATAATTCCCATCTGTTGGCCCCAAGTCTGGCATAAGATGTGGCCAGTGTAAGATGAAAATTCAGATAAGCAGCCACAAGTGTGGCAATTCAAATCAAAAGACACATACAGACTGAAAGTAAAGGGATGGAAAAACATATTTCATGCAAATGAAAATAAAAAAAGCTGGGATAGCAAGATTTATTTCAGACAAAATTGACTTTAAAATATGGGCTATAACAAGAGACAAAGAAAGGTATTTTACAATGACAAAGGGATCAATCCTAAAGAGAACACAACTCTTGTAAATATCTACTAGCCCAACATAGGATCACCTAAATGTAGAAAACAAATACCAATAGACATAAAGAGAGAGATCAACAGTAATACAGTCATAGTAGAGGACTTTAACATTCCATTGACATCAGTTAATAGATCTTCTAGACAGAAAGTCTACAAGAAACAGTGGACTTAAATGACACATTAGATCATATAGATCTAATTGATATTTTGGAACATTTTGCCCAAAAGCAAGAGAATATACATTCTTTTCATGTGCACATGGATCTTTTTTGAGGGCAAATCAAGTTAGGCAACAAAAGAAATCTCAGGAAATTTAAGAAGATTGAAATAATATCAAGCATCTTCTACAATCACAATGGTATAAAACTGGAAATCCATTACAATAAGAAAACAAAATAAACATAAATCTGTGGAGGCTAAATTACATGTTACTAAACAATGAATGGATTAACAATGAAATTAGGAATGCAATCAAAAGGTACCTTAAGATAAACAAAAATAAAAACTCAATGACCCAAAATCTGTGGGACACAGCCAAAGTTAAGTGGAACATTTATAGTGATATAGGCCTGTCTCAAGGAACAAGAAAAGTTTCTGGCTAATCTCTTCAACATTAAAAAGAAAGAAAGAAAGAAAGAAAGAAAGAAAGAAAGAAAGAAAGAAAGAAAGAAAGAAAGAAAGAAAGAAAGAAAGAAAGAAAGAAAGGAAGGAAGGAAGAAAGAAAGAAGAAAATTCTCAAACAAGCAATCTAACTTTACACCTAAAGGAACTAGAAAAAGAAGAACAAACAAAGCCCAAAGTTAGTAGAAGGAAGGAAATATCAAAGCAGAAACAAACAAAATAGAGTCTAAACAAACAGAAAAGATCAATGAATCCAAGAGCTGGTTCTTTGAAAAGACAAACAAAATTAATGAAACTTTAGCCAAACTAATCAAGAAATTAAAAAAAAAAAAAAGAGATGACCTAAATAAATAAAATCAGAAATGAAAGAAGAAGCATGACCATCAACATCACAGAAATGTAAAGTATTACAGGAAACACTATGAATAACAATGTGCCAACAAATTGGTCAGTCTGCAAAAAAATGGATATATTCCTCAAACATGCAATCCTCAAAGGCTAATCTGAACAGACTGATAACTGCTAACAAAATCTAATCAGTACTCAAAAACTCCCCAAAAAACAAAAACCCTGGAAAGCATGGCTTCACAGGTGAGTTTTACCAAACATGCAAAGATGAATTAATATCTATTCTTCTCAAACTATTCCAAAAAATTGAAGAGAAGGGAAGACTTCCAAACTCATTTTGCAACTTTACCATGATATAAAAAGCAGACAAACATACTACAAAATAAATTTATAGGCCAACACCCATGATGAACATAGATGCAAAACCTCAACAAATATTAGCAAGTAGAATTCAACAATATACCAGAAAGATCATATACCATGACCAAGTGGGACTTATTCCTGGGATGCAAATTTGGCTTACTATCTGAAAATCAATCAATGTGATGCACTATATAAACAAAATAAAGGCTGAAAATAATATGATTGTATCAATAGATGCAGTAAAAACATTTGACAAAATCCATAATGTATTTATGACTAAAAACTCTCAGCAAAGTGGAGATACAGGGAACATACCTCAACACAATAAAGGCCATATATGACAAACAACAATGAAAAGCTAAAAATGTTTCCTTTAAGATCAGGAACAAGACAAGGATGCCCAATTTCACTACTTTTATTCAACATAGTATTGGAAGTTCTAGCCTCAGAAATGAGACAAGAAAAATAAATTTTAAAAGGCATCCAAATTGGAAAGAAAAAAGTAAATGTATCATTATTTACAGATAACATGATACTGTATAGAGAGAACCCTCAAAGATTCTACAAAAAAAAAAAAACTGTTAGAACTGATAATAAATTCATTAAAGTAGCAGAATACAAAATTAATATCCAGAAATATGTTGCATTTTTATACACCAGTAATTAACTATCAGAAAGAGAAATTCAGAAAGCAATCCCATTTAGACATACATCAAAAAGAATAAAATATCTTGGAATAACTTTAATCAAGAATTTAAAAGACTTGGGCTTGGACACATATAAGACATGGAAGAAAAAAAATTGAAGGAGATACAAATAAATGGAAGGCTATACCATCCTCATGAATAGAAAGAATGAACATTGTTAAAATGTCCGTACTATCCAAAGCAATCTACAGATTCAATGCAATCCATATCAAAATATTAATGGCATTTTTTACATAATTACAACAAATACTCCTAACATTTATGTGGAACCACAGAAGACCACCAATAGCCAAAGCAATCTTGAGAAAGACATACAAAGTTAGAGGTATCATGCTACCTAATATGAAACTATGCTACAATAGTAATCAAAACAGCATGGTACTGGCATAAAAAGAGACACATAGATCAATGGAACATAATGGAAAGCCCAGAAATAGACCCAAACCTATATAGTCAATTAATCTATGACATAGGAGGCAAGAATATACAACGGGGTATAGATAGTCCCTTCAATAAATGGTGTTGGGAAATCTGGACAGACACATGAAAAAAAAGAAAGAAAAAAAGAAAATGGATTGCTTTCTTACACCATGTACAAGAATAAACTCAGAATGAATTAAAGACTTAACTATAAGGCCCAGAACCATAAAACTCCTGGAAGAAAAGATAGGTAGTAAACTCTTTGACATCACTCTTAGCAGGATATGTCTTTTTAGGCAAGAGAAACAAAAGAAAAAATAAATCAATTTGGACTACATTAAACTAAAATGTTTTTGCACAGGGAAGGAAATCATCAACAAAACAAAAAGACAACCTAATGAATAGAAGAAGATATTTGCCAATGATACATACAACAAGGGGTTAGTATCAAAAATATAAAAGGAGCTCATACAACCTAACATCAAAAATAAAAATAAATGCTATTAAAAATTGGGCACAGGCCCAGCTGGTATGGTTCAGTGGATTGAGCATTGTCCCATTGACTAAGAGGTCCTGTTTTGATTCCTGGTCAGGGCACATGCCCGGGTTGCAGGCTCAATCCCAAGTAGGGAACATGCAGGAGGCAGCCAATTGATGTTTCTCTTTCACATCGATGTTTCTATCTCTCTCTTCTTTCCTCTTTCTCTAAAAAAAAAAAAAAAAAAAAAAAAAAAAAAAAAAAAATCAATTAAAACATGTTTAAAAAAAATAAAAATTTTTGGGCAGAGGACCTGAATTAACTTTTCTCCAAAGAGAACATACAGATGGTCAACAGACACACAAAAGGATGCTCAATATTACTAATCATAAGGAAAATGCAAAATTAAAACCACAATGAAATGCCACCTCACACATATCATAATGGCTATCATCAATAAATAAACAAACAACAAGTGTTGGTGAGGATGTGGTAAAAAGGGAACCTTCATGCTCTTTTGGTGGGATTGCAAATTGGTGCAGCCAATATGGAAAACAGTTTGAAGTTTCCTCAAAATCAATTAGAACTACCATATGACTCAACAATTCCACTTCAAGTATTTATTTGAAGAAATACAAAAGAGTAATTTGAAAAGATATATACATCCTCTGCTCATTGCAACATTACTTATAATAGCCCAGATATAGAAGCAACCTAAGTGTCCATCAATAAACAAATGGATAAAGAAGAGTTGATTCATATACACTATGGAATATTAGTCATAAAAAAGAATTAAATCTTGCACTGGCTGGGTGGCTCAGTTGGTTAGAGCATCATACCGTATACCAAAATGTTGCGGGTTCAATTCCCAGTCAGGGCACACACCTAGGTTGTGGATTCTATCCCTAGTCAAGGTGCACATGGGAGACAACCGATTGATGTTTCTCTCTCATCAATGTTTCTCTCTCTCTCTCAACCTTCCTCTCTATAAAAAATCAATATTTTTTATTGATGAGGATTTTTTAAAAAGAATCTTGACATTTATGACAAAATCAAAGGTCGTAGAGGGTATTATGTGAAGTGAAATAGTCAGACAGGGTATCACAAATACCATATGATTTTGCATGTATTAAAATCTAAAAAAAGAAAATAAACAAAACAGAATCAAAGTTATAGGTACAGAGAACAAATTGATGGTAACATGACTGAAAGTGGTTTGGGGATATGGGTGAAAATGAGAAGGAATTAAAAAGTACAAATTGCCAATTATAAAAACAGTTATGGGTATATAAAATACAGTACAGCAAATATATTCAATAATATTGTAATAACTAAGTACAGTGTTAGATGGGTACTAGACTTATATGAATGAGCATTTACTAAGTTAGATAAATGTCTAATTACTATGTTGTACATCTGAAACTAATATAATATTGTATGTCAAATGTAATTGAAAAATAATCTAATCCTTATATTAAATCTTAAAGGAACTTTAATAAAGTCACTTACTTGCTCTGTGACATAATTTATATGAAGATTAAAGATAATAGTATCTCACTTAGAAGTCTTTCATGAAGATTAACTGAGTTACTATATATAAAGTTTTTAGAACAATGACTAAGGCACAATAAGTATGTAATCAGTGTTATTATTTTTGCCATTGTATAATATCTCCACTGTATAGATGGGGAAACTGGGGTTTTTGCAAGTTAAATACTATACAATTAAATAGTTGAAAGGGAATGTACATCCAGATCTATCTTACTCAAATATCCATACTATTGCAGATCACTGCAGAGAATATTTATCCATTCATTTGATTAATAGTTATTGAGTTTTTAATAACTATTTTGTGTTTATTGCCAAACTGGGCACTTTGGATGATGTAAGGAGGTATAAAAATACTTACTTATGAAACAAACCTACAAGGGTAGATAATGATAATATATGGTAAGCAACAATAAAATTATATGAGATGAACATCACAGGGCAGGATGAGATTCAATTAGTGTTTTGTATTTTGTGTGTACAGAGCAACACTCTGGGTCTTGGTAGTTATAGACAATGTGCTGGACAGAGACTAAAAAAGGTGCAAATCTTTGGGAATTCTTGGCAGAGAGCAGGATGTGGAGAGGAAAGTAAGGCCCAGGAAGGAAGATAAGTTTTGCCCAACTGGAATGAAGGGGAGGCACCCTTTCCTTGACTTGAAGAACAGCTGCTTCTGCCCTGCCCTGCAGATACCCAAGGCAAAAGTGAACAGTGCTGGACTGGAAATCTGTGCACATACAGCTGGGTTTGGTGGCATAAGGAATTCAGACATTGGACCTGGATGGAAAAAGCCTGTGCAGAGGCCATAGCCAGCAGGGGCAAGCAGCCCTGAACTGAAAGTTTAGAGTGACAATCTGGGGTGATTTATTTATTATTTTTATTTTTTTCTTAAGACCCTCCTGCTTGAGGTGGCAGCAAGCAGGGGTTGCTAGCAAGCCAGGCAGAGCTGAGACATTGGAAGGAGAAGTGTCCACCCCTCATTCTACAAGCTACAGACACCACTCCCAACGTAAGTCTGTTCAAACCATCCTAGCCAGGACCTAGATACCCCTACAGAGTCCAGGTCTATGGGCCCAGGATGGACAGCTCAGAACAGGGACATTCAGTGTGTGAGACCTGAGGCAGACCCAGCCTCTGGGCTATAGAGTTCCCACACCCCAGAGTAGTTGGAGCTCCACCCTGCTGAGCTTGAGCCAGGTAGCCCAGAGCCAGGCAGAGAACCAATGACTCACATTGGTTCGCACCATAGAACCATCCCTGAGGCCCAAGACCTACACACCAAAGGATCAGATTTAAAAGCATCAGAGCAAAATCCAGCAAGCTTCACAAATAGCTGACCCAAATGATTTTTTTTCTCTTTAGTTCTTTCTTCTTTTTTTGACCTCATATGTTTTATTTCTCTCTTTCCTGTTATCCTATTCTTTTCTTCTCTTTCTCTTTTCTTCCTTTTATTATTATTTTTAATTCTTTCTTATTTTATTTTTTAGTTCTTTATTCTCCTTTTCCTCTTTTTCTTTTTCTCTTCTATTTATTAATTTATTCATTATTACTTTTTAAATTATTATAATTATTATTATTTCATTTATTTTTGTTTCCTTGTCTCTTTTTCTTTTTTTTTAATAATTTTTTTTTCTTTATTGATTTTAGAGAGAGAGGACGGGAGAGGGAGAGAGAGATGGAAACATCAATGAAAGAGAACATTGATTGGTCACCTCCTGCATGCCCCCCACTGGGGATTTGACCCACAACCTGAGCATGTCCCCTGACCGGAAATCAAACTGGTGACCTCTTGGTGCACAGGTCGATGCTCAACCACTGAGCAATACCAGCCAGGCTCTTTTTCTTTTTTATTATTGTTTTAGTTCTTTTATCTTCCTTATTTGCTTTCATATTCTCATTTTTGGTCCGCACCTTCTAATTCTTTTGGTCTTATGTCATTTAGTACTATTATTTGTTTTCTTTCTTTTCTTCTTCTTTTTTGTTCTCTGTTGTTGTTTTGTTGCGTGTGTGTGTGTGTGTGTGTGTGTGTGTCTGTGTGTGTGTGTTGTTATTGATTTGGTTTTGTTTTGTTTTGTCAGCACCTGTATAACAGCTGGCATGATGTGGTCAGGGTTAAGCCTTACATTCAGCAAGCCTGAGGAGAGACCTCACTCTCAAATGAATAATCAATAATCAAGACCCAATTACAATAGAGGTGCCCAAATAATCCCACAAGGAACATTCCTAGAGCATCCAATTCAGGAGATCAAAGAGGCTCCACCAATATGTTCCACAATACACTTTCTACATAAGACCTCCCTACAAAGACTGGAAGGGATAGCAATTCTATCTAATACATAGAAACAAACACAAAGAGACAGCTAAAATAGGGAGACAAAGAAACAAAGGAGGAATCACCAGGAAAGGATCTAAATAAAATGGAGGCAAGCAATTTATCAGACATAGTTCAAAGTAATTGGTTATAAGGATGCTCAAGGAACTTAGTGAGAATTACAAGGAGCTTAGTGAAAACTACAATAGCATGAAAAAGGAAATAGAAACCAAAAATAAGAATCAGTGAGAAATGAAGAATAACATATCTGACTTCAAGTAATCACTAGAAGGAAATAAAAGTAGATCAGGTGAAGCAGAGGACTGAATCAGTTATTTGGAATACAAAGTAGAAAAAACACCCAATCAGAGTAGAAATTAGAAACAGAATTTAAAAGCAGGAGGATAGTTTAAAGAAATTTTGGGACAATATGAAATGTTACAACATCCACATCATAGGGGTACCAGAAGGAGATGACTCTTAGCAAGGAATAGAGAACCTATTTGAAGAAATAATGACAGAAAATCTCCCTAACCTCATGAAGAAAAGTCACACAAGTTCAGGAAACACAGAGAATCTCAATCAAGATGAACCCCAAAAGACCCACACCTAGGCACATCATAATTAAAATTACAAACGTTAAAGACAAAGGAAGGATCTTAAAGGCAGCAAGAAAGAAAGAGAAACTTAACTACAAGGGAGTTTCCATAAGACTGTAATGGATTTCTCAATAGAAATACTTTAGGCCAGAAGGAATGGCATGAAATATACAAAGTAATGAAAAGCAAGGGACTGATTCCAAGACTACTCTTACCCAGCAAGGCTATCATTTAAAATTGAAGGTGAAATAAAGAGTTTCCAGACCAAAAAAAAAAAAAAAAAAAAGACTAAAACAGTACATTACCACCAAACCAGCTTTAAGAAGAAAATGAGAGAGAGAGAGGAACAAAGGTATAGAAAAAAAAATGGCAAGAAATAAGTACCTATCAATATTAACCTTAAATATAAATGGACTAAATGCTCCAAACAAAAGACATAGGGTAGCTAAATGGATAAGAAAACAGAACCCATATATATGCTGTCTACAAGAGACTCACTTAGAACAAAAGATTCACATAGACAAAAAGTGAAGGGATGGGAAAAATGTTCCATGCAAACGGAAACTAAAAAAAAAAAAAAAAAGCTGGGTTAACAATATTCACATCTGACGAAACAGACTTCCAAACAAAGGCTATAATAAGAGACAAAAAAGTCATAGCATAATACTAAAGAGATCAAACCAACAAGCAAATATAACCCTTGCTAACATATGTGTATCCAATATAGGAGCACCTAATATATATATGTACAGTCATAGGAGGGGACTTTAACACCCCACTGACATCACTGGGTAGATCTTCAAGACAAAAAAATCAACAAGGAAATAGTGGCATAAATAACACACTAGAACAATTGAATCTAGTTGATATTTACAGAACCTTTGATCCAAAAGTGGTATATTATACATTCTTTTCAAGTGCAATGGATCATTCTCAAAGATAGACCTTATGTCAGAACACAAAATAAGCCTTAACATTTTCAAGCATCTTCACAGATCACAATGGCATGAAACTAGAAATCAACTACAATGAAAACACTCAATAACATTCAAAAACAAGGAATCTAAATGGCATGTTATTAAACAATGAATGGGTTACCTATGAGATCAAGGAAGAAATCAAACACTTCCTGGAAACAAATAAAAATGAACGCACAGCAATGCAAAATCTATGGGACACAGCGAAAACAGTCGTGAGAGGGAAATTCATAGTGTTACAGGCCTACCTACCTCAAGAAACAAAAAAAAAAGCTCAAATAAACAATCTAACCTGCCTGGCCAGTGTGGCTCAGTGGTTGAGCGTCGACCCATGCACCAAGAGTTCACCAGTTCGATTCCCGGTCAGGACACATATTCAGGCTGTGGGCACGATCCCCAGTGGGAGTCATGCAGGAGGCAGCCAGTCATTGTTCTCTCTCATCTCACTCTTATTCAATGTAGTACTGGAAGTCCCAGCCACAGTGATCAGAAAAGAAGAAAAGAATAAAAAGCATACAAATTAGAAAGGAAGAAGTAAAACTGTCATTATTTGCAGGTGACATAATATTATACATAGGAAAACCTAAAGACTCCACACAAAAAATAATAGATTGAATAAATAAATTTGGTAAAGTAGCAGGATAAAAAATCAACTTTCAGGATAGATGGCATTTTTATATGCCAATAATGAACTCTCAGAAAAAAAAAAAAATCCCAGTTACCACTGCAACAAAAAATAATAAGATACTTGGGAAGAATCTTAATCAAGGAGGTAAAAGATTTGTACTAGGAAAACTACAGGACATTGAAAAAAGAAATAGAGGAAGATACAAACAAATGGAAGCATGTACTATATTCATGGATTGGAAGAATTAACATCATTAAAATGTCCATACTACCTAAAAGCAATCTATAGATTCAACGCAATCCCTACAAAAATACTAATGACCTATTTCACAGATCTAGAACTAATATTCCAAAAATTCATATGGAACCAAAAAAGACCTCAAATAGCTGTAGCAATCTTGAGAAAGAAGAACAAAGTTAGAGGCATCACAATATTGGATATTAAAACTATACTACAAAGTCATTGTAATCAAAATAGCTTGGTACTCACACAAGAACAGGCATATAGATCAAAGAAAGAGACCCCAGAAATAGACCCATATCATTATGGTCAGTTTATATTTATTTAACCAAGGAGGCAAGAACATACAATAAAGTTAAGACTGTCTCTTTAATGAATGGTGTTAGAGAAATTGGACAGGTACATGCAAAAAGAACATAAAAAAACAAAACAAACAAGCAAACAAAAACAAAACTACATCACCTACTTACACCATACACAAAAATAAACTCAAAATTTATAAAAGACTTAAATATAAGTTGCTAAACCATAAAAATCCTAGATGAAAACATAGGCAGAAAAATCTCAGATTCCTCACGTAGCAAAATTTTCAGCAGTACATCTCTTAGATCAAGAGAAACAAAGGAAAAAAAATAAACAAATTGAACTACATCTAACTAAAAATATTCTGCACAGCAAAAGAAACCATCATCAAAATGAAAAGAGAACCCACACTATGCAAGAATATATTTGCCAATTGTACATCTGATAAAAGGTTAATTTCCAAAATATATAAAGAACTCAAACAGCTCAACAAAAGAAAAACAAATAACCTAATTAAATTGGCATAGAACCTGAATAGGCACTTCTCCAAAGAGGACATACAGTTGGTGAATAGACACATGAAAAAATGCTCAATGTCACTAATCATCAGAGAAATGCGAATTAAAACTACAATGAGATATCACCTCACACATGCCAGAATGACTACCATCAATAAATCAACAAACAACAAGTGCTGGGGAGGATGTGGAGAAAAGGAAACCCTAGTACACTGCTGGTAGGAATGCAGACTGGTGCAGCCACTGTGGAAACCATATGAAATTTCCTCAAAAAATTAAAAATAGAACTACCTTTTGATCCAGCAATCCCACTTCTAGGACTATATCCTAAGAAGCCTGAAACAACAATCAGAAAGATGTTATGCACCCCTATGTTCATAGCAGCTTTATTTACAATAGCTAAGATCTGGAAATAGTCCAAGTGCCCATCAGCAGATGAATGGATAAAAAACTGTGGTAAATTTACACAACGGAATACTATGCAGCTGTAAAAAGGATTTCTTACCCTATGAGACAGCATGGATGGACCTGGAAAAATTATTCTGAGTGAAATAAGCCAGCCAGTGAAAGACAAATATCATGTGATCTCACCTATATGTGAAATCTAATGAACATAATAAACTGATAAACAAAATTGATCCAGTGGTATGGATGCATGGAACAGACTGACAAATCTCAGAGGGGAGGAGGGGGAGGATGGGAAGAGAATAACTAAAGAACTTATTATATACATATATGCATAGCCAGTGGACACAGGCAATAGTGTGGTAAAGGTCTAGGGTGGGGCAGGAGCTGGGAGGAGGGGGGCAGAGCAGGGGAAAATTGAGGGACATCTGTAATACTGTCAACAACTTTAAAAAAAAAAGAAAAAAAACAGAGCATTAGAAGAAGGTATATGTCATAAAATGTGAATGCTGAGGCTGTATAAATTTTTTACAAAATTAATGCCATGGGAAGCTGGGTATTAATGGCACATCCCACCTTCCACACATATAACAGCCTCCTCAGATAGAAGTCCTAGTAGACAAACAACAAAGAACCTGTGAGAACAGGAAAATTGCAGGCCTTTAGTAATGATGTACTCATGGAAATGAGTTGCTAATTGATGACCTAAAGGGCCAGTGAGGTGGCTAAAAGCTGTGGGTGTGAAAAATTTCTCAAATTCTAACAGAGAAATATATCTGGTCAGATTGCCTGCTTATCAGTTCTGCTTCACTAACAGCCATACAACAGGAAGCCTGTAAGATTTGGTCAGACATGCCTACTATTTATGTACATGGATGTCCCACACGTACCTCAAAGTAACCATGTTTTAAACAGAATTCATCTTTCTTGCCTAAATTTCATACTTTCTCCTCTTCAGCATAAGCCTATAACACTTCTTAACATCTTGGCCCATTTCCTCCAGTAGGCAACCACTTCTGTCAATTCCACTTCCTTAATATTTTTTCTCCCCGTTCCTTTCTCCCCATCTTCATGGATGCTGCCTTAATTTGGGTACTAATTATCTCTCACTCAGACTTTTACATAAGTATTGTACATAAATAAATTTTTCTTCTAGTCTTTTTCCTCATTTCATACTACATTCAGCCATCTATAAAGCCACAAAATTTCTAAAAAGCAAACATGTTACCATCTCCATTGTCACTGAAATTAAGTCCCAGTCCTCCTTGGTCCACAAAGATCTCCATGGGACCTCTCTAAATCCATCTCACTTACAGCACCAGCCATGCCAAAAGCCTGGCTGTGCTCTAAATGAGCCAGGAGGTATATTTTTATTTTTGTTTTTTATTCATTTTAGAAAGAGAGGAAGGGGGGAGGCTCGAGAGTGAGAGAGAGAGACGTTGATTTGTTATTCCACTTACTTATGTATTCATTGGTTGCTTCTTTTTTTTTTTTTTTTTCATATTGTACCATTTCCAGTGCTCTTTTTTCCTTTGTATTGAATTTATTGGGGTGACACTTATTAACAAAATTGGACATGTTTCAGCTGTACAACTCCACAACACATCATCCATATACTGCACTGTGTGTTCAACCCCCACCACCACCCAAGTTAAGTCTCCGTCCATCACCATCCATGGACAGAGCAGGCTTGACAGTTGCTGGAGGTGTAGGGAATTGGTTGCTTTTTACATGTGCCCTGACAGGGGATTGAATCCTCAAACTTGGCGTATGGGGACGACACTCTAACCCACTGTGCTACCTAACCAGGGCGAGCCAGGAGTTTTGATTTTTATGCCCTTGATCACATGACATCGTCAGCCTAGACTGACCTGCTCCTGCCAGCATGGTGGAGACCTACTCTGTCAGCTACTCTTCAAGTCTTCACTCACTGTCACTGGAGACTTGGAAACACCAACTTTGCATTTCCAATATACTTCTATCATTATGCCTTATCACAGTTTTTATTAACTTATTTTTCTCAACTACTGTGCTTTGAGCTCCTTAAAGTCAGAATTTTTGTTTTTCTCAAATTGGCACCCCTTATATTTTGGACATTTCCTGGACTATTTTATATATATATATATATATATATATATATATATATATATATATATTTATTTATTTTTATTTTTTTATTTTTCATTTAGTCTTTTTTTATTATTAATTTATTTTTGTTACAGATGTTTCTCCTTTTTTCCCCATTGATACCTCCTCCCCATCCCCCCACCCCATCCCCAGCTTTGTTGTCCATGTCCATCAGTTATATATACATGTGTATAAGTTCTGTGGTTTATCTCTTCCCTCCCCCCCCCAACCGCCTCTTCTGAGGGTTGTCTGACAACCCTCCTGGACTATTTTAAATGTTAATAAAAATCTTTTGAAAATCTGAATGAATGAGAAAATTAGATATGGCCTATATTCTCTCACACACACAAGCATTCATACATATACACATATATAGCTACATTGTATGCACTCATGTCTCTCCTCATGGCACAAACAAACCTGCTCTTTCAGAGTATTTAGGGGAAAAAAAAACAAAACAGGAGAAAAGTATTAGGACATTGGAGAAAAAATGAGTTTGGTAAAGCTTATGTTGAGTGACCAGCCACAGGAAAACTGCCTATTTTAGAAAACTGTCTAAAAAGCTTATCGTACAAGTGTGGGTCAAAATAGGATAAATTACCAGCCATCATTGCCTAAATGATAAATCATAAATAAGGATATGAAATAATAGCAACAATAAGAAGAGAAAAAATACAAATAAATAATACAATAAAAATAAATAAATAATAATATAAGAATAAACTCTGTTTCATATACTCACAAGTGTAAACCTGCTTTTGCAACCCCTGTATTACTATCAACATTAACCACAAACATAAATACCCACAGACTCACTGAATTGCAGAAATAGTCAGAACACTGCCTGAGAAACACAGAAGAGCATTAAGACTTTCTCAATGATGATGGAAGACAATTTAAGACTCAATGACTTTTGATGGGACAGAAACATTTCTGGTCTCTAGAATGGTTTTTACTACCTTTCATCATGAAAAAATCATTAAAGAGTTCCCTTTCCGACTGAGACAGACTTTCCAGAAAAATACTTGACTTCAGGGATCTAAGTCTCACTCAAAGAAAATGGAGCAGAGTGATTCTGCCATGTTAGGGAAAAGCCTGTAGAATGTACTTGCCCTTTCCACCTCTGGTTTTTCTGACTTCCTAGTTCTAAGAAATAAAGTTTTTCTTGAAGGCTTATTAAAAAAATATGCATGAGCATTTTTAGTCATTGAATAGCTCTTATGAAACAATATCACGATGAGCTAAGTGAAAATTAGAGCCACATGCTTAAGATTTCCCTGAAAAATACACATAACCTTTAAAATAAAGAACATAAGTGCCAGAGAAAAGTATGTTTTTAATTTATTTGAGTTGAAAACATTTGAAACATATTTTTAGATATTTGACCACAATTTTCCAAAAACCATTGAATTTCTTATAACCCCTAAAAGATGTCTTTCTTTTGAGGAATGGCAGGGAGCAACTGGCTTATTAACTAACTTAAAATCCTACCTTCCATTGCTTTTGAACATTACTTTTTTTTTTCCCCTACAACTGTAGGTTTTTTATTGTGGGTCAAAAAAATATTGATGATCATGGCTCTTGAGGAAAAACATTTCACTTTCCTATCTTTTTATTTTTAAGAAAGAAAATGTTAACGACCCCAAGGAACTTGGCTTGAGTGTTGGAGCTACATGAAGAAAAAGTGAATGACCATCTTTGTAATTTAGATAATACAGGGTTAGCGACAGAACCAATTGCTGCCTGCTGTCAGGGAACTCCACAGTGGTCACAGTTAAGTTTTCCATTTTTTTTCCTATATGATTTAAAATTCACATGAGGATAACTACTAACATGCTCAGTAACAATTCAAAAGATATTTTCTCTAGAGAAATTGTTCATATGACAACAGTTAATGGACCCTCATCTTGTCCATTAGTTAGCAGAGAAGATTATTTTATCAAATCTACTGCTTGACTCCTTGGCCTTGAAAGTTATAGAATCTTTAAGTTGTAAATCTACATGATTCCACCATGCCAGAGAATGTAGGACTCTAGGCATTGACTATTTTAAGGTTTGGCCTTGAATGTGTGTACGTGTGTGTGTGTGTGTGTGTGTGTGTGTGTGTGTCAGAGACAGAGAGCAAGAGACAGAGAGAGAGAGAGAGAGAGAGAGAGAGAGAGAGAGAGAATTTATATATGAGTATATAAAGTATTTATGAGTGGAAGGGGAGAGAAATTACTTACATGGCCAAGGGGGAACTCATTTTTTATCTCAGAGACAGATGTGATGTAATGAAGAGTCTCATGCTTAAATCTGGGTGGTCAGAATTAAAATTCCATTTCTAGCTAATTATGAGGTCTTGTGAAAGTGCTAAATATATTAGTCACAATCCTTGGCCCACCCACATATTCGTCAAAGGGAAGCTACCCATAACCAAAGATCCTGGTAGCTAAGCAGCAATACTAGATTTTGTAAAGTCCCTCTCCCTGAATAAAGCTGATTGGGCCAGAAGTGAGCACCTGATTCAAAGATAATCAATCACTAGGAAATCCAGTGACTTGTAGCCTGGGTCAAAAGAAATAAGATGAGCAAATCAGACAGCCCGTGTGTGTGTGTCTGTGTGTGTGTGTGTGTATCTGAATATAGATAGATATATACATAGATATAGATATAGATATAGATATAGATATAGATATAGATATAGATATAGATATATAGATATTTTGTATCTATATATATATAATCTCTTCAAAATCTGCTTGTCAGTGCTGAAAGCTGTTACTGAAAGTCATAGCTAGAGCTGAAAAGGACATATGAAAGTATGATTTGAAAAGGAATTACCTGGTAGCAGAACAGAAATACAGAGAGACAAATGATGGTGGTCCATACCTCTGGCATCCTTAGACATCCACAGTGATGTCTTGGCTCATCTTCATAAAATTAAGACCTTTTGAGTCCTGTCTTGGCTCTTCTCAAGATTTTTTCACTCTATGTAGATCTCAACAATGATCCACTTTAGTTGAGTTTTCTTGGAGGATGATGGTGTCTAAATGGGTCTTTTGGTGACTATATACATCATTGTAGAAATTCTTTCAGGAGACAAAAATTCAATTGAGTTTTTACAACATTTCTTGTGAACAATTAATTCAAGTTCCATATTCTACATGAGTCTTTGTCAGGAGAGGAGTCTCTTCTAGTTATAACATAGAACCAGGCTAACCAAAATAGGCAAATCTTGGAGAGCATCCTGAAATCTTAAACCCAGACTAGATATTTGGCTAGTGGTCTCACATTTTGTTTCTTCACATAAGTCTCATCTCTCCTACTCTTCTCTCTGGAACCTTTTGTGGCCTCATCTTCTTCTAAGGCTATGTCAAACAAAGAATCTCTGGCTGTTCGTTTATGTTCATAATCTGTCAACCAACTCTGTGCATTCTAATATTTCAGGATCTGCCCCATACCTACTCTTTCCATGCACTGGTCCTTTTCAAGAATTCTAAAAAGAAGGAGAGGAGATGGTCATGAGAACAAAGGGCCTATTTATAATTTTCCTGGAAGTACCTATTCATATACTGCAACAAAGAAAATACCCTTGTTTAATATTAGAATTTGATACAGAAGATTATTAGTCTCGTGCCTCTTTGTGCATAAATATGTGAGTAAAGATCAGAGAAAATCATAAAATTGTTTTCATGCAAGAATTACAACAGCATCATCACCAATAACTTTTAATTATTTTAAGTGTTAATATGTATAAACCATTTTAGAGATCAATTAGTTTCCACAACAACCTTACTAATCTTATTCTGAAATAAGAGATTAAAAATGCTTAAAAGTCACAAAACTGGAATGTGCCAATCCTGGACTACTAAACATGGTCTAGTTCCAAATTCCTTGCTTTTTTGCCCCACACATAATTGATTTATTTTACATTGCTTCCTCTTTTTAGAAACAGCCAGACCTACTTCTTCAAGACTTGTTGACACCAGCTGCTGCTGGCAGAGGTCACTATAAACACTCAGTTCATTTGCTCAAGCAAGCCCCATTGACTTGACTCCCAGGAAACAGGAATGAGTTTTCCCAGCCCTGTGTCTCTAGCAAAACCTGATTATATTTTCAATAACCAATACCTGAGCTAAATTTGAAGTATCTACCCTGTGACTAGCAATGATAATTGTATGCTTAATCAGAGACTGACTCAGCACTATACCAAGCCCACACATGATACAAAAGTGACTATTGGGCTAACTGAATTTTGGGTCTCCACACGTCTTCTGATTTTGAGGGGTTTTTTGGTTTGTTTGTTTGTTTGTTTGTTTGTTTGTTTGTTTTTATCCTCACCCAAGGACATTTTTCCAATTTTTGTTCAGATAGAGTGGGAGGGAGAGAGAGGAAGAGAGAGAGAGAGAGAAATATCGACGTGAAAGGGACACATCGAGTGGCTGCTTCCTGCACGACCCAACCAAGCCTGGGGACAAACTGCAACCGAGGTACATGCCCTTAGCGAGAACTGAATCCGGGTCTATCTGGACCACAGGCCGATGCTCTAACCGCTGAGCCAAACCAGCCAGGGCTGATTTTGAGCTTTTAAAAATTGAGCTCTTTGTCCATCTGGTGTGGTTCAGTGGTTGAGTGTCAACACATGCACCAAGAGCTCGCCAGTTCTATTCCTGGTCAGGGCACATGTCCAGGTTGTGAGCCCAATAACCAATGAGGGGCATGCAGGAGGTGGCCAATTGATGTCCTCTCTCATTGATGTCTCTATATCTCTCCCTCTCCCTTCCTCTCTCTCTAAAATCAATACAGAAAAATTATTAAAAATTGAGCTCTTTGAACAGATTTGGATAGAAGACATTTTTAGCACTTTATAATGTATAATCATTGTCCCCAACTTTACTATGCATTGAAATCACTTGGGAATCTTAAAAAAAAAAAAAAACAACCTGATGCCTGGCTCTCATCCCCAAAGCTGTGATTTAATTGTCACCTGAAAATTGAGATTTTTTAAAGCTTCCCAGGTGATTCTAACATGTAGCAATTTGGGGAACCAATGGTTTAGATTGTTGTCACTACAAAACAGAGAGATGTGAGTGCAGGCAGATATTATTCCATATTATATTTGAATTATCCAAACAAAATGCATACCGCCATAGGCAGAAGGTCTACACTTTCTAGATTTATAAACTCTGGCAAGACTTCTTATTTGTAAAGTGGGAATGATACTAGTATCTATCTATCAGGAAAGTTAGAATGTTTAAATAAAATTGGCTAGAAAAGCACTTTAAACAGTAAGCATTTTATAAAATGTCACTTATTATTATTATTGTTGTTATATAGCATATTATTTAAAGAACTTCTATTGTCATATTCTTATTACCCATCTCTTTTTCCCTTCATATAATCGTATAAGGTACGTACTAGAAATGGTACAATCCAAAGCATAATAAGATGTAGATAACTGCTAAATTAAACATTTCAATAAATAGAAGTTCTTGAGAGCATCTATCACATTCATTTCATCTGGGGAAAAAAAAAACAAACAGCCTCTGATAACAGTTTGTGAAGTATAAGACAGGAATAAGACAATAAATCTTTTACAATGGTGTCACAAGAAGAGTGTCTATGAGTTTATAAACAATCTATGCATTCAAAGAGAACATTTAAAAATGTTTAAATCTTCAGCCCCAAAGCACTTTTTGTGTTAAAGAAATGGGTATTTTATATGACTTATTCAGATAATTACCTAACTTATTGAAGTCACAAAAAAGGAGGAAAAATAAGTCACCCTTGTGGTAACTTTCTCACACAAATCCTGTAAATATTTTTAAATCTTTTCCTGCATATGCTTTTTGTTGTCCAGCCACAGGGTCAAGACAATATAGGGTTTTTTCCCCCTCTTTTGTTTACCTAGTATACTCTCGACAAGGTGTTTTAAAAACAATACAAACAGAGATTCCAGGTTGGCTGCAGAGTAGGTGGAAGCTACAGTCACCTCCTCATGGTGCCAAACTAGATTTACAGATAAATTATGGATCAATCAACCTGAATAATCAATTGAAGCTAGTTTAACAGAAGTATTATAACCAAGAATTTACAGAAGAAACAACATAGATACTTGTAAGAATGGTGGAGACTCAGAAATGACTGGCACCCACATCCATGTGCAGAATCCAGAAAAATGTCTCAGCTGCAAAAGTCCCCGCTGAGGAGTGTGGGGTCTCAACCCCATACTGGGATCCCTAACCCAGATCACCAGGGCCAGGAAGAGGAGCCCCCATAGCATCTGGCTGTAAAAATCAGCAAGGATTCTGTCCACCTGGGAAAGAAAGGAGTCTGCTAGAAACCCAAGTGCTCTCTTAAAGAGCCAGCACACAGGATCTTGTTCTCGAACACTCATCCAGGGCTCCAGCTGAGGGAAGGTGGTTCAAGGGGTATGGCAGTCATAAAGAGAACATCTGGATGGGGTAGCCCCAAGGAGAGATCTGGAGGGTCACCCATTGAGGCTCCTGTGCTGAGTCCCTAACCCATACTGCCTTCAGATGCTATCTTTACAGGATTAAACACTCTTAGCTGATAGCACTAGCCTGGGGAGTGCGCTAGCTATCTTCCAACTACAACAACACCACTAAGCCAGGCTCAAGTCCCACAGAAAGTTCTGCTGGCTACACCCGACAGTGACGTTTGGTGTACTCTTTTTTTTCTGGAGAAGCTCTTGGAAGAGACTCAGACAGTCATTGACCTGTTGTACCTTTGGAACAAGGGGCATTCTTCACCACCTTTCAAGGCTGGCAGCTGCTCCCCACTAACCTGCTGATTCACTTGACCTGTCTTTCTGATTCCTGGTGGCCCTGCCCTGCTGAGCTAAGTCCTGCAGGGAATGAAAGTACTACACAGAGCTAGGATCTTCAGAGTAATTCTCCCTGGGAAGCTCTTTTCCAGGATTCAAACGAGAACTGGGTTATGCCACTCTGGAGCAGAGGGGCCATTCTTAGCCCTGCTGCGAATTTAGCTGGTGCCCTCCCTTAAGGGGAAACTCATTTGACCTATCTTTCTAATTCCCTCCCAGGGGTGCCACTCTGCTGAGCTTGCTCCTGCAGCGGGGTCAGCTGGCTGTACCCAACCTGCACCTGTGGAATGGTCCTTCTGAGGAAGCTAGGGTTAAAGACTCAAGCAGAGACAGAGTGATATGGATCTGGAGTAAGGGCCACTTTCCCCCATTGATTGCCTGACTGCACTGATCCCAAGCAGGAGATAAAACCGCCCCATCCTCCAGACCCCAATCAAACCACCCTATCGAGCTTGCACCTTGTGGAAGGACCAGTGGGTGGTGGAAAGACTGGGTCCCCTCTACAGTCTTTCTTCAGAAGGCTCCCATGGAAAACCAGTCAACCTCAGGGGTGGAGGAGGGGCCAACAGCTGAAGGCTGCCTTCAGGGTACCTTGGACATTTTATTCATCTGCCCCTGGTCAGAATTGGAGGAAGCCAAGCCTTGTACACAGTTTGGCTCCTTCCCCACACACCCAGGCCCCGTAGACACAGTCACAAACAGCAAATTGTGTTGTAGCTCCAGACAAGTGGCCCAAGGCCAGTTACAGGCAGTGTCTGACATTAACTTGCACTGGAACCTCACCCAAGTAGACCCAGAACCCACACCAAAATTGACCCACTAGCTACACAAGCAGCACACCCAAAGGGAGATCCCAGAAGGCACCAGACACTGCAGGGAACAATTCCTACTCAGCAAAGGGCAGCCCCCCACACTGTGGCTCATACACTGTGATCAAGATCTATCCTTATAGTGAGCTATCCCGAGTGTTAACCCTACCCTTGAATGGGGCAACAGCATTCAAGACCCAAAAACAGTAGGAGGGTGCACATAACCCACACATAAAACATTCCTGGAGCACCTAGCTCAGGTGATCTAGAAGACTGCACCACCAAGCCCCACAAGATACCCACAGTATAAAATCACCATAACAAGTTTGGGAGTCATAGCAGACCTACCTAATAAACAGACACAAACACAAAAAGGCAAACAAAATGGGAAGACAAACAAACATGCCTCAAATGAAAGAACAAAATAAATCTCCAGAAAAAGAATTTTTAAAAAATGGGAGCAACCAAAATACCAAATGCAGAGTTCAAAACAATAGTTATAAAGATGCCCAAGGACCTTAGGGGAAGAATGGGTGGATCACATAAAGAACTTAAACAAAGATAGAGTAAGCATTACAAAGGACATAGAAACCATAAAAAATAACTAGTCAGATATGAAGAATACAGTATCTGAAATGATGAATACACTAGAGTGATTCAACAACAGATTAGATGAAGCAGAGGATCAAATCAGCAATTTACAGGACAAGATAACAGAAAACACCCAGGCAGAGCAACTAAAAGAAAAATAATTTTAAAAACTGAGCAAAGTCCAAGGGACTCTGGAACAACATCAAGTGTAACAACAACCAAATAATAGGGGTACTAGAAGAGGAGGGAAAGCAAGGGATAGAAAATGTGTTTGAAGAAATAATGGCTGAAAAGTTCCTTAACGTTGTGAAGAAAAAAGACACACAAGTCTAGGAAATACATAGAAGTACCAAACAAGAAGAACCCAGAGACACCCACACCAAGACACATCAAAATTAAAATGCTAAAGGTTAAAGATAAAGAGAGAATCTTAAGAGCAGCAATAGTAAGACAGTTCATTACCTATAAGGGAGCTCCCATAATGCTATCAGATGGTTTCAACAAAAATACTTCAAGCCAAAAAAGATTGCCATGAAATATTCAAATGATGAGAAGAAAGGGCCTACAACCAAGAATATTCTAACCAGCAAGGCTATCATTTAAAATCAAAGGCTAAAGGAGTTACTTAACACCAAAACAGTATTACAAGAAATGTTGAAGGTCATCTTTAAATAGAAGAAAGAAAGAGAGAGAGAGAAGAACATAGATATAACAAATAAAATGGCAATAAATACTTATCAATAATTACTTTAAATTATTACTTTTGTTTACTTTAAGATTGAGCAAATTAAATACTCCAATCAAAAGACATAGAGTACCTGAATGGATAAGAAAACAAGACTTGTATATATGCTGTCTACAACAGACCTACCTCAGAACAAAGGTTACACACAGACTGAAAGAAAAGGATTGGAGAAAATATTTCATGCAAATGAAAAAAAAATTTTTTTAAGGTGGTGTCACAATGCTTATAGCAGACAGAAAAAAAAGAGAGAGAGAGAGACTTCAAAACAAAGACCATAATAAAAGAAGAGGAAGTACATTATATGAAGCTAAAGAGATCAATCCAACAAGAGGATATAACCCTTCTAAACATATATGCACCCAACATAGGGGCATATAAATATACAAAGAAAATATTGGTGGACATTAAGGGAGAGATCGGTATCAATGCACTCTTAGTAGGGGATTTTAGCATCCCAATGACATCATGGATATATTCCAAACAAAAAATCAAAAAGGATACAGTAGCCTTAATTGACATGCTAGACCAGATGGATTTAATTGATATTTACAGAGCATTTTACTCCAAAACAGTAGAATATACATTTTTTAGAGGGCACATGGAACATTCTCCAGGATAGATGACATGTTAGGACTCAAAACATGCCTCAATAAATTTAAATTTTTTGAAATCATATAAAGCATCTTCTTAGACCATAATGGTATGAAACAAGTAATTAATTACAAGGAAAAAACTTAAAAACACACAAACACATGACAGCTAAATAACAAGTAACTAAACAATGAATGGATCAACAATGAAATAAAAGAAGAAATCAAAAGTTACCTTGTGAAAACTGAAAATGAATACACAACAACAAAAATCTATGGAATACAGTGAAAGCAGTCCTGAGAGCGAAATTCATAGCAATGCAAGCTACTTCAAGAAGCAAGAAAAATCTAAAATAAACAATCTAATTCTATATCTAAAACAACTAGAAAAATAACAACAAGCAAAGCCCAAAGTAAATAGATGGAAGGAAATAAAGATTAGAGCAGAAATAAATGATATAGAGACTAAAAATTCAAACAAAAGATCAGTGAAACCAAGAACTATTTCTTTGAAAAGATAAACAAGATTGACAACCCTTTAACTAGACTCATTAAGAAAAAAAAAGAGAAAGGAACCAAATAAATAAAATTAGAAATGAAAGAGGAAAACTAAGAACCGGCACCACAAAAAAAAAAAAAAAAAAAAAAAAAAGAAAAAAGAAAAGAAAAAAAAAAAGAAAGAAAATATTACAAAAAATGATGTGCCAACAAACTGAAAAACCTGGACAAAATGAATACATTTCTAGAAACATACAATCTTCCAAAACTGAATCAGGAATAATCAGAAAATCTGAATAGACCAATTACAACTAATGAAATCAAAGCAATAATAATAATAATAAAAACTCCCAGCAAACAAATGTCATGGCCTGGATGGCTTCACAGGCAAATTTTACCAAACATTCCAAGGAGAACTAAAACCTATCATTCTCACCATATTTCAAAAATTCAAGAGGACAGGATATTCCAAAGCATATTTTATGAGGCCATATGTGACAGATCCACAGCCAATATCATACTCAATGGGCAAAACTAAATGCATTTTCCTTAAGATCAGGAACAAGACAAGAATGTCTACTTCCACCACTCTTATTCAACATAGTACAGAAAATTCTAGCCACAGCAATCAGACAAGAAGAAGAAATAAAAAGCATCCAAATGAGAGATTAAGAAGTAAAACTGTCATTATTTGCAGATGACATGATACTATATATAGCAGTGATTTTCAAACTTTTTCATCTTATGGCCACATAAACTAATTTCTAAAATTCTCCAACACACCAAAAAATATATTTTTTTGCCAAACTCACACACACACAAAAGGGTATAATTTTGATTCAGTCACACCTGATGGCTATTGTTGGGTTGTTTATTGACATTTTTAAAATTTGTATTTGACAATCTAAGTAAAAAGAGGTCAGTGTCCCTAACTAAGTAGTCAGGAATTGCATGCTTTAAAAATTCTAGTGGCACACTAGTTGAAATTGCTGCTATTTAGAAAACCCTAAACACTCCACCAAAGAAAAACTAGAACTGATAAATGAATTCAGTAATACAAATTTTGCAGGATACAAAATTAATACTCAGAAATCAATTACATTATCATACACCAATAATAAACTATTGGAAAAGAAAATATTCCATTCACAATTGCCTCAAAAAGAATAAAATACCTAGGAATAAATGTAACCATTGAGGTAAAAAACCTATACTCGGAAAATTATAAGACAATGAAGGAAGAAATTGAGGAAGAAACAAATAGTTGGAGGCATATACTGTGGTTTTGGATAGAAAAAATTCACATCATTAAAATGTCCATACTACCAAAAGCAATCTATAGATCAATGCCATTCCTATCAAAATACCAATGGAATTTTCACAGAACTAGAACAAATTTTCCAAAAATTTATAGGAAACCATAAAAGACCATGAATAACCTCAGCAATCTTAAGAAAGAAGAACAAAATTAGAAGTACTGGTATAAAAACACACATAGAGCTCTGGCCGGTTTGGCTCAGTGGTTAGAACGTCAGGTCCCCAAACCAAAGAGTCTCAGGTTCAATTCTGGTCAAAGGCATGTACCTCTGTTGCGGTTCATCTCTGGCCCTGGTTGGGGTCGTGTGGGAGGCAACCAATCGATGTGTCTCTCTCACATCGACGTTTCTCTCTCTTTTTCCCCCTCCTAATCTATCTGAAGATAAAATGGAAAAATATTCTCAGATGAGGATTAAAACACACACACACACACACACACACACACACACACACACACATCAATAAAACAGAATAGAGAACCCATAAATAAACTCATGCCCTTATGGCCTTATGGTGAATTAAATTAGACAAACAAGGCAAGAACATACGATGAGGTAAAGAGTTTCTTCAATACAAGGCATTGAGAAAATTGCACAGATACAAGCAGAAAAAAAAGAAGAAACTAGACCAACTTCTGTATCATATACAAGAATAAATTCAAATTGGATTAAAGACTTAAATGTAAGTCCCAAAACCATAAAAATCCTAGAAGAAATCATAGGCAGTAAAATCTTGAACATTACTTGTAGAATAGTTTTTCTAATATATCTTCTCAGGCAAGGGAAACAAAATAAAAATAAACAAATGGAACTACAACAAATTAAACTATTTTTGAAAAACAAAGGAAACAATCAACAAAATGAAAAGGTAACCCACTGAATGGGAGAACATATTTACCAATGATACATCTGATAAGTGGTTAATATCCAAAACTTATAAAGAACTCAAAACAACACATAACACTCCCCATACAATCCAATTAAATAATGTGCAAGGGACTGAATAGACACTTCTCCAAAGAGGACATACAGGTGACCAACAGACATATGAATAGATGCTCAACATCACTAATCATCAGAGAATTACATATTAACACCACAATGAGCTACCACCTCACACCTGTCAGAATGGCTATTATCAGTAAATCAACAAACAAGTGTTGTCAAGGATGTGGAGAAAAGGGAACCCTGGTGAACTTTTGGTGAGATTGCAAATTGGTGCAGTCACTGGGGAAAACAGTGTGGACTTACCTCAAAAAATTAGAAATGGAACTGCCTTATGACCCAGCAATTCCACTTCTGGGAATAGTATATCCAAAGAATCTCAAAACACTTTTTTGAAAGAATATGTGCACCCCTATGTCTACTGTAGCTTTATCTACAATGGCCAAGATATTGAAGCAGCCCAAGTGCCTATCAGTAGATGAGTGGATAAAAAAAAATCTATGGTACATTTATACAATGGAATGCTACTCAGACATAAACAAAGAAGGAAATCTTACCTTTTGGGACAGCATGGATGGGCTTGGAGAGTATTATCCTACGTGAATAAGCCAGTCAGAGAAAGACAAATACCATGTGATTTCACTTATATGTAGACTCTAATGAACAAAATAAACAAACAAAATAAAAACAGACTCATAGATGCAGAGAACAGACTGACAGCTGTCAGAAGGAAGGGGATTAGGGTATAGGTGAAATAGGTGAAGGGTTTAAGCCAAAAAAAAAAAAAAAAGAAAACCCTCATAGACATAGACAACAGTACGGTGATTGCCAAAGGGAAATGGGAGTGGGTGCAGGCACAAGACGGTAAAGGGTGGATTAATGGTGACAGAATGAGTCTTGACTTGGGGTGGTGAACACACAATAAAATATACAGATGATGTATATAGATTTGTGCACTTGAAACCCACATAATTTTATTAACTACTATAACCCCCCGAAATTCAATAAAATGTATGTTAAAAAAAAACCCATACAAACTGATCCCAGTGTGAATCTAGCCTCCATACCTACTAGTTGTGTTACCTTGTGCGTCTTGCACAAGTAAGCAATGTCTTCCTCAGTTTACTCACGAGCTAAATGAAGATATTAGAAGTTACTTCTTTGTGGTATTGGGAGGATTTCATTAATTTCTCAATTGATTTAATTATTTATATGTAAAATTTACTATAATTTGCTTAATTGTGTAATTAATTTAATTATATGTCATTTGAAAATATTTGAAGCAACATAGATGCTTCTTAAATACAGACATTCCTTTTATAAATAAGCCTCTTCCAGTCTTACTCACAACCCAGTTTTGCAATGTCAAATGGTCTACCCACATTAATGTTCCTTCCTGACAATAATGTTCTGGGGAAGTGAAGGGATCCAGAATATACCGCTATGGAGATTTTTTTTTTTCTTTTTTTGATTTTCCTTATCTGCCTAAAATTAGAGCCTCAAAAGAATCCATCATAAATCCTCTCCCAGGCAGTTTTTAAACCAGGAAAGATTGACACCTATTACTAGAAACAAGTCTGCACCTGAATAAGAAATTACTTAAACAGACATTGTCACAAAATGATCCTATCTCCCTTCTTTTTTCACAAGGTCCAATTTATCTTTCCTAAAAGTCATTTGTTTTTCCATAAGTGCCTCTCTGCTTCTTTATGTTCCTCTTTTTTTTTAAATTGAATTTATTGGGCTAATATTGGTTAATAAAATTATATGTTTCAGGTACACAATTCTATAATAACATCATCTGTATATTGTACTGTGTGTTCACCACCTCAAGTCAATTCTCCTTTCATCACCATTTATCCACCTTTACCTTCTACATCCCCCCAACTTCATTTTCCTCTTGCAGTCACCATATTGTTGTCTGTGTCTATGTGTTATTTTTCACCCAGCGCACAGTGCCCTTCCCCTCTAACAGTGCTCAGTCAGCTCTCTGTATCTATGAGTCTGTTTCGATTTGCTTTGCTAGTTTATTTTCTTTATTAGATTCTACATTTAAGTGAAATCATATGACGCCTGCCTTTCTCTGACTGGCTTATTTCACTTAGCATAATAGTCTCCAGGTCCATTCATGTTGTTGCAAAAAGCAAGATTTCCTTTTTTTTTTTTTATTTTTATGGCTAAATAGTATTCCATTGGGTAAATATACAGCAGCTTTCTTATCCACTCATCTGGTGATGGACACTTGGGCTGCTTTCAAATCTTAGCTATTGTAAATAAGGCTGTAATGAACATAGGGGTGCATATATTCTTTCAAATTAATGTTTCAGGTTTTTTAGGATATATTCCCAGAAGTGTAGTTGCTTGGTCATAAGGCAGTTCCATTTTTAATTTTTTGAGGTAACTCCTTACTGCTTTGCACAGTGGCTACACCAATCAGCATTGCCTCCAACAGGTGCTCTTTTCTCTACATCCTCATCAACATTTGCATTTGTTGATTTATTGTTGACAGCCATTCTGACAGGTGTGAGGTGATATCTCATTGGGGTTTTAATTTGCATTTCTCTGATGATTAGTGACTTTAGGCATCTTCTCAGATGTCTATTGGTGTTCTGTATGTCCTCTTTGGAAAAGTGTCTATTCAGATTCTTTGACCATTATTTAATGGGATTTTTTCTTTTATGGTGTTGAATTTTATAAGTTCTTTATAAATTTTGGATATTAACCCCTTATCAAATGTATTGGCAAATATGTTCTCCCATTCAATGCACTTTTTATTTTGTTGATGGTTTCCTTTGTTGTGCAAAAACTTTTAAATTTGATGTAGTCTCATTTGTTTATTGTTGCTTTTGTTTTCCTTGCCTGAAGAGATATATCAGAAAAAAATATTGCTACAAGAAATGTCCAAAGTTTTACTGCCTATATATTCTTCTAATATTTTTATGTTTTCAAGTCTAACATTTAAATCTTTAATCCATTTTGAGTTTATTATTATGTATGGTGTAAGAAGATTGTCTAGATTCATTTTTTTAATGTATCTGTCCAATATTTCCAACACCATTTATTGAATAGACTATCTTTACCACACTATGTTTTTGCCTCCTTTGTCAAATATTAATTAACTATAAAGGCATGGATTTATTCCTGGGCTCTCTATTTTGTTACATTGATCTATGTGTCTGTTTTTATGCCACTAACCATATTGTTTTGATTAATATGGCCTTGTGGTATAGTTTGGTATTAGGTAGCATGATTCTCCCAACTTTGTTCTTCTTTCTCAAGATTGCTATGTCTATTTGGGATCTTTTGTGGTTCCATACAAATTTTTGGAATATTTGTTCTAGTTCTGTGAAATATGCTATTGGTATCTTGATAGATATTGCATTGAATCTATAGATTGTTTTGGGTAGAATAGACATTTTAATGATGTTAATCCTTCCTAACCATGAACATGGTATATGCTGCTACTTATTTGTATCTTCTTCAATTTCTTTCTTTTCAGTGTCTTATAATTCTCTGAGTACAGATCTTTTACATCCTTGGTTAAATTTATTTCTAGGTACTTTATTCTTTTTGAAGCATTTGTGAATGGGATTGTTTCTTAGTTTCCCTTTCTGATAGTTCATTTTTGGTGTATAAAATATAATTAATTTCTGAATATACATTTTTATCCAGCTATTTTACTGAATTCATTTATCAGTTCTAGTAGTTTTTTGTGTGGAATCTTTAGGGTTCAGTAATAATGTCTGCAAATAATAATGATGGTTTTACTTCTTACTTTCTAATTTGGACTTCTTTCATTTCTTCTTCTTGTCTGATTGCTGTGTCTACAACTATGAGTATCATGTTGAGTAAGAGTAGTGAAAGTAGACATCCCTGTCTTGTTTCTGATCTTAAGGAAAACACTTGTAGATTTTGCCCATTAAATATGATGTTGGCTCTTGGTTTGCAAAGTAAAACAACTATAAGGTATCACCTCACACCTGCTAGAATGGCTACTATCAACAAATCATCAAACAACAAGTGCTGGCAAGGATGTAGAGAAAAGGGAACCCTAGTACACTAGTGGTAGGGATGCAGACTGGTGCAGACAATATAGAAAACAATATGATGTTTCCTCAAAAAATTAATTATGGAACTGCCATTGGGACCCAGTGATCCCACTGATATGAATATACCCTAAGAATCTTGAAACACTAATCAGAAAGAATATATGCACACCTATGCTCATAGCAGTGTTATTTACATATCAGTGTAATAGCTAAGATCAGGAAACAGTCCAAGTGTCCATCAGTAGATGAGTAGATAAAAAAGCTGTGGTACACTTACACACTGGAGTACTATGCAGCTGTAAAAAAGAAAGATCTCTTACCCTTTGAGATGCACCTGGAGATTATTACGCTAAATAAAATAAGCCAGGCAGAGAAATACAAATATCACATGATCTCACTTATTTGTGGAGTCTAATGAACAAAATAAATTGACCAACTAACTAAGTCCTGAGGAATGGAGGCATGGAACAGACTGACATATCTCAAAAATGGGGTGGGATGAGAAGAGATAAACAAAAGAACTTATATACTTATATGCATAGCCTGTGGACACAGACAATAGTGTGGTGAAGTACTGGGGAAGGTAGGAGCTTGGTGGAAGGGGTAAAAAGGGGGAAAATGAGGGACATCAGTAATAATGTACAACAATTATTTATGTACATATAATAGGAAGAAATAGAAGACATCCAAATTGGAAAGGAGGAAGTAAAACTGTCACTATTTGCATGTGACATAATATTCTACATAGAAAATCCTAAAGATTCCACCAAAATCTACTAGATATAATAAATGACTTCTGCAAAGTAGCTGGATACAAAATTAATATTCAGAAATTGGTGGCATTTTTATTCACCAATAATGAACTATCAGAAAAGGAAACTAAGAAAACTATCCCATTTACTATAACAACAAAAAATATAAGGTACTTTCCTGGCCAGGTGGCCCAGTTGGTTGGAGCATTATCCCATATACCAAAATGTTATGAGTTCAATTCCCAGTCAGGAAACATACCCAGGTTGTGGGTTTGATCCCCGGTTGGGGCATCTATGGGAGGCATCTGATCGATGTTTCTCTCTCACAACAAATTCTCCCTCTGTCTAAAAAAATCAGTGAATGCATCTTCAAGTAAGGATAAAAAAATTAAAAAAAAATAATAATGATACCTAGAAATAAACTTAACCAAGGAGGTAAATGACCTTTACTCAGAAAACTATAGGATATTAAAGAAAGAAATTAAGGAAGATACAAATAAGTGGAAGCACATACCGTGTCCATGGATTACAAGAATTAACATCATTAAAATGTCCATACTACCCAAAACAATCTATAGATTCAATGCAATTCCTACTAAAATACCAATGGTATATTTCACAGATCTAGAACAAATATTCCAAAAATTTATATGGAACTGAAAAAGACCCTGAATATCATTAGCAATCTTGAGGAAGAATAATGAAGTTGGAAGTATCACAATAAATGGACATCAAACTATACTACAAGGCCACTGTAACCAAAACAGCCTGGTACTGGCATAAGAACAGTATATAGATCAATGGAACAGAACAGAGACCCCAGAAATCAACCCAGGACATTATGGTCCATTAATATTTGACAAAGGAGGCAACAGCACACAGTGGAGTAAAGAGAGTTTCTTCAATAAATAATGTTTGGAAAATTGGACAGGTAAATGCAAAAAAATGAAATGAGACCACCAATTTACACCATACAAAATAATAAACTCAAAATGAATAAAATACTTAAATATAAGTCACAAAGCCATAAAAATCCTGGAAGAAAACATAGGCATTAAAATCTCAGACATCTCTCATAGCAATATTTTTGCTGATATATCTCCTAGGGCAAGGGAAACAAAGGAAAAAACATAAACTAATGGGACTTCATGAAACTAAAAAGCTTCCACACGGCAAAGGAAACCATCAACAAAATGAAAAGACAACCCACTCTGTGGGAGATCATATTTGCCAAAAATACATCTGATAAGGGGTTATTTTGAAAAATATATAAAGAACTTATAAAACTCAACACCAGAAAGGCAAACTATACAATTAGAAAATGGGCAAAGGACTTGAATAGACATGTATTCCAAGAGGACTTAGAAATAGCCAATCAACATATAAAAAAGTACTCAACATCACTAATCATCAGAGAGATGCATATTAAAACCACAATGAGATATCACTTCACACCTGTGCTGTTGTGGTTGTGGAGAAAAGGGAACATTATCACTGTTGGTGGGAGTGTACACTGGTACAGCCACTGTGAAAAACAGTATGGAGTTTACTCAAACAATTATAAATGGAACTGCCTTTTGATCCAGGGATCCCACTTCTGGGAAAATATCCTAAGAATCCTAAAACACGACTCATAAATTATATATGCACCCCTATGTTCATAGCAGCTTTATTTACAATAGCCAAGATCTGGAAATAGCCCAAGTGTCCATCACTAGATGAGTAGATAAAAAAGATGTGGTACAGCTCTAGCCTGTGTGGTACAGTGGTTACAGCATCAGCCCATGTATCAAAAGGTTGTGGGTTTGATTCCAGGTCAAGGGCACATACCTGGCTTGCATGTTTGATCCTGGCACCCACCATGGTGCACACCAGAGGCAACCAATTCATTTGTCTCTGTCATATTGATGTTTTTCTCTCTCTCTCCCCTTCCCACCATCCCTCCCTCCCTTCCACTCTCTCCAAAAATCAATGGAAAAAATGTCTTTGGGTTAGAATATATATTTGAAAAAAAGGTTGTTGTACAGCCCCGGCTGGGTGGCTCAATTGTTTGTATGATCATCCCATGCACCAAAAGGTTGCAGGTTTAATTCTTGGTCTGAGAAGATACTTAGGTTGCAGGGTCAACCCCTGGGGCACATTCGGGAGGCAACCAATAAATGTTTCTCTCTCTCTCTCTCAAATAATAAAAGCATATCCTCTGGTGAGGATTTTAAAAAATGTTGTGGTACATTTACATAGTGGAATACTCCGCAGCTGTAAAAAAGAACTCTTACTTTTTGTGACAGCATGGATGGACCTGAAGAGTATTATGCTAAGCAAAATAAGCCAGACAGAGAAAGACAAATACCATATTATCTCACCTATATGTGTAATCTAAAGAGAAGAATAAACTGACAAATAAAATAGAACCGGAGGCATGGATACATGGAACCAGTGCACAGAGGTTAGAGGGCAGGGAATGGAGGGGACTGGATGAAAGAAGATAAGGAGATTAGCCAATAAACATATATGCATAGCCCATGGACACAGACAACAGTGTGGTGATAGCCAGGGGAAGGGGGGTGGGGGCTGGGTGGCGGTAGGTAAAGGGGAGGAGAAATGGGGGACATCAATAATAGCATCAACAATAAATAAAAAATATAATAAAATAAAATTTATGTAAATGTGTTATGGTCTTCTAAAAAAATAGTGTGTGGTTGTTGCATACTCTTAGATGATACAAAGGGGTTTTAGACAAATTCTGCAAGAGTCTTTTGTTATTTCCTTGAGAGGACTGGGATTTTGAGAAAAAGTATAAAGTAAGGTCCAACATTGGTTGAGAACTTAGTATATGACAGGCATAGTCTAGATGTATTATATATATGACCTCGTTTAGAGCCAAAATGTAGTTAGTATTCTTTTTTTTAATTTAAATTTTATTTTTCAATTACAGTTGACATTCAATATTGTTTTGTATTAGTTTTAGGTGTATAGTGTAGCAAATAGACAGTCATATGCTATACAAAGTGTTCTTCCCAATATTTCCAGCATCCCCCTGTTGTCTTACATAGTTACTATTTTTTATCTCACTTAACAGATGAGGAAAATGAGGCCAGGGAGGGTTAGAATTTGTACCCTGGGAGTTTGGCTCCAGAGCCTATATTCTCGAACATTGCATCGGAGTTCCTTTGCATCCCTGGTAGTTATGCTACTGCCCTTAACTAAAACTTCTTGTTCCATTTTTTATTTTTAATCCTTGTTTTTCCCTAGGGAAAGACATGTGTGAGTCTTTGAGAGCCCTGGGGATATAAAACAGATTGGACATTGACCTTTGCCTAAAAAAGCATATAATATGCAGGTAAAATGAACAAAAAGTGTTGATACAGAGTTATATGGTGCTTTGGTGTGAAGAAGGCACCTAGGAAACATATGAACCCCAGAGTAAGGGAAGAAGGAACAGTCAGGATTCAGGATGAGATAGTATTTGAGCTGAGTCTTACAAGAAATATCAGAGTTTTGTGGATGAAAAAGGTTGATAAAGTCTCTCCAACACAGAAGAAAAATATAAAAATGCAAAAAGCCTTGTTTATTCGGAATAGTTCCATACAAGGTAGTAATAGAATCGACAAAACTCAGTGAATGTGTAGATGTAGTGGACAAGGAATGGTAAACTGATTGACATACTTGGGGGCTCAGGAAAAGATAAGAACTTTGTTTTTTAATATATACTGTATATAGTTGGGTTTGGGGTTGCAAAAGGAGAATTCTGTGGTTGAGGGATTTTCTCCAGCACAGCCAGCAGCCCCAGAATAAAAAAAATATATGTATTTGGGTGTATGTGTGGACTGATCATAATTGAGGGCTTTCAGGGCCTAGTGTGCTGGCCAAAAAAGAAGATGGTAGAATGATTGCATCATCAAGTCCTCTAGAGAATTACTTGAGCAATAAACAAGATGAAAGAGAGGGCTTGAAAGACTGGAGGACTCTCAGGAAGAGAAAAAACAAAAACAAAAAACATGTGTAACTGTATTTATGAGGGACGCATTGAGAAGAACTGAAAGTAAGGGGCTTTGTTTGAAGATTGATATTTTGTGGCTTAAGATTTTCAGAGTTGTGGAAGTGATGGCAAATTTTCTAGTGGAGAAAGTTTATGACATTACCAAATATACCTCGATTAGGCTCATTCTCTGGTAGGTGGCCAAAAGCTGAGTGCTTCTTAGAAAAACTTGAAATCCTTGTGGTGTTCTACAAGGAGATCCTAACCAGTGTCATCTGTGATCAATTGACATGCGCAGTTTCTGTTACTTCCAGCTATTTGACATGGAAATATTTAGTAGTAACCTTCTCTTGAAGTACTGAGCAGACAAAATTCAGCTATGAAAAATGTTAATTGATAAAGCAATTTGTTCTTTCACTCACCATATGGAAAGTGCTGTAGAATATATCATTACCCAGATGTATTAGAAATTTTTATGTTTCATTTTTCCTTTCTTGAAGGGTCTTCTGACACATACTATAAGGACATCATCTCTCAATTAGGTTTTTGGCCTGTTGAAAGTCAGGCTCTCCTATCCCTAAAGACAAATCATGTGCAAGGCATGTTCATCTCTTATGATTGCTCTGTGGAGACTCAAAATGTAGCAGCTTTGCCAAACAGTTGCTGGAAGGCCAACAGTTTATCTACATCAATATTTTAATATAAAGTGATTTTCTCTGAGATACCAGATTTGGATAAAAATTAATTCATTGGAAACTCATATAATAATTGCAATTCCCTTTGGGAGCAAGTTGTAGAAAAATATTGCTTGTGAAAATAAAGATAAATCATAAAATCAGAGATCAAGCTGTATCATAGGATACATAATAAAATCAGCTCTTTGTACACTGTAATGAAATTTTTTTGTAAAATTATTAATCATATGTTAAACATAAACATGCAAAGTAACCATTTCAACCAAGAGAAAACCAATACCATTCACTCTTCAAAGAAGAGAATATATGTGATTTAACTTAACAGTTTTTTAAATGTCTAAAGTCAAACCTACCTTGTTTAAATTTATTACTTGGATTTTGCAAGTCACAATCTACTAAGACAGTAAAACCTTTAACATTAATTTTTAATGAAATAATTATTAAGAAATGCTTTTTTAACCTCAAGAAACTACATCAAATGTAGCTTATATGTACTAAATTTGGAAAACATTTTTCTTATTCCCCTATCTCAGTATCCTCATTTATAAAAATGAGCTTAGGCAAATGAGAACTAAATGTGATAAAATATGTGAAATATTTTATATAAAGTCCTAAATGGTAGCACATAAATTAAATCTGAGAATAATTTTCTTTGAGTCAATTTCTGGTGGGCCAACATTATAGACTATAGTATAGTTATCCTCTTAGCTTACCAACACATTTAGAATAGCTATTTGACACCAAGTAGAACACAATAGTGGTCCCTTCAGTAATCTTTCTGAGGAATATACCATATTGCTTTGTTCATAACACCGACTGATACCGTTTTAAATGTTTAGAAAAATGGAAAGGACTGAGAATTTTAAAAGCTCCATTAATGATCTTTTAAAACTGGGAACTTTTAAAAACTCTATCATTGATATCTTATTGCGCATGATTTGGACAATTAGAAAAGAATGCAGTGAGATTCTAAGATATATTTTCCTTTGTTACAAATTTGGCAAACAGTGACTAATAGAAGTGATAATCCTGGTTGGCATCTATGAAAAAAACAAATGGAAAAGTTTTGTAGAATTCCCATCTTTGTGCTGCTAGAATTTCATTAGATGTATTCCTTTTGGTAGGTCCTGATCATTGACTCTTCATTTCCCGTGTTAACTCTCTGTGTGTGACTCCAATTCTACACTGGAGAAGCCCAAACTAGAGACTATCACTTTTATAAAATTAAAAATCCTATTCAACAATTCCACTTTAGGGTGTATATTCAATAGAAATGAAATCACTATGTCAAAGAGATATCTCCATCCCGATGCATATTGCAGCATTATTTGTAATAGTCAAGACAAGGAAACATTTATGCTCAAATGGATAAAGAAAATGTGATATATATCTATATCTATCTATATAGATATATAGATAGATATAGATATCTATATAGATATAGATATAGATATAGATATAGATATAGATATAGATATAGATATAGATATAGATATAGATATAGATATAGATACACACACACATATACACACACACACAGTGTGGATGGACCTGATGGTATTATGCTAAGTGAAATAAGTCAGATAGAGAAGGACAAATATTGTATGATCTTACGTATATGTGAAATTTAAAACAACAATAACAAAAACAACTACTCATAAAAAAAAAGAGATGAGATTTGTGATTACCAAAAGCTAGGGGTGAGGAAGATTGGATGAAGGTGGTCAAAAGGTACAAACTTTAAATTATAAGATAAATAAGTACTGGAGTTGTAATTTACAACATGATGGCTATACTTAACACTGCTTTATGGTATGTTTGAAAATTGTTAAAGTAGTAAAGCATAAGAGTTCTCATCACAAGGAAAAACTATTTTTCTCTTTTTTTGTATTAATATGAGATGTTGGATGTTAACTAAACTTATTGTGTATATCTTAAACACATAGAGTACTATATTGCAATTATATTTCAATAATATTTTTAAAAAACTTTTATAGTCTCAGCAAAATATATCAGTTTGTTAAACATTTTTTTCTAAATTTCATGCCAAATTTTCCAAATTTATTTATTTATGTTTCTTTTAATTTTTATTTTTTCAATTTTTATCAATTTATTTTTGTTACAGATATTTCTTCTTTTTCCCCCCTAAACACCCTCTTCCCCATCCCACCCCCCTCCACCCCCCATTGTTGTCTATGTCCATAAGCCTGAGCCAATATTCTACACAAGGAGCAGGTGGACTTTTCCACAATCCATGATCATTACTCTGCATTTTTTAAGAAACTGAGAGATGCAGCAGTAGATTGAAAACTCTCCTTGCTAGCTACTCAAATTTTTACTGTGAACAGAAACATGCCATTTGGTGTGAATTCCTCATAGATCATGTTATTCATGATCTGGATATCAATGTGAAGTATATAAAATGGGGGTGATTTTTTGCTTCCTTCTCTTTGCCATGATAATTTGAAGGCAACACTTAAGTAGAAACTATAGTCATCTGCTATCAAATATAGAGAGCTAAATATTCTTCATTTCCTTGTTTTCAGACAGATAATCAAGTGATCTGGTTGGACTATCTGTCATCTCAATGTTCGTCAGGGTTGATCTGATCAGCTAGACAAATGTCTTCTTTATTGCTCCTATAATTACATGCTGGCTCAAAGGCAATGACAATCCTAGGTAGGTAAGGATAAATAAAGTAAAAAAGAGTAGCTGAGTTTCTATGTGATTTTCATAAATAAAGAGTGATCAAGATCAATTATTCTAAAACCAAAATAATCATTTTTGACAGTTGTCTCAATATTTAATTAGCAAGTATCTGAGAGAGAGAAATATTTATTTTGTTGTTACACCTATTTTTGCATTCGTTGGTTGATTCTTGTATGTGCCCGGATTGGGAATCTGACCTTCAACTTTGTTGTATTGAGGCAACGCTCTTACCAACTGAGCTACCTGGCCAGGGCCAATATCTCACTAATCTTTATCTGATGTTTATAAGGAATAAAATTATTTTAAATTAGATAACCTGTGTGCATTTCACTGAAACTTATTTTATAGCTACCACAGGCAGTTGGTAATGCTTCATTTAAAAATTCTCCAAAATAAATTGGTGTGGTTGTATTGTACAAATTGGTCTTTGGGACCTCATTCACCCATGGGCATAACAATTCAAGTGGACCCAGAACTTTTTCTACATAAAAGGGGGTAAATGAAAAACCCACAGCCAACATCATACTTAATTTGCAAAAACCAAAAGAGTTTTCTTTAGGATCAGGAACAAGACAGGGATGTCTACTTTCACCACTCTTAATCAAGATAATACTGGAAGTCCAAGCCACAACAGACAAGAAGAAAAAATAAAAGGTATCAAAATTGCAACAGAAGAACTAGCACTATTTTCATTTGCATATGACATGATACTGTATATAGAGAACCCTATAGATTCCACCAAGAAACTACTAGAACTGATACATGAATTCAGCGAAGCAGCAGGATACAAAATAAATATTCAGAAATTAATTTTATTTTTAAACACCAATAATGAACTATCAGAAAAAGAAACTAAAAAATATGATCCCATTCACAATTGCTTAAAAAAATACCTTGGAATAAATTCAACCAAGCATAGCCCTAGCCAGTGTGGATCAGTGGTTAGAGCATTGGTCTGCGCACCAAAGTGTTGCAGGTTCGATTCCCAGTCAAGGGCACATACCTGGGTTGCTGGTTTGATCCTCAACACCAGTCAGGGCAAATATAGGAGGCAGCCAATCAATGTGTCTCTTTCACATCGATGTTTATCTCTCTCCCTCTCTCTACCTCCCCTTTTACTCTCTCTACCAATGAATGAAAAAAACATTCTCAGATTAGGATTAACAAAAAATAAAAATAAAAAAATAAATTCAAATAAGCACATTAAAGATCTGTATTCAAAAAATTAGAAGGACCCAAAGAAAGAAATTGAAGAAGATACCAATGAGTAGAAGCATATGCCGTGTTCATGGATAGGCAAATATTGACATCGTTAAAATGTCCATACTACCCAAAATTATCTATAGATTCAATGCAATTTCTATCAAGATGCCAATGGCTTATTTCATAGAACTAGAACAAATATTCCAAAAATGTATATGAAGCCACAAAATGCCCTGAATAGCCACAACAATCTTGAGAAAAGAGAATGAAGTTGGAGGAATCACACTACCTGATATCAAACTATACTAGAAGGCCATAGTAATTGAAATAGCATGTACTAGCATGAAAACACACTTATAGATCAATAGCACAGAATGGAGAACCACAAAATAAACTCACATGTTTATAGTCAATTAATATTTGACAAAGTAGGGAAGAATATACAATAGAGTAAAGATAGTTTATCCAATAAATGGTGTTGGGAAAACTGGACATAAAAATGCAAAAAAAAAAAAAAAGAAAAGAAAAGAAATTAGACCACTTTCTTACACCATACACAAGAAAAATTCAAAATGGATCAAATACTTAATGTAAGCTTCAAAACTGTAAAACTTCTAGAAGAAAACATACCCAGTAAAATTACAGACTTTTTTTTAGCAATATTTTGTTCTGATGTGTCTCCTCAAGCAAGGGAAATCAAAGAAAAAATAAATGGGCTACATGGAACAGAAAGATTTTGCATAGCAAAGGGAACCGTCAACAAAATGAAAACACAACCCAGTGAATGGGAGAACATATTTGCCAATGATACATTTGATAAGGGGTTGATATCCAAAATTTATGAAGAACTTTTAAACTCAACACCAAAAAAAGAAACAATCCAATTAAAAATGGGAAAAAGGGGGTCACTTGTGATAATGTCAACATTAAAGAATTTTAATTAAAGTAAAAAGAAGTGGACAAAGTACCTGAATAGATACTTCTCCAAAGAGGACATACAGATGACCAATAGACATATGAAAAGATGCTCAACATCACTAATTATTGGAGAAATGCAAATTAAAACCACAAAGAGATATATTACCTCATACCTGTCTGAATGGCTATCATCAATAAATCAACAAACAACAAATGTTGGCAAGGATGAGGAGAAAATGGAACCCTTGTGCATAGTTGGTGGGAATGCAGATTGGTGAAGGCACTGTGGAAAAGGTATGGAGTTATCTCAAAAAATTAAAAATGGAACTGCCTTATGACCTAGCCATTTCACTTCTGTGTACACATATGAAGTAACCCAAAACACTAATTTTAAAGAATATATGCACACTTATATTCACTGCAGCATTATTTACAATAGCCAGTGTATGGAATAAACCTAAGTTTCCATTAATAGACTTTTGATAAAATAAAATAAAAAATTGTAGTACATATACACAATGGAATATTATTTGGCCATTAAAAAGAATGAAATATTACCACTTGTGACCTAGAGGATAATGGATGGAACTAGGGGGTATGATGTTAAGTGAAATAAGTCAGACCAAGAAAGACAAACATCATATGATTTCACATATATTCCAAATCTAAAGAGCAAAATAAATAAACAAAATAGAAATAGACTCATAGATTCAGAGATCAGACTATTGGTTGCCAAAAGGAAGGGAGCTTGGGGCTGGGTGAAAAAGGTGAAGGAATTATGTAGTATAAATTGGTAGTCACAACATAGTCATGAGGATGTAAAATACAGTATAGGGAATATAGTCAATAATATTGTAATATTTATGTATGGCATCATGTGGGTACTTAAAATATCGAGGGTACCATTTTTTAAAATATATTATTGTCTAACCACTATGCTGTACTCCTAAAACTAATATAAAATAATATTGAATGTAAACTATAATTTAACATTTTTTAAATTAATTCATTAACTATTGATACTACAACATAGATGAAGTTTGAGAACATTTTGCAAAAAATCAGCCTCAAAGGATCACATATTGTATTATTATATATAAATTTTTCAGAATTGACAAATCTATAGAGACAGAAAGTTGATTAGTAGTTGACTAGAGTTGGCAAGCGTGTGGAGCGGGTCACTGAAGAATAATGGGTAAGAGCCATAGCCAATGTGGCTCAGTTAGTTGAGCATCATCCCGTGTTGGAATCCTGGTCAGGGCACATGCCCAGGTTGTGAGCTCAATTCCCAGTAGGAGGCATGCAGGAGGCAGCCGATTGGTGTTTCTTGTTCATCCATATTTCTCTCTTTCTCCCACTTCCTTCCTCTCTCTCTCTCTCTCTCAAATCAATAAAAACATTTCAAAAAAAGAGAACAATGGCGAAGAGGTGCAGGGTTTCTTTTTAGGGCAATGGAAATGTTCTAAAGTTGATTGTGGTGACATATGCACAACTCAGTGAATTTACTGAAAGGTGTTGAATTGTGCACTCTAAAACGATGAATTGTGTAGTATGTGAATTATATCTCAATAAAGCTTTTAAAGGAAAATAGAAATACTTATCCTAAGGTCATTGTCCTGAAATAAAATATAGTAGACCTTTTGAGGTTTAGTCACCAAGTTTTATTTCCTAATTCTCTAAATACATGTTCTTGAATTTACATTATGTTTCTTGCTTAGTTAATTTTCTAGTCTTCATAATAAAACTACAGTACCACATATTTCCACTATTTGTGCAAATAAGCAGCCTTTGCTTCAAATGGATGTTTTTATTAACACTATGCCTAATTATTGAAAATAAACATGTGCAAATTTGAGCTCTGCAAACTGCCTATGACTTTCCTCCTGCTGGTTCACACTGGCTTACAAAAGCTTGCCAGGGACCCTGGTTTATATGAACTTATCCTTAACTGGCAGCAATATATGGAGTTCATCCTGAAAGTTAACATTTAAATTTTCTTTAAATCATCCAGATAAAGAAAACTCATAAACATATAGTTGGAAAAAGAGAAATAAGGAAAGTTCCATTCAAAATAAAAAGCTCCACTCACAAAAGACTACATTTTTAAAAGATAATCCTTTTTTCTTTGATGAGTACATGCAGAATTCCAGAATCTGAAATCAATGTCCTCAAACTAAAATCATGAACTAAGGTGAGCTTGTATCTGCACGACAGAATATTTAAATTAAAAGAGAGAGAGAGGTAGACACCTAATAATTTCAACTAATAAAAGTGACACTTTTAGGGGTGTGATCAGCTTATTTTTTGTTGTTTTCTTTTTAAGCTTTCCATTTCCTTAGTCACTTATGGTACCAGAAATTCCCTACCTGGACACATTGTATCAGAACCATTCTAATGCTAGGGAGCTTAAGCATCATGACTGCCTGGGAAATTGTTCTGACAGACACAGTAGATCATCCTTGAAGGTTTCTACCAAGTGGACCACAGATATCACTTTGTAATAGAAAAAAATTAAGTCAATATAAAAAAAAGTACATGGGATAAAATATATTTTCCTCAATAATTAGGTATTCTAAAATAAACGTGAAAGAATTTATCAAGATATTACATGTGAAGTGATCCTATAAATTATAAAATGTTATACAAAGATTAGTTAGTACTGGTAGTAAATACAGTAATACTAATTTCTAAGAACATATCCTTTATTATTCATTTGAAAAGTGAATGGTTTGAGGAATTCTTAAGACTGAAACGTCAATCTATAAAATTCCACGGATATCAAATTATAAATCAAATTAAATGTACTCATATAGGGTACTACAGCATATTCCATTTTTCTAGAAAACATATTGGGTTTATCAAAATGAGTTACTTGTAAAAATATTTTCTTATTACTGAACCTATTGAGGCCTAGGAGATCTTCAATAAACAGTGATAAATAGGTTCACTTCTAAAAAAAAAAAAAACAAAACAAAAAAAACAAACAAAAAAACAAAATCCCAGCCTCTGCTAATGAGATATGAAAGTAGAAGTAAAGCTGATAAATACCTATCTTGATCCCCAAATAAATAATTAATTTCAAAATACTTGAGGTCCCTGTACCTATAACTGCCTAGTTTGTAGTAATAATAATAAAATAAAATAAAGCTAGTTTGAGATATTATCTGACCTAAAAACTGTCCTTGTTTCTGTTTTTTTTTTTTTTAAGCCAATCATATATTTTTTCTGTTATTTTCCTTAGATGAGTAAAAATACTTGTAATTTGGAGGTTTTTTTCTAAATCACCAATGATTTAATTTTTAGAATAAATGATTTAATTTTTATACTAAAGTTTCTGAAAATGCTTTATTCATTATGAATCTGTAAGAAAAACTCTTTAAAACATAACAGTCATTCTTCTTTCTGCAAAACAATAATACCATGTTTCGTAGAATCAAAGGCTGCACAAACTGCAAGAAACTCAAGTATTTTGCATACATTTAAAAAAGTGATGCCAATTAAACTATGGCACAATGCTTCTTATCACGTCACACTTTTATATTTAACAGAAGAGCTTTTTGACGCTTACTTAGACATAACTATTTATTACCATATTTATACATAGAAAGGGAAATATAAGCAAAATAAATTCATTATGGCTTTGGTAAATCTTGGCATGTGACAGGTAATTCTTCAGAATACATCTCAGTAGCAAACACAATATAGGATCTACTTTGGGGAAATCTTCCTTTCTAAGATCCCATAAAATATTATGGTTATTGCCTTATAAGAAAACATAAAATTGTGGTTATTCCTCCAGAGATGAATATTTGATTCACTATATCACACTTATGCTTCATTTTTTCTGTCCTTATGTTAAATAACTTTTTGCTTCAATGCCAACTCATAGTGTAATATTTTTATACAATTTGCACAAAATTTACCAAACTCAACTGAAATAACAAAAGTAAGAACTGCAATGACCAAGTTTACATATAAGCAGGCAATGACTATGTCATATTGCCTCCTGGCCATCACTTGTAAAATGCATGCTGATTTTAAAGATTGTAAAATATGAAAACATGTAAATCTTAGAGCTGACGGAATCTAATAACAATCTCTATATCTGTGTCAAAGTGACTATTTTAGCATATACTTGGTAATGAGATGGACATAGTTCTTACTCAGTCATTTAATTACTGTGTTGGCAAATTACTTAACCTCTCTAAATTTTAGATCTCTCATCTACAAATAAGTATTATAGTAGAATCTATTGTATAGAATCATTGTAAAGATTAAACATAGTTTCTAAATAAATTTCTCACTAAATATTAGATATTATGATTTGGATTATAAGCATTATTTTTCTGGGTCTTCACAACTGCCTAGGTGGTAGGTAAAAAGACAATATTATCCCCATTAAGCCGCTGGAGAGAACAACAATCAAAGAGATTATGATCTGGTCAAGATCACAAAGTCAGTAAATGACACTGTGGGAATAGTAGAGCTCCTTCCATATTCCCCCTAAAATGAAATGGACACATATACATACATTTTCTATTCCCATAAAAAGGTTGAATCAGTTTGAAGAAAATAAAAATAATCTGAGCATTATGGATATTTTTGTTCTCCAGCAGTCCACTCATCTTTATTCTAAAAATAATACTTACTCTCATTGTGGAATTAGGATAATGCTGGCCTTATAAAATGAGCTTGTGTGGCTTTCCTCATCTTGAATTTTTTTTAATAGTTTGAGAAGGACAGATGTTAATTCTTCCCTTACCTGTAATTCATTCCAGGACTTTTATTTGTTGGGAGTTTTTTTGTTACTGCTTCAATTTTACCAGTTGTAATCTATCTATTCAGATTCTCTGATTCTTCCTGATTTAGTTTTGGAAGATTGTATGTTTCTAGGAATTTATTCATTTCATCCAGATTGTCCAATTTGTTTGCATATAGTTGTTTGCAGTATTTTCTTATATTCTTTTGTATTTCTTTGACATCACTTGTTACTTCTCCTCTTCCATTTATGATTTTATTTATTTTGGACCTCTCTTTTTTTCTTCATATGTCTGGTTAAAGTTTTATTAATTTGTTTATCTTCTCAAGGAACAAGCACTTGGCTTCATTGATCTTTTATTTTGATTTTTTAGACTCTATTTCATTTATTTCTGCTCTGATCTTTATTATTTCCTTTCTTCTACTCATATTGGACTTTGTTTGTTGTTCTTTTTCAAGTTCCTTTAAGTGTAAACTTTGATTGTTTATTTGAGCTTTCTTCTTGTTTCTTGATATAGGCCTGTAATACTATGAATTTCACTCTGAAGACTGCTTTCCCTGTGTCCCACATATTTGGGGTTATTGTGTTCTCATTTTCATTTGTTTCAAAGTATCTTTTGATTTCTTCCTTGATCTCATTGTTAACCCATTCATTGTTTAGTAAAATGTTATTTAGCCTCCATGTTTTTTGGGTGTTTTTCAGTTTTCTTCCTATGGTTGATTTCTAGTTTCATAGCATTATAGACAGAGAAGATCCTTGATATGATTTTAATCTTCATAAATTTATTGAGACTTTACAAAGAAAAAAATATATAGGCCAATATCCCTGAGAAACATAGATGCTAAAATTCTCAATAACATATTAGCAAACTGAATCAGGCAATACATAAAAAAGATCATACACCATAATCAAGTGAGATTTATTCCAGGGATGCAAGTTTGGACAATATCCATAAAATAATACACGTGATACACCACATAAGCAAAATGAAGGATAAAAACCACATGATTATATCAATAAATGCAGAAAAAATGTTTGATAAAATCCAGCACTCATTTATAATAAAAACTCTTGGTAAAGTGGGAATACGGGGAACTTACTACAATGTAATAAAGGTCATATATGACAAACCCGCAACCAATATCACACTTAATGGGTAAAAACTACAAGCATTCCCCTTAAGATAAGGAACAAGACAGGGATATCCACTTTCACCAGTCTTATTCAAAATACTACTGAAAGGCCTAACCACAGCAATAAAACAAGAAGAAGGAGTAAAAGGCATCCAAATTCAAAAGGGAGAGGTAAAACTGTCATTCTTTGCAGATGACATGAGACTGTATATTGAGAACCCTAAAGATTCTACCAAAACACTGTTAGAACTGATGAATGAATTCAATAAAGCATCAGGATACAAAATAAATACCCAGAAATCAGTTGCATTTTTATATACCAATAATAATCATGAGAAATGTAAACTAAGAAAACAATTCATTCATAGTTGCTTCAAAAAGAATAAAATACCTAAGAATAAATTTAAGCAAGGATGTAAAAGACCTGTACTTGGAAAATTATAAGACACTGAAGAGAGATATTGAAGAAGATACAAATAAGTGGAAGCATATATTATGTTCATGGATAGGAAGAATTAACATAATTACAGTGTCCATACTACCCCAAGCAATGTACAGATTCAACACAATACCTATCAAGATACAAATGGCATATTTCACAAAACAAGAACAAATATTACAAACATTTATATGGAACCACAAAAGACCCCAAATAGCAATAGTGATCTTGAAAAAGAACTAAGTTGGAGAAATCACACTACCTAATATCAAACTATACTATAAGGCCAACGTTATCAAAGAAGCATTGTGCTGGCATAAAAACAGATGTATAGATCAATGGAACAGAACAGAAAGCCCAGAAATAAACCCATGCCTTTATTGTCAAATACTATTTTACAAAAGAGGCAAAAACATGCAATGGGCTAAAGATAGTCTACTCAATATATAGTGTTGAGAAAACTGGACAGATATGTGCAGACAAATGAAACTGGGCAAACTTCTTACAGAACACACAAGAATAAACTCAAAAGGATTAAATACTTAAATGTTAGCATGGAAACAATAAAAACCCTAGAAGAAAACATAGGCAATAAAATCTCAGATATTTCTCATAGCAACAAACAAATGGAGCTACATCAAACTAAAAAGTTTTTGCACAGCAAAGGAAACCATAAATAAAATGAAGAGATAGCCAACTAAATTGGAGAATATATTCACCAATACATCTAAAAAGAGTTTAATATCCAAAATTTATAAAGAAATTATAAAACTCAACTCCAAAAAAGAAACAATCCAATTTAAAAATGGGCATAGAACCTGAATAGACAATTCTCCAAAGAGGACATAAAGATGGCCAATAGACATATGAAAAGATGCTCAAAGTCACTAATCATCAGAGAAATGCAAATTAAAACCCCAATGAGATATCACCTCCCACCTGTCAGAATGGCTATCATCAATCAATCAACAAAAAAATGTGGACAAAGATGGATCCTTGTGCACTGTTGGTGGGAATGCAGGTTGGTGCAGCCACTGTGGAAATCAGTATGGTGATATCTCAAAATATGAAAAATGGAACTTCCTCATGACCAAGTGATCCCACTTCTGGAAATTTATATGATGAATCCTGAAACACTAATTTGAAAGAATATATGCACCCCTATGTTTATTACAGAAGTATATACAATAGGAAGATTTGTAACAGCTCAAGTGACTATCAGTAGATGAGTGAATAAAACATCTATGGCACATTTACACAGTGAAATACTACTCAGCTGTAGTATGGGTGGACCTGGAGAATATTATGCTAAGTGAAATAAGACAGTCAAAGAAAGACAAGTACCATATAATTTCACTCTTATATGGACTCTAATGAACAAACTGAACTAATAAGCAAAATAGAGACAAACTCACAGATAGAGAGCAGGGTGCTAGCTCTGAGTGGGAAGAGGTACTGGGGGTATGGAGGGCTTTAGCAAAACATAAAAAAAAGAGAGAAAGATTTCATGGACATGAACAATCATGTGGTGATTGCTAGGGGAAGAGTGTGGATGGAGGTGGAGGAGGGTATGGAGGGATAGTGATGGAAAAAATAGAAATAAATAGAAATAAAAAAAATAAAAATTATACCTATGCCACACTGTGTCCATGTACTTTGAATTGGGCCTCAATTCCTGGTTCCAGAGATGGAACATAGGCCCACATTCAGCTAAACAGAACCTCAATTTTTCCTGGCTTTACAGAGTGATTCAGAAATAGGCATTTAACTCAATCTAAGACAGTTAGAATTAATCAGGACTAATTTCAGGACTTTTACTTCAGTAAACAAAAAAATATATTGCAACAGAAAGGGCACTGCACCTTCTGTTTGGCTTTAACTTGAGGAGGTGTGAGGCTGGAGTAGCTGCTGCCATACTGTAACCACCTGGATCCTGACAATGAAGCTAAAACATGAAAGAAAGATGGGCAACACTAAATCCAATGTGTGATCTTCTGAATCAAGCCCTATTTTATACAATTATTTGCAATAATAATTCCCTTTCTGCACAAATTATATCTATGGGTAGAGGCTCAAGGTAGAGGAGTATGAGCTAAAAAGTGGTATGTGTTTGACAGGCACCATGACTGTTGGGTCCAATACATAATTCTTTATCTTTGTTCTGAAAAACCAGACTCATTTTATGTCCATCAAAATTTGCTTTACTTATTTAGGTGGTCCTATGTTGGGTGCACATGTCTTCAAGGGTTATCTCCTCTTGTTTGATTGTTCCTTATATCATTATGTAGTGTTCTTTGTCTCTTACTATGGTCTTGGTTTTAAACTTAATGTTTTCAGAAATAAGTACTGCTACCCCAGCTTTTTTTCCTTTCCACTTGTAGGAAATATCTTTTTCCATCCTTTTATTTCTAGACAATATGTATCTTTTCTTCTGAGGTGGGTCTCTTCAAGACAGCATACACGTGAGTCTTGTTTTCTTATTCATTCAGCTACCCTATGTCTTTTGATTGGATCATTTAAGCCATTTGCATTTAAAGTGATTATTATAGGTATGTATTTATTGCCATTTCATTTTTTTATACTATGTTGTTCTTTCTTCCTTCTCCTTCTCCTTCTCCTTCTCCTTCTCCTTCTCCTTCTCCTTCTCCTTCTCCTTCTCCTTCTTCTTCCAGCAAGGCCTTTAACATTTCTTGTAATACTGGTTTGTTTGTAACAAACTCCTTTAGTTTTTTCTTGTTTGGGAAGCTCTTTATTTCTCCTTCAATTTTAAATGATAGACTTGCTGGGTAAAGTAGCCTTGGTTGTAGGTCCTTGCTTTTCACCACTTTGAAAATTTCACGCCAATCCCTCTGACCTGAAATATTTCTGTTGATAAATCATCTGACATTCTGATGGAAGCTCCCTTGTAGGTAACTGACTGCCTTTCTCTCATGGATTTTAAAATCCTCTCTTTTCCTTTAAATTTGCCATTTTAATTATGATGTGTCTTGGTATGGGCCTCTTTGTGTTCATCACGCTCTGTGCTTTGTGGACTTGTTTGTCTTTTCCTTCTCCTGGTTAGGGAAGATTTCAGTCATTATTTCTTCTAGTAGGTTATCAAACCCTTGGTCTCTCTGTTCTCCTTCTGGTACACTGTGATGTGGATGTTGTAATGTTTCACGTTGTCCCAAAGTTTCCTTAAACTATCCTCATTTTTAATTTTTTTTGCTGCTCTGATTGGGTATTTTTTTCTACTTTGTCTTGTAAATTATTGATTTGGTTCTCTACTTCATCGAGCCTACTATTTCTTCCTTCCAGTGTATTCTTTACTTCAAATTTGCATTCTTCATTTCTGATTGGTCCTTTTTTATGGTTTCTATTTCCTTTTTCATGCTGTTGAGCATTCTTGTAATTATGTCTGAACTTCAAATCTGATAAATTGCTTACTTCCTTTTCTTTGAGCTCTTCTCCTGGAAAAGTCTCTTGTTCCTTCATTTGGGCCTGTTTCTTTGTGTCCCCTTTTTGGCTGCCTCTTTGTGTTTGTATCTATGTATTAGGTAGATCTGTTATTACTCCCAGCCTTGGTAGGGTGGCATTATGTAGCAGGTGACTTGTGAAACCAAGTGGCAGAGTCTCCATGATCACCTGCACTGAGTGCTCTAAGAATGTCCCTTCTGCTTGTTATGTGGTCCCTTTTGTTGTAATTGAGTCTCGATTGCTATTGGCCCTTTCTTGCATGAGATCAATTCTCAGGTTGACTGAGAGTGTGTCACAACCCCCAACACAGTATGCAAGCTGCTGTGCAGGTGCTGATCACACAAAGAATATTTGCCTCAGCAGTGTTTGATGACTGCTGAGATCTCCCTCTGGATATTCTGCTTCTGAAGCTTATTGTATCCTGCTCTGTTGTTGTCTGGAACTGGCCACTGGCTGTATTGGCTCTGGACCTCTTAAGAGGGACTCTGGTGTAGGCCATTGTCAGGTGCTTTCTGTGACTGTCTCTGGGTAATCTGCTTGGAGCTATCAGTGATCCACAGCTCGTGGCTTGGGTGTGTGTGAAAAGAACTAAGCTGTGCATCAATCTGCTTTTATTAGTTCTGGGCCCAAGGGCAGGTAAGCAAAAGTCTCAAAGTATCCATAGATCTGCCTATACCTGCAGGGTGTCAGTGTAGGCTCTGTCACTTAAAGAGCCTGCTATGCTTTTACCTTTTGAATATGTTTACTTTGTGCTGGTCTTACCACCTCCTCTCAGCTTTTCATTCTGCAACTTATTGCCAGTGCAATCTCGAGCAAGTTTCTATAGACATACCTCAAAGATTTTGTGGGGTTTTTTCTACACCACTGCGATAAAGTGAATATCACAATAAAGCATGTCACATTAATTTTTAATAAATAAAAAATTAAATTTTATGTTTACAAATAAAATTTATGTTTACACTATACTGTTGTCCACTAAGTTTGCAATAGCATTATGTCTAAAAAAACAATGCACATACCTTAATTTAAAATTTATCTAATATATGCTAACCACTATGTGATCCATCAGCAAGACATAATCTTTTGCTGATGGAGGGTCTTGCTTTGATGTTGATGGCTGCTGACTGGTCATGGTGGTGGTTGCTAAAGGTTGGGGTGGCTGTGGCAATTTCTCAAAATAAGACAACAGTGAAGTTTACTATGTTGCTTAACTATTTCTTTCATTAATGATTTCTCTATAGTATGCAATGCTATTTGAGAGCATTTTATTCACAGTAAGACTTCTTTCAAAACTGGAGTCAATCCCCTCAAACACTACTGCTGCTTTATCAATTAAGTTTATATAATACCCTAAATCCTTTGTTATCATTTCAACAATCCACACAGCATCTTCACCAGGAGTAGTTTCCATCTCAAAAACCCACTTTCTTTGCTCATCCATAAGAAGCAATTTCTCATCTATTAGTCTGATCATGAGTTTGCAGCAATTCAGCTATATCTTCAGGCTCCACTTATAATTCCAGTTCTCTTGTGGCTTCCACCACATATGCAGCTACTTCCTCCACTAAAGTCTTTAACCCACACATTATCCATGATGGTTGGCTTCAACTTCTACAAACTCCAGTTAATGTTGATATTTTGACATCTTCCCATGAATCACAAATGTTTTTAATGGAATCTACAATAGTTACTCCTTTCCATACGGTTTTTTAAATGTGTTTTTATTGATTTTTTTAGAGAGAGGAAGGGAAGAATGGGAGAAAACTCATCCATTGACTGCCTCCTGCACACCCCACATTGGGGATCGAGCCCACAACCCAGGCATGAGCTCTGACTGGGAATTGAACCGACGATCACTTGGTGCATGAGTTGATGCTCAACCACTGAGCCACACTGGCCTGGCTCCTTAAGGTTTTCAATTTACTTTCCCCAGATACATCAGAGGAATCACTATCTATGGCAGCTATAACTTTATTAAATGTATTTCTTAAATAATAAGATTTGAATGTCAAAATTACTCCTTGATCCACAGGCTTCAACATAGATGTTATGTTAGCAGGCATGAATAAAAAAAATTAATCTCATAGTATATCTCCAACAGAGGTCTTAGGTGAACAGATGCATTGTTAATGGGCAGTAATATTTTGGGGAAAAAAATATTTTCTGAGCAGTAGGTTTACACATTGGGCTTGAAATAGTCAGTAAACCATATTGTAAACAGATGTACTGTCATCCGGCTTTGTTGTTCCATTTATGGAGCACATGCAGAGTAGATTTAGCATAATTCTTTAAGGGCCCTAAGATTTTTCAGAATGGCAAATGAGCACTGGCTTCAATTTAAAGTCATAAGCTACTTTCACCCCTAACAAGAATTAACTTGTCCTTTGAAGCTTTGAAGCCAGGCATTGAATTCTCCTCTCTAGCTATTCAAGCCCTAGATGGCATCTTCTTCCGATATAAGGCTGTTTTATATACATTGAAAATCTGTTGTTTAGTGTAGCCATCTTCACTAATTATATTAGCTAGATCTTCTGGACAACTTGCTGCAGTTTCTACATGAGCACTTGCTGTTTCATTTTGCACTTTTATGTAATGGAGATGGATTCTTCCTTTAACCCTCTTGAACTCATGTCTGCTAGCCTCAAACTTTTCTTTTTCAGCTTCTTCACTTCTCTCAGCTTTCATAAAATTAAGACTTAAGGCCTTCCTCTGGATTATGCTTTGGCTTTAAGGAATATTATGACTGGTTTGATATTCTATCCAGAATACTAAAACTTTCTTTATATCAGAAATAAGGTAGTTTCACTTCTTTGTAATTCATGTGTTCATTGAAGTAGCACGTTTAATATCCTTCAAAATGTTTTCCTTTGCATTCACAACTTGGCTAACTGTTTTGCTCAAGAGGCATAGCCTATCTTGATTTTTGACATGCCTTCCTCACTACGCTTAATCATTGATAGCTTTTTATTTAAAGTGAGGGACACATGACTCTTTCTTTCACTTGAACACTTAGATCACTGTAGGGCATTCATTGGCTTAATTTTAATATTGCTGTGTCTCTGGAAATAGGGAAGTATGAGGAGGGGAAGAGATATGAGGGAACAGCTTGGTCAGTGGGGGAGTGAGAACACACCCACTATTTATCAATTAAAGTTCACTATCTTATATGGGTATAATCCATGGTGCCCTGAAACAATTATAATAAATATATCAAATATCACTGATTACAGATCACCATAACAAATATAATAATAATTAAAAAGTTTAAACTATTTCAAGAATTACCAAAATGTGACACAGAGACATAAAATGAACAAATGCTGTTGAAGAACGAGCGCTGATAGATTTGTTCCATGCAGGGTTGCCACAAACCTTTATTTTGTAGAAACAATATCAGCTAAGTGCAATAAAGCAAAGCACAATAAAGTGAATTATGCCTGCATTTAAATGTTTCCAAAAACACTTTCTTCATCTATAACATGAGAATAATATTTACAACATAAGGTTTTTTGTAAGTATACAATGACATCAAGGTTGTACATTACCTGGTATATAATGTGTTCAGTGAATAATGTCTGTTAATATTATATTAGTATAATGTTTATCAGTCAATGCTGAGTTTGTTATCTGTTCTAAGAGATCTTCACTCACTGCCCTGTCCTAGATTACATACCCTACTTCTGGACTCCCCTCACACTCTGTGCAAATGTCTTATTGCGCCATGTTCTAAATGTTGGTTTCCTTGCTGCTTCCCTGTAAAATGGAAAAATCTTTTGAGGACAAGGACATGTCTTTTACCTCCAAATTCAGAACATCTAACAAAGTGCCTGGAACATTATAAGGTTTTAAATAAGTTTGTTTAATTTGTCAGGTGTGTGATCAGAATACAAAAGTACATAATTTCCATCTCTACCATACCTTTTAGAAACAAAGTACTGTAGAAAGGGTAATTGTTGGAGTATATATTATTTAAAGCAAATCTTGTTCTTTAATCTAAAAGACAAATTAGTGTGAAGGAACTATGTCTTCATTTTTAGCTTCCTTGAAATTCTTTATAAACCTGAAAAGTGAGGGATCCTTTTTTCAGTAATTCCAGTGGGTATTTTCATTCATTTAATAAGAATGTATTGAGTGCCAAGCACACTGCTCTGTGTGCTTGGGATATCATAGCAATGAATATAATAAAAGTCCACATCCTAGAGGAGAGATTGTAAAAAGTCCACATTTCAATGGAGAGATTGTAAAATAACATAAAATATATTATATAAAATATAATGCAGGTAGTAATGCATGCTATAAAGAGAAATAAAGTGCAGAGAGAAAATAGACAGGATTTTCTGTTTTAGGAAATCCTAAACATCTGAGCCATAAAAAATAAATAAAGTGAAGAAATAAACAATGTGTTTAGTCTCTTAAACACTTCTGTGCTTAACTCTAAAATTTTCCAGGGTTGAATATAATGACAAACTAGGGAAACAACTTTGTCATCTCAAGCAATTAAGGGGGAGACCACCTCAGATGCTTAAAGTAGTAAAACAAGCAGCGATTTCAGCTGAAATGGTAATTGAATTCTCAGCCATGACCTTTCAGGAACACATTAAACTCTATAATCGCTATGTCAGTGATTCCACGACTTAAAAAAAAAAAAAAGTAGTTATATGGCCCACAGTCTTTTCATGCCATCAACTTCTTTTATGTACTTGAAAAAGCCTGAACCCTGACCCACACTGGTAGGCTACTTGATTTGATATGTCATTTATTTGGCCACTAAAATGTGTAGAAGTCCTTTCCATCTAACTTTAAATACCATGAACTTGATGACTTCTGCATCTTTTTAAATATTTTACATATCCTAAGACTGCATGGTTCTAATAATGTGACTTACTAATTAAACAAAAATATAAATACTTGGTTTATAGATTTGCAAACATTTTCTAAAGTAATCCCAATAATTGATTCTTTCAGATATACAGTTGTGCTGTCTAACTATATATGTGTTATTCCAAGAATATGGTACATATGCACTAAAAAGACAAAGAACATAATTCCTTGGCCAAAATCTATGTGTTTCCATGTGTTTTCTTTTTGTGGTAAAATTATTTGTTTTACACTAAAATATTTTATTATATTTTCATTTAAATGTTTAATATTGACACTATTGTAGATGTTCCACATTTTCCCCCCTTTGCCCATCTCCACCAAGCCCTACCCCAGCCCACTCCCCCGACATTTACCACACTGTAGTTTGTGTCCATGGTCTATGTATACATGTTCTTTAAGAAATCCCTTCATCATCCTTTATCCAGCTCTCCCTACCCCACCTACCCTTCGACATTTGTCAATCTATTCCATGTGCTCATGCCTCTGGTTCTATTTTGTTCATCTCTTTATTTTGTCCATTAGCTTCCACATATTAGTAAGATTATATGGTATTTGTCTTTTTCTGTCTGGGTAATTTTGCTTTGATGGACCTGAAGATTGGGTTATTTCTACATGAGCTCAAGGCAATTAAGTAATTTCCTAGTATGGATTATCTTTTCTTTATTTAATTTTTTTTCCATCACCATTCATCCCCCTATACCTTCTTCCACCTCCAATCACCCCTCACCCCTTCAATCACCACACTGCTGTACCTGTCCATGAGTTATCTGTTTTCTTTACTTTTTTGCTCAATCCTTCCACTCACCCAAAAACACTGCCCCCACCAGAGTTGTCTGCTGCTCTTTATCTATGAGTATCTCTAGGTTGCTTGTTAGTTCAATTTGTTCATTAAATTCCATATATGAGTGAAATCATATGATATTTATCTTTCTCCAACTGGATTATTTCACATAGCATAACGTTAACGTTCTCTGGGTTACTCCATGATGCCACAAAGGGTAAATTTTTCTTCCACTTAATAGTCAAATAGTATTCCATTGTGTAAAGGTACCATAGCTTTTTTTATCAGTGCATCTACTGATGAACACTTGGTTGTTTACAAATCTTGGCTATTGTAAATAACGCTGCAATGAACATAGGGGTGCATATAGTCCTTCAAATTAGTTTGTTGGTTTCTTTGGATAAATTCACAGAAGTGGAATTGCTGGGTCATAAGGCAGTTCCACTTTAAATTTTTTGAGAAAACTCCATATTGCTTTCTACAGTGGCTGCACCAATTTGCATTCTTACCAACAGTGCACAGGGATTCCATTTTCTCCACATCCTCACCAACATGTATTGTTTGCTCACTTATTGATGATAGCCATTCTGACTGGTGTGAGGTGATATCTCACCATGGTTTTAATTTGCATTTCTCTGATGATTAGTGACATTGAGCATCTTTTCATATGTTCTATTGGCCATCTGTATGTCCTCTTTGGAGAAGTGTCTATTCAGATTCTTTCCCCATTTTGTAATTGGATTCTCTCTCTCTCTCTCTCTCTCTCTCTCTCTCTCTCTCTCTCTCTCTCTCTCTCTGGTGTTGAGTTTTGTAAGTTCTTTATAAATTTTGGATATTAACTCCTTATCATATGTATTATCAAATACGTTCTCCCATTCAGTGCATTGTCTTTTAATGTTGTTGAAGGTTTCCTTTGCTGTAAAACCACTTTTTTTTAAATGTTGTCCAATTTGTTTAATTTTTCTTTTGTTTCCCTTGCCCTACAAGATATATCAGAAAAAAATATTGTTATAAGAAAAGTCCGAGATTTTATTGCCTATGTTTTCTTCTATGATTTTTATGGTTGTTAGTCTAACATTTATGTCTTAAGTCCATTTTGAGTTTATTCTTTTGTGTGGTATAATAAGGTAGTATAGTTTTATGTTTTATTACATATCTGATTTTCCCAACACCATTTATTGAACAGACTATCTTTAGCTCATTGTATGTTTTTACCTCCTTTGTCAAATATTAATCAACTATAAAGGCATGGGTTTATTTCTGCGCTCTCTATTCTGTTCCATTGATCTATGTGTCTGTTTATATGCCAGTACTATGATGTTTTGATAATTATGGCCTTCTACTGTGATTTTATATCAGGTAGCATGATTCCTCTTACTTTGTTCTTCTTTCTCAAAATTGCTGTTGCTATTTTGGGCTCTTTTGTGATTCCATATAAATTTTTGGAATATTTGTTCTATTTCTGTGAAGTATGCCATTGGTATCTTGATAAGAATTGTGTTGAATATGTATATTGCTTTGGGTTATGGACATTTTAATTATGTCAATTCTTCCTATCCATGAACATAGTATATACTTCCACTTATTTGTATTATTCCTTTTTTCCATCAGTGTCTTGTGATATTCTGAGTACAGGTCTTTTACATCCTTGGTTAAGTTTATTCCTAGGTATTTTATTCTTTTTGAAACAAGTGTGATTGTTTGAAACGATTGTGATTATTTCCATAGTTTCCCTTCTGATAGTTCTTTATTGGTGCATAAATATACAATTGATTTCTGGATATTTATTTTGTATCTTGCTACCTTACTGAATTTATTTATCAGTTCTAGTAGTTTTTTGGTGGAATCTTTAGGGTTCTCTATGTACAGCAACATGTCATCTGCAAATAACGACAGTTTCACTTTTTCCTTTCCAATTTTTTTCTTCTTGTCTGATTGCTGTGTATAGGACTTCCAGTACTAACTTGAATAAGGATAGTGAAAGCAAACATCAAGGTCTTCTTCCTGATCTTAAGAGGAACACTGGAAGTTTTGTCATTGAGTATGATGTTGGCTGTGGATTTGTCATATATATATATATGGCCTTTATTAGGTTAAAGTATGTTCCTTCTATTACCACACTGCTGAGAGCTTTTATCATAAATGGGTGCTGTATTTTATCATATGATTTTCTGCATCTATTGATATGATCAGGTGGTTTTATACTTCATTTTGTTTATGTGTTGTATCACATTTATTGTTTTGTGAATATTTTACTAACCTTTCATCCCAGAATAAATCCCACTTGGTCATGGTGTATGGTCTTTTTGTATTGCTGGATTTGATTTGCTAATATTTTGTTGAGGATCTTAGCATCTATGTTCAAGAGGGATTTGGATCATAATTTTTGTTTTTTGTCATGACTCTTGTTTAGGAATTAGGATAATGCTGGCCTCATAAAATGAGCTTGAGAATCTTCCCTCCTGTTGAAAATTTTGGAATAGATTGAGAATGTTTGGTAAAATTTACCTGGAAAGTTATCCAGTGCAGGGCATATTTGTTTGTTGGGAGTTTTTTATTTTTTATTTTTTTTATTACTGCTTCAATTTCACTATTTGTAATCTATCTATTCAGATTCTTTTATTCTTCCTGATTTAGTTTTGTAACATTGTATGTTTCTAGGAATTTACCCATTTTGTCCAGATTGTCCAATTTGTTGGCATACAGTTTTTCTTTTTTTTAAATCCTCACCCAAGGCTATTTTTTCAAATATCTTCAGACAGAGTGGATAAGGGGAGAAACATCGATGTAAGAGAGACACATCGACTGGCTGCCTCCCGCATGACCCCGACCAGAGCTGAGGATGAACCGCAACTGAGATATGTGCCCTTGGCTGGAATCAAACCTGCGACTCTTTGGTCCACAGGTCGACGCTCTAACTGCTGAGCTAAACCGGCCAGAGTGGCATATAGTTTTTCATAATTTCTTACAATCTTTTTTATTTCTTTGCTGTCATCTGTTTCTTTCCTCTTTTATTTCTGATTCTATTTATTTGTTTCCTCTCTCTTCTTTTCTTGATCAGTCTAATTAAAGGTTTTCCAATCTTGTTTACCTTTTCAAGAACCAGCTCTTAATTTCTCTTTGGCATTTTTTTTTTAGACTATTTCATTTATTTCTGCTCTTATCTTTATTATTTCCTTCTTTCTAGTCATTCTGGGCATCACTTGTTGTTCTTTTTCAAGTTGATTTAAGGGTAAATTTAAATTGTTAATTTTACATTTTCTTGTTCCTTGAGATAGGCCTGAAGTGCTATGAATTTCTGTTTTAGGACTGCTTTTGCTGTGTCCCACAGAATTTGTGTTTCATTTGTGTCAAGTTATCTTGATTTCTTCCTTGATCTTATTGTTAACTCACTCATTGTTTAGTTACATGTTATTTAGCCTCAATGTCTTAATATGTCTTTTAGTTTTCTTTTTGTAATTTATTTCATGTTTTATAGCATTATGGTCAGAAAAGATGTTTGATATCATTTCAATCTTCTTAAATTATTGAGATCTGTTTTGTGGTCTATCCTAGAAAATATTCAATAGGAACTTGAAAGGAATGTATATTCTGCAGCTTTTGGGTGGAATACTCTGAAGATATCAATTAAATCCATTTGTTTTAGTGTGTAATTTAAGGCCATTGATATTCCTCATTGATATTCTGCCTGGAAGAGCTAGCTGTTGATGTCAATGGGGTGTTAAAATCTCTTACTCTAACTGTATTTCTGTCAATATCTCCCTTTATATCCAACAAGATTTGCTTTGCTATGCTCCAATGTTGGGTTATATCCTTTTATTAGATTGTTCCTTTTATCATTATGTAGTGTCTTTCTTTGTCTCTTACTCTGGCCTTGGTTTTAATCTTGATTTTGTTAAATATAAGTTTGGCTACTCCATATTTATTTTTCTTTTCATTTGTCTGAAATATCTTTTTCCATTTCTTTACTTTTAGTTTGTGTGTATATTTTGTTCTGAGATGGGTCTCTTGAAGGCAACATAATATAGGCCTTGCTTTCTTATCTATTCAATGACATTATGTCTTTTGATTGGAGCAGTTAAACCATTTGTATTGAATATGATTATTGATACGTATGTATTTATTGCATTTTATTTTTTAACTGTTTTTCTGTTTTCTTCTCCTTCTTCTCCTTCTCCTTTTTCAAACAAGTCATATAACATTTCTTGTAATACAGTTGTTTGTAACAAATCCCTTTAGCTTTTTCTTGTCTAGGAAGCTCTTTATTTCTCCTTCAACTTTAAATGATAGCCTTGCTGGGTAAAGTAGCCTTAGTTGTATGTCTTTGCTTTTCATCACTTTGAATATTTCATGCCTATCTCTTCTGGCATTAAACTATTCTGTTGAGAGATCAGCTTGCAGTCTTATGGGAGTTTCCTTATAGGTGACTAAATGTCTTTATCTTGAGGCTTTTAACATCCTCCCTTATATTCATTTTTTGACACCTTACTTGTGATATGTCTTGGTATGGATCTCTTTGGGTCCATCTTGTTTGGGACTATCTGCACTTCCTGGACTTGTATGTCTTTTTCCTTCACCAGGTTAGGGAAGCTTTCAGTCATTATTTCTTCAAAAGAAAACATTCTTTTTCTCTCTCTCTCTCTCTCTCTCTCTTGCTCTTTCTCTTATCCTTCTTGTACCCCTATGATGTGGATTTCCTTATGCTTTAAGTTGTCCCAAATGTTCCTTAAACTATTCTCATTTTTAAAAAAATCTTTTTTCTTTTTTGCTGCTCTGATTGGGTCTTTTTTTCCTACCATGCCTTTCAAATCCCTGATTCAATCCTCTGCTACATCAAGCTTACTGTTTATTCCTTCCAGTGAATTCTTTATCTCAGATATTGCATTCTTCATTTCTGACTGGTCATTTTTCATGATTTCTGTGTCCTTTTTTATGCTGTTGTGCATCTTTATAATCATGACTCTGAATTCTATATCTGATAAATTGCTTACCTCCATTTCTTTGAGCTCTTCTTCTGGAGAATTCTCTTGTTCTTTCATTTGGGGCCTGTTTCTTTGACTCCCTTTTGGATGCCCCTTTGTGTTTGTTTTTATGTATTAGGTAGATCTGCTATGACTCCCAGTCTTAGTAGGGTGGCCTTATGTAGTAAGCAACCAGTGGGACCCAGTGGCACAGTCTCCCTGATCACCTGAGCTTGGTGCTCTAAGAATATCCTTTGTGCTCATTATGTGGGCCCTCCTGTTGTAATTGAGTCTTGATTGCTATTGGCTCATTCGTGCATGGAATCAACCCTCACTCTAACTGCCAGTGAGGCTCAACCCCTAACACAGTATGTAAACTGCTGTGAAGGTGCTGGTCACATGATTAAGGATTCATCTCAGCAGTGTTTGACAACTGCCAATATCACCCTGTGGATGTTCTGCTTGTGAAGGTTAATGGATCCTGCTCTGTTATTGTCTCAAGCAGGCCACTGGCTGTATTAGTTCTGGGCCTCTTCAGAGGGACTCTGGTGCAAGTCAATGTCAAACACTGTCTGTGACTTGCCATAGGTAACCTGTTTACAGCTTGTGCTTCCCTCTAATGGGTCTAGGTGCATGTGGAAAGGACCAAGGTGCACATCAAGGTCCACTTTTACTAGCACCAGACCCAGGGATAGGTCAGCTAAATTCTCAAAGCACCCAGAGATCCACTTCTGCCTGCAGCCTGTCTATTAGGCTCAGTCACTTAAAGAGTCTTGTGTTGTACTCCTCAGCAGGGCATACATTCCACAGGTTGGGGTGAGAGGTATTCCAACAGGTGGGCTATTGCTTCCCCCAAGGCTGATGCTGCAGAAGGGGAATGCTCTCCCTGAGAAAATGGCTTCTGTAATATGAGGGAATAATTCAGCACAGAGATCCTGGTGGCTGACTTCTCAGTTCTCTCCCCAGAGCCATCCACCCAGACTCTCTTCAGGCAGTTCTATTCCACTCTGCCCTACCTCTTTTGGAGCTCAGGGTGAATGGCTGCAAACAAAATTTTGTGCATTGGCCCTTTAAAGTGTGCCTACATTTCTAGCCATCTCCCCCTGGCAGACAGAAACCCTGCTGCATTTCAAAGCCATATGTTATTTGAGTGCCTTTCCCAGTTATGGTGCTCTGGGCTGGGGAGCTCAGCTTGGGGTTTAATCCCCACACTTTTCAGGAGAAATGCCTTGCAGCTGATATATCCCTCTGGAACTTCAGCTGCTGCCTGTGAGTGCCCAGCCAGACCTCTCATGTCTCTGTACCTCCTACCAGTCTTGATGTGGCCTCCTCTGTAAATCTTTGTTTATAAGGCTTCTATCTAGCTAGTCTTCTGCTGGTTATTCTAAAAATATCTATATTTAAAAAATGATGCTGAAGTAAACAAACACAGTAAACAAACCAATCACTCTTGGTGTTTCACTTCAATTGATCCTTCTTAGAAATGCAGAATAATGTGTTCCAATATTAAGAGTGTAGCTTATACCTAGAAAAATACAGCAAGGTGTACATTTCTGTTTTCTAGGTAATGTTTGTTTCTCTCAGACCTTCAGTCTTCTTATAATTCTGTGAAATTTTTCAGTTTTCTCTTCCAACTCCTAAAATATCCTTAGATATTTTGGGCCTCCATTTTAATGGTACAGCTAAGAAAAAAAGAAACAAACAAAAAGCCAATAAACTAAAGTCAGAAAAAAATCAACAGTAGTGGTGAGCCTACTTGGTGAGGATTCCTAATTCTATATTCTGCTTAATGTGTGGTTTTTCACTATGCACTTTCTGTTATCCGAAGATCCTGAGAAAACAGAAACAGGTTAAACCACTTTATAAATTATATATTAACATTAACAGGAAATTAAGACAAGAGGAAAAAAAGAGAGTATAAAGAGTAGTGCCACTGAGAAAGTTTAAGGGATTAAGAAAATAAAAAAAGAATGACTCATGGACACAGACAACATTATGGTGATCGCCAGAGGGAAGGTAGGTGGGGGGACATAGAGAAGGTAAAGGGGGAATAAATGGTGATAGAAGGAGAAAATAAAACTGAGAGGATTTGACTCCACCATATATTTTCCTTCCTTGAAGTGACCACAAACCAAAATAGATACTAAAGACATGATACATTTGACATTTACAAAACTAAAATATGTTTATTTGAGGTTCACGAAAGACAACAAATGTGAATATGCATTGAAAGGTGCTATAAATTCTTGCTATGTAATTCTTTCTGGTTACATTTAATAGATTATAGTTATTAAGTTTTTATGCTACATGCTGCCTAAGGAGGGCATGAAGAGATTTTTGTTGTTTTGCTATTGTTCTTTGTCTAAAACTTAAAAGTTCATTCATCTAAAAAACACACACCAAAAGGGACTATTTTACCCTTAAGGGGTCTAACCTTTTGGCTGAGGCTCTGTTGGTATGTGAAGCAGAGTGTATGATCTGTTTTGATTTCCCAAGTTCTGTCTCAATTTATTCATAAATTCATAGTTGAGGGACAAAATCAACTCTATGAATATCTTTCAGCTACATCTTCACAGTGGTGAAAAGGGGTGTACAAGTAAAGAAAAAATTAGCCCTCAGTGACTGCCAAAAGTCTCTTCTGTATTATAAAAAAAAATTAATTGCATTCACTGATGACAAGTGTGGGTGCATTTGGCAGACAAAGGGAAAGGACTTTGCTATGTATCTGATGTTCAAAAATTCTTCTCATTCTGTTAACACTTTTTCTCTTCATGTCATCAAAAATAATTTTTACTGATTATGCTGACACCCTCATAATGCCAAAAATTTTCTTACATCTCAGATGTAACTGTCTGTCATGATCTGCATTCAAGTATGCTGTCTTTTCTTAAATATAGCATATATGTAAAAAAAAAATACCTTTTGAAATCAATGAGCTAAAGTTTTACTTTGCTTTATGAACATCAGTTCATATCTACATAGGAAAGGACAGGGAAAACGTTTTCAATCCTCAGAAACTAATTTTATCTTCCTGACCATTTGTCTTAGAACATACTAAGCCATGTCTGTTTGCTTACCACACAAAGTGATGTAAAATAAGACAGTTTTAGAAGGTGGATTAGTTTAGTCATTTCACTTGTAAAATGGTTTCTTTCAGGATATTTTTAATTTAAAAGAGATACATAATCTGCCAACAATAAAAATGGGAAAAGTAGAAATTCACTGCAGGTTATTTCATGTAATAGTTGTGCTCATGAAAATGTAACTGCAAACTGAGTCTTATTTTTCCATTGACTTGTTTTATATTGGAAAGATTTATTCAGTACTTTCTTGCAAAAAATATATTCAATGTCTTTTCTTGGAACAACTTTGATTCTGCGGTGTTTCTAATATCTTTATCTTTCACTAACTGATCTCTTAAACCTTTTATTACAAGTGTGAAAGAATATAATTTCTTCTTCAGATTGAAGCATATAGTTTCTGCAGCTTCTGCAAATAATCTCCACCTTCTCCTTCCTGGATTTTTAATAGAATTAAATGGAAGACTCTTTCTAGCAGATAATCTCATAGATAAATTGAAAATAGAAGGATAATTATTTCAGTGGCTTTGTGTTCTAAACCATGTTCCACTGAATATCATTCTGCTTGGAACAATTACCATCTAGCCAAAAAATTCTAGTCAATAACACACACACACACACACACACACACACACACACACACACGCACACACACATGCACAAAACATAACGAAGAATAAAAGACACAAAACAAAAGCAAAATATCAAAAAAATAGGATTAAATCAATAAAAAGCCAGAGAGGTAGCTTAGTCATACTCAAATCAATTATATATATAATTTTATATATTTTAATATAAATTTTTCCCATTACCCTGCAGAGAAAAATTACTAAGACAACATGATGCCTCATGGAACCCATTTAATGTGTGCCCATGGAACCCATTTAATTAATCATTAAATGTCTTGATTGAATCATACATGTATCTAGTAACCATCACCACAAATACTACCCACATCAAACATGTTGTATAAGGTTGTTTTATTATCAAGAGTTTCAGAAACACAAGTACTCTAGTTTGCCAGTGGACTTTCCAATTCTGTTTAGACATGGTTGGTTACAACCAAGGGAAACATTAGAAACCAAAGGAAAAGAGGATTTCAATGTAGGAGATGTGATAAAAAATGCTATAATGCATCTCTGCCCTACAGGCACTTGCAGTCTAGAAAGGTAGCATAATCATACTCAGATTAAATTTAATATATTACTCTACAAAATGTGAAGCTATAAGATACAAAATAAATACTGGTCATAATAAGGTTTAGGAAGAAAACAAGACAAAGAATTAATTTCAATTCATTAGCATCAATAGGAATATAAAAATGCGGTGGCTCTTCACTCATACTCTTGTTGACCAAATAGTCTTGGTAAAACCTGATTTTAATCTAAACCATTTTTTTTCTGCTATATGGTAATATTAGAATTTTAACTGTCAGTCTTGCTTTGCAGTGTTAAGTATTTGTTCACTTGTTGGAACCAAGAAATAAGAACAAATAACGGCTCTAAATCTATAACTGTTTCATCTGAGAACCTTGAATTCCCTGCTCTCCTTCCCCCAGTTAATATGGAAGTTACAAAGGAATGCTCAAAAGTAGTCTGTGAGCTGCCATCACTACATGATGTTTACCACATTTTTCTCTCCCTCTTGCTTCAGTTTCCACTTTGTTGTGTTCACTGTATGAAAAGTGGCTTGAATTAGTCACACCACTGGGGAGGCAGACAGCTCTTTTTGTGCAAAGACAGCTCTTTACACAGGTCTTCCTGTGAAAAGACCAATACCCACACCAAGGAGACTGGAAAGCAGAAATCTGCCACGAAAGGCAGCAGGGAGAGGTAGGGAGGACAAACCTAGGAAGGCTGAAGAAGAGGCAGAAAATTAGAGTAGAGACTGCATCTAGTCTCATTTGAAGAGAGAGGTATGTGGATGTGAGAGAGTAAGGAAGATGTTTTGGGGAAACTGCATGGTGGATGGTAAACTAAGAATAACTGAAACCAATTCAATGTTTTGGTTGTAACTTCTAAAAACCAGGTCAAAAAGGGCCTATTTTGTAACCCACATGAAAATGTCTCTTTAAGTATCTCTTTATTTATTGAGGATAAAAAGCTATTTTTATATATGTTGCAAATATTTTCCCATTTGTCTTTTACCTTTTGAGTCTGTTTGAATTTTTAAATAATCATAAATTTTATAATTTTAGGTAGTCAGACCTTTTCACTTATGAGTATATTTTTAGTGTTAAGTTTATCAATGTTTTCCTTTCCAAAAAAATTATATAAACATTCACCCATACTTATCTAATTCTTCTATTATTTCATTTTTATAATTAATTCTTTAATCAATTTATTTTATCTACTAGTTATAATCACCTATAAAATAATAAAACATTTCATTCAATTAAAAAAAAAACCACCATTGTTAAATAATATATATTTAAACACTCTAAACTTAATTGGAGGATTTTTATTCTACTCCATTAATCTGTCATTTATTCTAGCACATGTACAATATCAAGCTAATTTTTGTAGGTTTTTTTTTTTAAATTTTTGTTTCTTTATTGATTTGAGAGAAAGGGGAAGGGAGAAGGAGAAATAGAAACATTGATGAGAGAGAACATTGATTGGCCACCTCCTGTATGACCCCCACTGGGGACTGCGCCCACAACCTGGGCATGTGTCCTGACCAGGAATCAACCGGCAACCTCTCGGTGCATAGATTGACGCTCAACCACTGAGTCACACCAGCCGGGCCTAATTTTTGTAGTTTTATAATGTTAATTGGTAATATAAACCCTCTCCAATCATTATTATTCCTTCAGCTTTTTCTTACTTTTGCCTTTTAAACTTTGTGCTGGTTGACACACTACTATTACTACATGTTTGCCTTTGTCAGTAAGAATTTTTTTCTTTTATATATTTTCTTATTTATATTTTTAATCTGTTCTACTAAAGAACTCTCTTTAACATTTCTTGTAATACTGGTTAAGTGGTGATGACCTCCTTTATCTTTTTCTTATCTGAGAAACTATTTTTTCTTCAATTCTAAATTATAAGCTTGCTTGTAGAGTAATCTTGGTTATAGTATTTTGCTTTTTGTTACTCTGAATATTTTATATCATTCCCTCTGGCCTACAAAGTGTCTATTGAGAAATGAGCTGACAGTCTTATGGGAGCTCCCTTGTAAATAACTAATTGCTTTTCTCCTGATGCTTATCATAATTCTCTCTTTGTCTTTAACCTTTGTCATGTGTATTATGATCTGTCTTTCTTGGTTTGGGCCTCTTTGAGGTCATCTTGTTTGGCACTCTGTACTTCCTGGACTTTTATGTCTATTTCCTTTGCCAGTTTAGGGCAATTTTCATACATTAGTTCATGAAATAGATTTTATTTCCTTTTTTCTCTCTCTCTCCTCTGAACAAGAAGGAGGTTGGTATGCTTGATTTTGTCCCAGAAGTCCCTTACACTATCCTCATTTAATTATTAGTTTTTTCTTTTTGCTGTTACAAGTGATTTTCCCTACATTATGTTCATGTTGCTGATTCAGTCTTCTGTATTATCTAATTTGATGTTGGTTCCCTCTAGTATATTTTTCATTGCAGTTATGGTATTCTTCAGCTCTGATCTGTTCTCTTCTATATTTTATTTCTCTTTTGAAGTTCTCACTGACTCTATCCATTCTTATCCTGAGTTTGTTCAGCATCTTTATAACCAGTTTTAAATTTTTTATCTAGTAGGTTGCTTGTCTGTTTCATTTAGTTCTTTTTATGGGTTTTGTCCCATTTTGTTAGGAACATATTCTTCTGTTTCCTCATTTTAACTGTTTCTCTCAAATTATTTCTATGAATTAGGAAAAACAGCAAATTCTCAATGTCTTGAAAGAGTGATCTCATGTAGGAACTTTCCCTTTGTAGACTGCCTGTGCCAGGTGTCTTTTGCCATCTAGCTGGAGCTGGAGCTGGAGCTGGAGCTGGAGCTGGAGAGGTTGTTGGTCATGGCAAATCTTGAGGGCAAGTTGTACCTGGGCCATGTTGGCAGGTCAACTGGACTATAGCTGGAGCCAGCTAGGCCACAAGAAGTCCTAGGCATAAGGAGCACTGGAGTCTGGAGCTGAAGTCAGTATGGGGCCACAGTGAGTTGTGTGGGCAAGCTGTGCTATGGGATGCTTTGGCAGGCCAACTGGAGCTATAGCTGAAGTGGGAGTTAGCCTTAGGGTACCTTGGGGGCAAGCTACACTGGGGATTTCATTGGAGGGCTGATTGGAGTTGTAGCTGAAGCAATTGGGCTAGAGGAAGTCCTGGGGTAAAGCAACATTGAGGCCACCTTGTCAGGCTGATTGAAGCTGTACCTATAGTGGATACTGACCATGGTGAGTTCTAGAGACAAGCTACACAGGATCTACCTTGGCATGCCAGTTGCAACTGTAGTTGGAGTAGGCTAGGGCTGTGGTACCAGAGCCCTTAGATGTAGCTAAGCAGACGTTCACTGTGGGAGGCCTTGGAGGTAACTTTGCCTGGGCCAGGAGATATAGCTAGAGTGGGTACAAGTCACATGGAGTCCTAGTGGCAAGCCATGGAGCTGGTATGGGTCTGGGATCTGGGGCCTGGGGCCTGGTATACCTTGGATTGGCTTTGGCCAGCTGGCTATGGCATCTTGATTGAACCCTTGCCTATTCAATCAATGTGGGTGGTGGAATGCAACAATTGGTGTCTCTGACCCCAGAAAGTTTCCACAGTTCTCCCATTTAGCAGATGCTCTAGGATTAGTAAATGGATTTCACTTCCAAAGAGTGCCCTATATACCATTGTTTTTTTCACTGTGCCCCAGGGTGGGTATGTCTCTGCACAGTGTTCCCTCTCTATTGTAAGTTGGTGCTTTGGGGGTAGGGTTTTCATGATACTGTATCTTCATCTCTCCTACCCATTTATGTGTGGTCTCTCTCATTTTGTTGTGCAGAAGCTGATCAGTCAGGCCTCAGTTTTTCTTCAAGAGGAAATACTCTGTCTATAGGTTTAGATTTGATATGTTCTCAGGAGGAGGTGAGTTCAGGATTTTCCTATGCAACCATCTTATAACCTCTCCCATACACTACTTTTAAATTTCCTCTAGGGAATGGCATTTCTCTCTTTTTGTCAAATTTCACTGGCCAAGACAATTATTATTGTCATGTTCAACGTTAGTGTCAAAGAGGAAGTTTAATTATACCATTTGCTTGAAAGACAAAGAGCCAAAATGCTTTGGTAAACAGCAGGATAACAAGGAATACATTCTGAAAATTTGGGGTGTTAAAGAAATAGCTTTAGTAATTGTTATTTGATAATTCAGCAAACAAAACACATTTACAAAATAAATGTTCCTGGGCAAGTAAATGATCCTGGTGTTCAACCAGTCTGTCAGCAATGCTGACTTGGCTTCTTGACTTTGCCAGTTGCATAGTAAGGTCTATTCCAGTGGAATTGCCCCACTTGTGACTCAAACACTGATGGTCCCTTTGTTGTTGTTGCCACATGCAACTGGTGGTCATACTAATACCTTAAAGCAGTAATTCTTCAACCTGTTTTGAAAGCCACCAGAATCCCAACACATCTTTCCTCCTATAAAACTTTGTTTGCGTACTTAGCACATGGTCTCCGATGTTATCATCAGAAAAGAACTATATTACTTGTCAGTGGCTACTGTGTTACAGTGGTCTCCATTCATTACAAATTAGCCACATGAAAAATAGCATTAAAAACTCTCAGGGTCTATTTCCTTATTTCTAACACTTGTAGGTCTAAGACAGAGGTTTCTAAAGCAGAGCTTGCTCCAAGAGAGGAAAGGATGCAAAGTAGGCTACATTTGGTGTTGTTTTCCTGACTTCAACTCCACCACTTCTGGACTCATATCTCCTGCATATTGGGATGTCTTGTATAATGTTGTCCATACAAAGGTTCTTTTCCAGCCTTGACATTTTAACATATCCTGATTGCATTATGATGAGGCTTTTTGACACATTCAGCATAGACAGAAAACATAAGGTTCAGGTCAGCTAATCTTAGTTGCTTTCACTTGCTGAACGATGGAAAGCTTAGATTTAGTCTGTTTTCCTAATGATAAAAAAGGTAACCTGCTCACAAAAAAGTAAAACTATGCTAGTTTTCCTGCTTCGCTGACTGATGTGTGATTCTAGTCATTATCCAAAGTGTGAGGAGCTTAGTTTATTTCCTTTTAAAAACCCAAGCTATTAAGGTCAAACTAAAGTCATACAGCTGGTATGTGCACAATGTTCCAACTTGCTATATGCCTCTAAAATCCAGCTCAGTTCTTCCAGCCCCATGCAAGTCTGACTTAGGTATGGATGATCGAAAGAATTCTGATATGAATCCTCATTAAGAATTGGAGGCTTAGGTGAACTTAGTTTCAACAATAAAGCTTGACATTTAGATTTTCTTTACTTCCCATCTTTTAAAATAGATTTTATGAGACCACCAAATTTCAGCAGAAGGATAATAAAAGAGTTTCATCACAAGTGTTACTGGGAAGGGAATAAGAATTCTGAGGTCAAGAATAGATTCAGCAGAAAAGATACTATTGTTCATTAGTAATGTATGATGGCAGTGTTCATGCCACGTTTGTCATCCTGAGGCCATTCCCGGGCTCCCACAATATATTTCCATCATCAACATAGCAGTCTTGGAACTGGTCTCTTTTTGTTTCCTATACCTGACAGGAAAGTAAACAATCCCATGTATCAACACTCAAAATCCAGAACAATAATAATTGTGATCAATAGGTATCAAAATTAGATCTGAGATTACCGCTGACTGTTGTTTTACCTTTGAATGAGAATTATATAATCTGTCTTCAGCACATTAACTAAAAAGAGACAACTGATATTATTCCTGTTGATTTAATAAAAACTCACATTTATTCCTTCAAAGTTAAATAGCAATGCATTGGCACTAACTTCCCATTATATATTTCCTTTAGTACTTTTTAATTTCTCAGAAGAAAAATTAACATATTAACATTTAAAACCTCAATAGTAAAGTTAGAGATATAAATTATGACCAGACTTCTAGTCATGATGCAGAGAAGGTAAACACTGTGCTTACCTCCTCCCATGACCACTTCAAATTTACAACTAAATTGTAAAACAACCACATGAAGACTATATGAACAAAACTCCCATAACTAAGGATATAAAGAAGCCAGGTCAAAACAGGTAAGGGGGTGGAGAAGCCAAATGGGCTGGTCCCACATCCATGTGTAGCAGTGAAAAATCAGAAGCATCCTGGCTGGGTTGCTCAGTTAGTTGCAGTATCGTCTGGTACACCAAAAGGTTTCAGGTTTGATTTCTGGTCAGGGCATATACCTAGGTTGTGGGTTCAATCCCCAGTTGGAGCATGTACTGAAGGCAACTGATCAATGTTTCTCTCTCACATCAATGTTCTCTCTCTCTCTCTCTCTCTCTCTCTCTCTCTCTCTCTCTCTCTTTCTCTCTGTTTCCCTTCTTCACTCAAAAACAAACAAACAAACAAAACCAAAAAAAACCACATCCTCGGGTGAGGATTAAAAAATAAAATCAGCCCGGCCAGTGTGACTCAGTAGTTGAGCATCGACCCATGCACCAAGAGGTCACCAGTTTGATTCCTGGTCAGGGCACATGCCCAGGTTGTGGGCCCAATCCCCAGTGGGGGGCATGCAGGAGGCAGCCAATCATTGTTCTCTCTAATCGATGTTTCTATCTCTCTCTCTCCTTTCCTCTCTCTAGAATCAATAAAGAAAAATTATTTTAAAAATAAAAATAAAATCAAAAGGGATATCTGGGCTGCAGAGATTCCCTTCAAAGAGCAAGGGGTCTTAGCTCCACACTGAGCTTCCCAATCTAAAGTGCTGGTGCTGGAAAGAGGAGTCCCCAAAACATCTAGATGGCTCTGACAATCAGTGGGGATACCATCTGGGTGAGATAAAGGGCCAGTAGAGACTTAGGAATTCCCATAAAATGTCCAAGTATAGACTCGCTTGCTCACAAACACTGACCCAAACCTCCAGAGAAGAAATAGTACCTGGAAAATCACCTGGGATATATAGGGAAGAACTGAATTTTCTGTCTTCAGGTTGAGGGCTGGAGAAAAAGCTGTCTCTGTCTGAGACAGCTGGCAGACTCCACTGTTAGTTTGTTGAGCCCTCCCCCTGCCAAAGCCTGTAGGTGAACGCAGGAACCAAATATGAGTCTCCATCAACCTGTTTAACACTGATCACCCTGAGATCCCACATCATTCAACTTGTGTACCCATGTTGACCACTTTTAGGAGCTATTTCTCCTAATTGGACAGTCTCAAGCTGAGATGTGGACTTTCCTAAAATCTCTCAAAGGTCCATAAAATTTTAATAAGCAGGAGCTGTACCTTTTACTGAGTGACTCCAAACCTGGCACCAGGGACAGCCAGTCTCCATTCACAGCATAACCACTCCCAGCACCTCCAATCCCAGCACAAGTAGCTACCAACTGCAGATCAATCTGTAGCTCCTACAAAGTGGTTCTGGGGTGGAAACAAGCTGCAAAAGAACTAGAACTACACCATGGTCCCTCCTAAGAGGCCCCAGAATCAATATACCTGGTGGCCAGCTTCAGACCACACCAGAGCATCATCTAATTAGCTCCATAAATGACTCAACCAAAGGGCTGACTAGGCAGGCCCCAGAGCCTTCCTGCTAAAGCAAATGCTACTCCATGGGGTCAGCTCCTACACAACAGCTTATCCACTATAGTCACTGCCAGTCTTCATAGCAAGTCAGTCTGAGGGTCAGTCCCACCCACTAACATGCCAATAGCAATTAAGGACAACCATAACAGGAGAGCACAGAAAATGCACACAAAGGACACACCTGGAGCACCCAGCTCAGGTAAACAAGGAGCCTGCACCACCACACCCCAGGGGAAACCTACTATGTAAGGCTACTCTGCCAAGAGTGGAAGATGTAGCAGATCTACTAATACTGAAAATTAAACACAGGGAGGCAGCCAAAATGAGGAGACAAAGAGACATGTTCCAAATAAAAGAACAGGACAAAACTTCAGAAAAAGAATTAGATGAAATGGAGGCAAGCGATCTAAAAGATACAGAGTTTAAAACACTGGTTATAAGGATGTTTGGTGAACTTAGGGGAATAATAGATGAACTCAGTGAGAATTTCAACAAAGAGATAGAAAACATAAAAAAATAATCAGTCAGAAAATGAAGAACATAATAATTGAAATGATGAACATACTACAAGGAATCAATAGCAGAATTGATAAAGCAGAAGATCAAATCAGCAATTTGCAAGACAAGGTAGTAGAAACATCCAATCAAAACATAAAGAGAAAATAAAGAATTTTTAAAATGAGGAAATTTTGAGGGACCTCTGGAACAAAAACCAAGCATGTAAATATTTTCATCATAGGAGTACCAGAAACAGAAGAGAGAGAGTAAGAGATTGGTGAACCCACAATGCAATATACAGATAATTTGGAATTATATACCTGAATCTATATAATTTTATTAACCAATGCCACACCAATAAATTCAATAGAAAAATTAAATAAATAAATAAATAAATAAATAAAAAGATGTTAGATAATTTTTTAAAAATGAAAACCTATTTGAAAAATAATAACTGAAAATGTCCCTAACCTGATGAAAGAAATAGACATACAAGTCCAGGAAATACAGAAAATCCCAACAAGGTGCACCAAAAGAGATCCACACCAAGACACATCATAATTAAAATGGCAAAGCTTAAAGACAAAGAGAGAATCTTAAAAGCAGCAAGAGAAAAGCAGTTAGTTACCTATGAGGGAACTCTCATAAGATTGTCTGTTGATTTCCCAACGGAAACTTTGCAGACTAGAAAGGATTAAAACAAAATATTCGAAATGATGAAAAGCAAGGACCTATAACCAGAATTACTCTACACAGCAAGGCTATCATTTAGAATCGAAAGAGAAATAAAGAGCTTCCCAGAAAAGGAAAAGCTAAATCAGTTTCATCACTACTAAAGCTGTATTAAAAATAATAATAATGTTATAGGGACTTCAATAAGAAGATAAAATAGATTAAAAATATGAAGAATAAATAGGCAATAACTATAAGCCATCAATAATTACTTTCAGTGTAAACAGATTAAATGCTCCAATAAAAAGACATAAGGTAGCTGAATGGATAAGAGAACAAGATCCATACAATAGGCTGCCCACAAAAGACCCACCTCAGAACAAAAGACACACATGGACTGAAAATAAAGTGATGGAAAAAGATATTTCAAGCAAATGGGATAAAAAGCTTGGGTAGCAATACATATTTCAGAGAAAATAGACTTGAAAACAAAGGCTGTAACAAGAGACAAAGAAGGACATTTCATAATGATAAAAGGATCAATCTAACAAGAGAATATAACCCTTGTAAACATTTATACACTCAATGTAAATATAACTAAATATATAAAGAAAACACCGAGGGATATTAGGGGAGAGATCAACAGTAATATAGTCATAGTAGGGGTCTTCAACACCTCATTGACATCAAAGGATAGATGATCCAGACACAAAATCAACAAGGACACAACAGCCTTAAATAACACATTTGAGAAGATGAATTTAATTGACATAATTATGAGATTTCATTAAAAAGCAGCAAAATATACATTCTTTTCAAGCGCACACAGAACATTTTACAGGATAGACAACATGTTAGGCCACAAAACAAGTATTAATAAATTTAAGATTAAGCATCTTCTCCAGTCAAAATGATATGAAACTAGAAATCAATTATAAAAAGAAAACTCACACACACACACATACACACACATGGGGGCCAAATAACAACCTACTAAACAATAAATGAAATAACAATGAGATCAAGAAAGAAATCAAAAGATATCTTGAGACAAGTAAAAATGAAAACACAATGGCATAAAATCTATGGGTCATAGCCAAGCGACTCCAGTCCTAAGAGGAAAATCCATAGCAATACAGACCTACCTCCAGAAAAATCTCAAATAAACAGTTTAACTTTACATTTAAAGGGAATACAAAAAGAAGAACTAACAAAGTGAGAAGAAAAAAAGTAATGAAGATCATAGTGTAAATAAATGAAGTAGAGTCTAAAAAAATAAAAAAGGTCAATGAAAGCACAACTGGTTCTTTGAAAAGATAGAATTTAAAAACTTCAACAAGATTATTTTAAAAAAAGGAGAAGGGATCCAAATAAATGAAATAAAAAATTAAAGAGAAGTGACAACTGACACCAAAGAAGAACAAAGGATATAAGGAAATACTGTGAACAATTATATGCCAACCAATTAGACAATAAGGAAAAAATGGATACATTCCTAGAAACATACAATCTTCCAGGACTTAATCAAGAAGAGATAGAAAATCTGAAGAGATAAATAATTACTAAGAAAATTGAATCAGTGATCAAAATAGTTCTAACAAAAAAAAGTCCATGAAAAGATGGATTCACAGATGAATTTTACTAAGTAGTCAAAGAATGAATACCTATCCTCCTCAAACTATAACAAATAATTCAAGTAGAGGGAAGTCTCCCAAGCTTAATTTATGAGGCTAGCATTACCCATGATTTCAAAACCAGATAAAACATTACAAAAAAAATTATAGTCTAATATCCCTAATGAACATAGATTAAAAATTTCCTGAAAAAATATTAGCAAACAAAATTCAGTAATACATATAAAAGATCATATACCATGATACAGTGGGATTTATTCCTGGGATGAAAGTTTGGTTAAATATCCAAAAAATCAATTAAAGTGATATACCAAATAAACTGAATTAAGAATAAAATATGATTATATCAATAGATGTAGAAAAAGCATTTGACAAAATTTAGCTTTGATTTATGATAAAAACTCTCAGTCAAGTGGGGATAAAGGAAACATATAACTTAACATAATAAAGGAAGGCCATCTATGACAAACACACAGCCAACATAATACTTAGTGGTAAAAAGATAAAAGTATTTTGTGAAGATCAGGAACAAGACAAGGATGCACTTTCCCACTTTCGTTCAACATAGTACTTGAAGTCCTAGTCACAGCAATCAGACCAGATAATGAAATAAAAGGCATCTAAACTGGAAATGAAGAAGTAAAACTGTCATTATTTGCAGGTGACATGATACTGTATATAGAGAACCCTAAAGATTCCACCAAGAAACTATTAGAACTGATGCAGGATACAAAATTAATATTGAGCAATCAGTTGTATTTTTTTTCACTAATAACTATCGGAAAGATAAACTGAGAAAACGATCTCATTTACAATTGCATAAAAAAATACCTACAAACAAATATAACCAATGATAAAAGACCTGGCCTTGGAAAACTATAAGACATTGAAGAAAGAAACCAAGTAAGATACAAATAAATGGAAGCATACATTGTGCTCATGAATAGGGAGAATTAACGTTGTTAAAATCTACATATAGTCAAAGCAATCTATAGATTCAATGAAATCCCTATTAAAATTCCACTGGCATTTTTTACAGAATTAGAACAAATAATCCTATAATTTTTGTAAAACCAAAAAAGATTTGAATAGCAAAACAATTTTGAGAAAGAAGAATAAAATTGAAGGTATCACACTACCTGATATCAAACTATACTACAAATCTATAATAATCAAACCAACCTGGCCCTGGCATAAAAACAGACACATAGGTCAATGGAACAAAATAGAAATCCCAGAAATAAACCCATACTTATATAGCTAATTAATCTATGACAAAGGAGGGTAGAACATATAATGGGTAAAGACAGTCTATTCAATGAAAGGTGTTGGAAACATTGGATAGATACATTCAAGAAAAAATAAAATAATAACACCTTCTTATACCATATATAAGCATAAACTCAAAATAAATTAAATACTTACATGCAAGACCTGAAATTATAAACCTCCTAGAAGAAAACATATGCAGTAAACTCTTTGATGCTGCTCTTAGGATTTTTTTTTTTTTGATATGTCTCTTTGGGCAAGGGAAACACATTTTTTTTTTTAAATAGGACTATTTCAAACTAAATTATTTTACACAGAAAAGAAAATCATCAACAAAATGGAGAAACAATCTACTGAATGGGAGAAGATATTCACCATGATACATCTGATATGAGGTTAATATGCAAAATATATAAACAACTCTTACAAGTTAACACACATACACACACACACACATACACACACACTCCAGTCTGATTTTAAAAATAGCAGAGTACCTGAATAGACATTTCTCCAAAGAGGACACAAAGATGGCCAACAGTCATATGAAAAGATACTCAAGGTCACTAGTCATCAGAGAAATGCAAATTACAACCACAATGAGAATATCACATCACTCCTGTCAGAATGTCTATTGTTAATAAATCAACAAACAAAAGTGTTGGCAAAGATGTGGAGAAAATGGAACTGTTGTGCACTGTTGGTGGAATGGCAAATTGGTGCAACCACAAAGGAAAACAATATGGAGGTTCCTCAAATAACTAAAAATAGAACTACCATATGACCCAGCATTTCCATTTCTGCCTATTTGTCCAAAAGAAACCCACACACTAATTTGAATGAATATATGTATGTTTCAATGAATATATGTATCCCTATCTTCATGGTAGCATTATTTACAATTGCCAAGATATGGAAGCAATCTATGTGTTCACTGATAGATGAATAGATTAAAAAGTGGTACAAATATAGTGAAATATCACTCGGCTATAAAATAAAACCTTACCATTTGTGACAACATTGATGGACCTATATGGTATTATTTTATGTGAAATAAGTTGGTTAGAGAAAGACAAATACCACATGATTTCACTTACATGTGGAATATTAGGAACAGAATCAACAAACAAACAAACTAAACAGAAACAGACTCATAAATACAGAGATCAAATTGACATAAATACAGAGATCAAATTGACAGTTGATCAACAGGAGGGAGATTGAGGAGTTAGGTAAAAAAATGTGAAGGGATTAAGAAATACAAATTCTCTTTTCACATCCATTGGCTAAAGGGGACAGGGGAGACTCTAAGAATTCAGAGAAGGGAAGAGATGAAAGGTAGTAAAATCTAGGACTGTGAGTTGGCACTTGCATGAGAAGTGACCAACAACGAGTTGACTGTTGCCTAAGTATTAAATAAATTGTAAATGTGGCAAGCCTCTGAAATTTTAGAGTTGTTTGTTGCATCAGTTATTATACTCTGACTAATCCAGCAAGTATGACATGAGGGACTAATGATGATCTTGATGATACTGTCACCATTAAAATTCCTGTACAATAAAGCAACAAATAATTATAATTATCAATACATTACAGAAATCAAAACATATGGCACCATAAGGACAGCTCACTTTTATTGAGCACTCTTTATATGTCAAGCAGAATATAATTTTGTAATCCCTATTTACAGATCATAAAAATGAAAATCCAAATGATTAAGTAACTGGATCAAGATCAGTCAGTTAATAAGTAATAGAGCTAGGACTCAAATCTTACTTTGATTGCAAGTCTTGCATTGTTAAGCACAGACTCATCTTTTGTCTTTTCTGACAATTCTAGAATCAGATTGACCTGTTTGTTTTACCACATCAAAGTATGCCTATTGTTCAATATGACTCATTGTACTCAATAATTTTGCATTCTGAACCTATTGAAAATTATAGCTTAAAGTTTAAATACATAATCACCACAGATCTTGCTTACAAGCAACATAACACACTTAAGCTAGCTTAACTAGAAACAGAGTTTCTTAAAAAATATTAGAAAACTAATAGGAATGTCAGAGGCCTTAAGTCTCATGTCTAAGAACAATCCCCAAATTGCACACTAACCTTTGCCAGTAGAGGCCCTTCTAAGCACAGGCATGGCTGGTAACAGATTGGACACTGCTTGTGTGCATATGATCTCCACCCCAGAGATATCTGCCATTTCTGCCTCAGGAATGCCTGTTCTCTCTCCTCCATGTTCTGCTATGGTCATGAGAATAGGGATTCTATGTGCCAACTACACCTGGTTCTTCATGATGTTCCCTTCTGAATAAAACCATTTCAGGAGAGTGACTCTGGGAAAGCCCACTCCCCAGCCAGAGGGTAGGAAATCAAGTTCTCACTTCCACAATGAGTAGGTAGGTCTCATTGTGTGGGAACTTTCCCAAACATAAAAGGTCTATTTAAAAGCTGTTCAGTGACCACAAATATGACAGACATCCATTAAAATGGCAGCTCAAAGTCACATGGAAGCCAAGATTACAGAGAAATGGAAAATATGGTTTTTTCAGAGGAATCTAGATAGAGCAGAGGTCCAGAAAAAAGCAGCCTCCGGAAAGATAGAGCTTGTAAGTTTGGGAGACATCTGGCAGTCCTTGCTCAAACTGGCTTCCACATGATTTTCATAATACAAAGTTCCCTGAAGTACTTAAATAGCAAGTTCATAAATACATGCCAGGCGGTGAACACCTTCAAATGTTAACATAAATAAATAAATCTATTAGTAAGACTCTCGGAGAACAGAGGGATAATTATGTTTCTAATGGATTTAGGAAGTACACTTAGATGGTGTTTAACAGAATCGAGCTTTGACAGCCCACACACTTGGTTTGAACCCTGGCTTCACTGGTTGCCCTATCACCTCACTGTGTTCTAAATTTCATGAAATTATGTTATGTCTCATTTGCATTTGTATTAAATTATAGCCCGTGCCTTGACACAGAACTTAGCGATTAATATTTGCTGAACAAATTCTTTCAACCAGTAATAGCAAAAGTTGATTTTATTTATTTAGATTAAATAGAGTATCGAAGTGAATACTTAGTAATTGGGAAGAAAAATGCACTGACAATATGGGTTCCCAACAACCCATGTTTGAATGTATCATTTCTAGAAGCGTTGCTTTAGAAAATTAATTTTATATCATTTTTAATTGCCACATATGCATAAATCAGCCTCAAAACACCATACTGTACAGTGATTACAGTGGCTATATATCACATTGACTGTGGCATTGCTTTTGCTAAGTCCAAAAGCTAGTTAACACATCATAGAATATTCACTACCCTCTCTCTTTCCAATCTTTGTATCCAAAAATTGTTTCTTAAGTAGTCATATTGATTAATACTTGTGGTAGAAATGATGAAAAAAATATTGATTTGCTCTTGTAAACCTCAGCTCTAACAAAAATTTCTGGAGTGGTGCTTCCTCGAACTCCATAAGAGCTCTCTTTTCAGACCTCTTCCATTTTTTTCTGATTACATCTGCAGATGGAAATCAGGTGTGAAAATCATTAAGACACCTCACAATAGGACAGATTTTGACTCATTGAACTTCTCATGTTCTCTCTTCCTTAATTAAGGTACGAGAACATTTTATCATGGAGAGAGAATGACTTAGATTACAGATCCTATTACTTCTAATGGCATGCATTTCATCCAATTGGGGGATAATACATTTCTTACTTTGTTGCTTTGCAAAGAACCACTTACTCAGTTCTTCCAAGGGAAGAATAAGGAATGTGATTTTACTTAAAAAGAGCGCTGTGTTATCCATGCTACAAAAAAGAAATAAAGTATACAGCTGTTCTCATATTTTTTTCACTAAACATCTTAAAACACAAATAAAGAATAGCATCTAAATGAGTTAGTGGCATAGAATCTTATTTTAGAGCTAGAATAACATTTACAATACAAATAAAGCAGTTGAGAGCACAGGCTTTGGAGACAGATGACCTAGATTAAAACCCGGTTTTTATAAATCCTCACTGAGGATACTTCTCCATTTATCTTTAGATAGAGTGGGAGAGAGAGAGGAAGAGAGAAACATTGATGTGAGAGAGACACTGATTGGTTGCCTCCCACAGGACCCCTACTAGGGCCAGGACCAAATACAACTGAGGTATGTGCCCTTGACCGGAATCAAACCCGCAACTCTTAGGTCCGCAGGCCTATTCTCTAACCGCTGAGCCAAACTGGCCAGGGCTAAAACCCTGGTTTTAAATTGATTAGCTGGGTGACCTTAGGCAATTTACCAAACCTCCTACAACTCAATATCTCCTTCGGTACAGTGATAATTATAAAAATAAATAATAAAATATACTAAAAATACATGTAACAGAAATAAAAATAATAAAATATAACTATAATAAAACTTACCTCATGAGTTTGTTGTGAGGGTTGAGATCATGTATTCCAGCACTTAGCACACAATGCACATTCATTATTCTTACTTTTAATATTCTGTGCATTTCAATCCCATAAGCATAGCATGTTAAAAGAAAACAAACAAAAAACACTTCCATAACCTTTTATCATCTTTATTAATTAGATATATAAGCCTCAAATATTTTATTTTTTAAAAGCTTCACTGAGAATGTGTGATGAGAAAAAAAAAAATCAACCTCAACAAAAAAGAAGCTAAAATACAGAATTGCTCCAGACTGATAGCAGTTTAGTATAAATACGCAGACAGGACAATCTAGTTCACTTTTACTAGCTTGTTTCTACTGAAATATTCACAATAGCAGGACCCTTTAAATGAAATTTTAGCCTACAATAGTTTAGCTTTTGTTGATTCCCAAATTAAAATGATTACTAAGAACAACAACAAAAAAGCATTATTATTAACATCCATGATAAAGGCTGGATCTACCAACTTGCACTTTATAAGCAGAAAGATGGGCATGGGAATTTGAAAGCCCAGAAAATGCAAATTAGATTACATTTTACAAAATACAGCTGCGATCATTTTCAATGAATTTCTAGGGACTCAAACAAGGATGAAGGAATATTAGACCCTCTTCCACTTCTGAATTATGTCTTCTGCCTGCTTTTATATTTAGGTTTTAAAAATGAAGTAACGATTACAACAGCTATCTATTACTGGGTACTTACCATATGCGAGGCATTCTACAAAGTACTGTACAGGCATTATTTTATTTAATTTCTACAACAAATCCATGAGGAAGTCAATTCATCTTTCAATTTTTACAGATGAAGAAACAGCATAGAAAGGTCCTAGTTTAGGGCTAGTACATTGTTCATCAGTACTTCAGCTGGGTCCAAAGCTGGGCTGTGAGCCACTATCCAAACAACCTCTAATTCAGGTAGAACTCACTACCTGAGTTACTCAAAGACTCCTAGCTGCCTTGTCTATCCTGGAACTTGGAGTCTAGGGAAGCTCCAGGAGCTGGTGCAGCCCGGGGAGCAGGTATGTGGAAAAACTGAATTCTTTTCCATGCCCTCCTTTCCCATTGCCAGATGTGCACCTGAGACTATACTTTTTAGAGGGTAGCTTTCTTTCTTGATGCCAGAAAAGGAGAAAAACTTGCTAATTTGTATTAGAGCTCCTGGTGCTAAGTTCTGGGATGCATGACTGGGCCATAAGATTACTCAGAGCAAGTCACCCCCGTGAAAACTGCTCCTTTAAGTGTTGAAGCCACTGTGGATTTTACTGATTTAATGCATTTGGAAGGCATTCAGTTGAAGAAAGGTAGTTTGTCATACAGCAGTAGAGCTTCAAAATCAGTTCTGGGATACTATGAGGCTTTTCTGTTCATTAGTTTTATAACAAAAGAATTTAACTTGTTTGAATTTCATTTATGATACAGGCATAATATAATATTTCATTTACTCTAAGACATACCTTCTTTTGCATTTTAGCATATCTGACATCGAGGTGTCTTACAACTGATAGCATCTTCCAATCTCTGCTTGCCAGGTGGTTTTGTGATCACCTGTGCACGTGCAAACAAAACTCACAGAATGGGTGGCAATGGAGACAACAGAGCATTCTCTCCACGAACCTCAAGGCTCCATACCAGGAGTACTGGGAGGATAAGAGATAGAAGTAATTTAATGTGTTTAGACATACAAAGCATAAACATAAAATATTAATTATGAGTTTGTTTTCCATTTATAATATCTTCTTCAAAAAATTATTTGGGGCAAACTAAAGGTTAAAGTCTTGTCCAAGATCGCTCAGTCGAGCAGTCTTGGTCCATGAATCTATTCCTAGCCTATGCTATTCTTAACCACTCAGACTCAGCTTTCCAACTGTCCCCGGGTGAAAGAAGCAGCACAGGCTTAAGTGTGAAGAGTTTTCAAAAGGGAGTGATTCTGTTTGTGTTACAGAAGAGAATCAAGTGGGATCGGGAGCCAGCGGGGACTTTTTCCACTAGAGAGGACATCAAGAGCACTCTAGTGAAGAGAATGTGGGCAAAGGCAGGAAGAAGATAGGTAATTTATCCATAAATAAATAAGTGTGGCTGGTAAGTAGGTTTGTTGAGGACAGTAGTGGTATCTAGAGGTGGAAAAGAGGGAAAATTAATTATGAAAGGCCTTGAATCTAGACCATGGTGTTCAGCCTTTATTCTGAAAACTGCTGAGCTGCTGATAAAGGTTTCTGAATTCATCAAATTTTAAAGGTTGCATTTGGGGAAGACAGGTCAGTTAGGTGTATATAGTTAGGAATAATAAAGAGCTGACCTTTGTAAATGAAATACAAGGGGAGGGACTGGTAAAATTTATTTCCACGTGAGGTCTTAAGAGTTTATAATAAATGTGATAGAAAAGAGGGGAAAATATATTACAGAAGCTCATATGAATAATGCCCTATAAAAGTGTTCAAATAAGTTTGGGAACTGTAAGAGTACAAAAAACTACCTGATTATTCCAATGCTAGACTTCTCAGACCCTTTAGGAGATATAAATTATAACATTACCCATGTGTTAATCATTAAATGTTATTTACATTTTTTCCCATGAGGTGCCTATTACTGACTTCTGAAACCAGAGTTCCAATGAACATAGTTTGAGAAATGCCAAGTTACTCATTAACCAAGTTACCTCTCTTTTATTAGTTCCTAATCCAGCCTTGAATGATCAACCTCAGACTCTTTATAAGTATATTTTATATTAAATTTAATATTTCTGACTTAGAAACATAGGTAACCAAGTTATTGAAATTAACTTACATGATAACATTGTAAGAACATTTTATGAAAATAGGCGGTAATCACAACTGACATGAACACATATATAATATTTGGATGTATATACGTGTGCATGTATGTGTGCTTATATATGTGTATGTATGTATATGTGAGTGCATATATGTGTATTCTTTATATTCAATTCCACAAAACTCAGTGATATTATTTTATGCCTGCTTTATGGAGAATTTAATAAAATAGCAGAACAGTAGAAAGAAGTACTTACTAACACTTTTTAAAGTCTTTGTTATGGAGCAAAAAGAATGTATTGTCATAAAAATGGGTGATTTACACTTACCTTAATTTTACTGTCTGTGACTTTGCCAGCAAATTTTTAAAATGTAATACATGGGATTGAAAAAGTCTTTTGTTGTTTTTTTGCAAACTCTATCCTTCATCACACCTTTAAAAGATAGGTTTTAAATAGTATATGCCATCTAAAAAAGAGTTCGCAACAAGTTTAATTGGGAATACAAAAATCTTTCTTTTTGTTACAGACATCATTGACCTCATTTTCAGGTAAGCAACGACTCAATGATTTATTTATCTACTTTTTACACGTAAGAAGAAAGTCAAGCCATCATTGGTCTCCTAAGATGGGCTACTATTATGAAACCCTCGCTCCCTCTGGAGAAAAAAACAAAAACAAAAAAAAACAAGAAACAAAACCAGCAATGCCATATTTCTTGTTTTAGCAAAATTCAGGGGTGTGTTTCTTCCCAGGCATGCCATGCTGGTTCTGGCATCTGTGCTTGTATTCAGAGTCACCTCTACCAGGAATGTTCTCTCTTTCTGTTAGTCCATTCAAGCTGCCACAAAAAATACCACAGACTAGGTGACAGAGATTTATTATGGTTCTGGAGTCTGGAAATCCAAGATCAGAGTGCCACATGGTCAGGTGAAGGCCCTCTTCTGGGTCATACTGTATCTTCACATAGTGGAAAGACTAGGGATCTTTCTTGGTCTCTTTTTTAAGAATACTAATCCCATTCATGAGGGCTCCACCCTTGTGACCTAATTACCTCCCAAAGTCCTCCTAATGCCATCACCTTGGGGGCTTAGGTTTCAACATATAAATTTGGGAGGGGGACACATTCAAACCGTAGTACCTTCACACTCTCATGGGATCTTCTTGAGCTCATTCTTGTGTTGCTCCCCTAAGAACATTCCCTAAAGCATGTGCAAGGCCTTCAATAAATGAGTGGTTAAATGAACTGTCTTGGAAACCTCTGCAACCTCTGCCCCTGCTCCATGATGACCACTTGTTCTCTCCAACACTTCAGTAAAATAGGTTTAGTTCCACAATAAGCACAAGAATCACCATGGCTTCGTTGTCATCAATGGCTTCTAAATGTGGATGGATAGCTTGCATAAGAGGAAACAAAAATGTCTCATGTGGCCTTTAAGGCCCTGCAGTAAGGCAGAAACTGCTTCATACTTAACTTAACCTCAGTTCTACCATTCTCTTTCTTATGCAGGCCACCACTAAAAGTTTTTCAAGCTTTCCACCTTGTCCCCATCTAGAAGCCTTAATACATATTCCCTCCAACTGGCATGCTCTCCCCCCAGATGTTCATGTGGCTCACTCCTTCACCAGGGCTCTTCTTAAATTAACTTCCTTAGAGCGCATTCCTAGCCATCCAAATTAATAGTTCTGCCCTCAAGCCCACCACTGCTATCTCCCTATCCGGATTTATATTTTTTCTAACACTTATCAGTAACTCAATATTTATCTAATTATGTATCTTTCTCCTCCATCATAATATCAGCTTCAAGAGAACAGAGATTTATTTTATTCACAAATGTCTCCCTAGAGATTTTAATTCTGTAGGTCAGCTGTGAGTCCCAGAAATCTATTTTTAATTAGCAGCCCAGGTTATTTTGAAGCAACTAAGTAGAACAGCATTTGGGCGGCACTAATTGACATCCAATTTTCCCTACTTCTGATGTAGTGGGTGTTATTGGAGGTTTATTTTGTTGTTGTTGTCCATTTGTTTTGCTAGTCTTTAAGAAAAGAAAACCGTCTTTCCAAGTCCGGAAAATCTATGACTTAATATTGTGGTGATCCTCCAGGAATCATTTAAATAGTAACAATGATAACTGCAAAGGAAGAGGGAAAGCAAGAACCTCCTAGAGAGATGGGATCATTCTCCAAATAATTGAGAAATGACTGTATATTGAAGAACGTATATGCTGCTAATTTGCTGGACTTGAATATATGAAGTATTGTCAAGGTTATCTCTCGTCCATTTTCAGCTCCTGTCACATAACATTTATGTGAAACATTCCCTACTATTTTGCTACCCTCAACGTCTATGTTATTATCATCAACAATTCCTCTTACGTGGCTTGGTGGGTTATGCTGACATGCTCGAGGGAAGTGGAACAAAATTTTCAATCATAATATCAACTCCTTATGTTAGTTTTTTCTGGGTCAGAACTAGCTGTGGCTGAGACTCTATGTATCTCCTGGATCTTAGATATATCTGCACTGCTGGAGCAACACAGGGGCACAATTTGCGGGCAGACTCACTGGCAGCCAGGGAGCATGCTGCCCAGACTCTGGTTCTGCGAGGAAAAGGTGAGCAAGTGCCTTGCTATTAGTTCAGGATAAGCTCCACAGAAGGGCCTTCATGAGATTTGAAGTAAGAAGGCAGGTATGATTTGATAAAGTACTAAGATAAAAGAAGGAAATTCGTTCCAAATATAAAAAGGTCTGTTTGTAGGTGTAGGAGGAAATGGGAGAGTTAACATAGCAAAGAAACCCAAGGTGAGCAAGGGAGTCAGAAAAGGGAGCAGCGATGGGAATCCAGAACCTGGAAGAGCCCCGCGTGCTCGACAGTGAGACCCCGAGGTCCTGACGACACCAGTTGCCGATGTAGGCTGTTAGAAGTCTGAAATCCCAAAGGATTTTCTAATGCCCTGCTAGTGGCATCTACATGAATAAATTAACAGAGAACTCTAATAATTAACTGTGTGTATGTCGCCAATAACCACAGTAAACCCGTCAAATAGTGGGTTGAACAGTTCCCTCAGCCCTTTGGCATTTTATATCCTCTGATGTTTGTAAACAGTGGTCACGCTGCCTCTTCATCACTCTCTGATCAAGCTGCATATGGTTTAATCTTCCCTCTTCAAAACACCCCTCCAGCCGGTTAAATCATTTCCTTTGCTTTCTGTACCCCTAGCCAATTTGTTCATTTCTGGAAAAACTGGCACCACATTATTCTAGCTGCAGACTCAAGGTTGTATTTACAGTAAATATTTATTGAGTGCTAACTGGGTGCTTGGCCCAGCGTGAGGCACAGAACAGGGCTCCGGTTGCCACTGATTTATGTGGGTACTGCCATGGCATCCAGACAGCCGTGTTCTCCCCACTGCTTCGTATTCTCACTGTGTAATTTCTCTCTTGACAGTGGAATACAGAACTCCAACACGAGAACATTAGCATTAAGAACTAAAAGCCGAGATTCCTTCTCTCACTCATCAGAAGTTTTCTCCCCAAATGTTATTTTTACTGCAGTAAAATAGACAATCTATTGTCTTGGCCTTAAGGAGTTCTCGCAGGCTTCCTATGTATAATCTTGAAGTGTTTTCAATAAATGTTATACGAACCTGAAAACTCCAAAAACAAATTACCAAATTATCTTGGTCCTACATACCTGCTTATATGGGGAAGTAGGGGAAAGTGTTAGGGCCTGGGAACCTGGCCTGTTGTTGACAGAGGCGGTGGTTCAGGGCATGACCCGGAACTGACTGCGCAGGCGCAGACCATGGCCCCTTACATAACCATGACACAGCAAAAGCCAACGACGCATGCGCCACGCAACTGCCCCTTGCCGATTATCCCGGGGCACGAGTCTGTAAACGCTGTTAGATGCATTGAATAAAGCTGCTGCTGATCCCTCCTGATGTAGGCTTTGCTAGCTTTCTTCACCTTGGGCATCTCACCGCCGAAACCTCCCCTGCAACCCCCATGACAGAAAGAAAACATTTTCTGTATTTGTCTGACTCAGTTTCCCCAGTATGACTGAGAACAGACTGGACAGGGACAGGTTTGAGCAAACACAACTTCATTTATTCACCTTGTAAGAAGGGTACCAACACCCATACAGAACAGCACCCCTTTGTTCATTTCCACCCCACCCATTTCAGATAAATGGCTGTGTGTTCTTTCACGGCCGACACATTCTTTTATAATAATCAAACATCATTAACACTTCTAAAAAAATAGTGTCCACCACCTCGAAGTCTCTGGATTTTGCTCATATCTTTCATATAAACGACAAAGCATTTCCTATTTGTCCAACATATCTATCATCACAGAGGTATTTTCAAGAACTACTTATAAGGGAACTAATTCAATGGGTCTCATTCCTGTTCTCAATCTGCTAGTTTCTGGCCTGTTTTACTATGTAGAGAAAAGAAAAGATACATTAACATATTAAAGGATGGGCACCTTTGGTCAGGATGGCCTGTCTTTTGTGAAAATAAATCATTAACTACTGAGTTAATTATCCAACCCTAACTATCAAAATGGGAGTGGGGCGGTAAGGGCAGGGATAGGGAGGTGTCCATTAATAATTTAAAATTTTGTTTTGTATTTTTTTTTCCTTATGTGTATTGTCAAGTTCCTGGAGTAAGGAATGTGAGAAAAGCCACATTTCCCAGGAAGACAAGTTAGAGAAGCCAGGCCTTGGGACAGAAACCTGGAAGCTGAATGGATGGTCTCAGGATATCCTCCCTCTTAACCAGCATCCACCACCATGCCCTCTCTCTAAGACAGGTTTTAGCACATGCTTTGTCTTCCTGTGTTTTGCAACTGCAAATTTTTGCCCATAAAGTTGAGAACATTCAGGAGGAAGAGGAATTTCTGCTACAATGCAATACACACATTACTAAAAAACGTCAAAAACCAAAATCCTATGTCATGAAAATTACACATAAAAATGAACAGATTTATTCGGAGGAAGGTCTGGGGCTTCACACTCTAACCAACTTTGTAACTATAGCATGAAAAAGATATATGTCAGAGGGGATCCTTTGGATGGCCCAGCGAAGTTGGAGATTGCCATAGTGGATGCTCAACAATGTACAAACACAAGAGTGAAAATGCTGGTGACTTTTAACTAGAGAAGCATGGTGGATAAGACAGATGGAAGCAAGCTCTGCACCAGGGGTTCTGCCAGTCAGGTGTGCTGGGAGACATGAGCAACCAAACAGCCAGAGCCTCACAAGGTTGGAATGAACCTTTCTGGAAAGGTATAGGCACTCCTTTCTAATTTTATCAAAACACAGCCCAAAGGGCCCCTGATGCCCTGCCTATGTAGCAGTTAAATTAAGCAAACCAAGCTCTCCTCCCCCTGGAATACTGTAATTCTCACACTCTTCCAACTCCTCTTGCCTGGGTAACATTCCCCCTGAACTAACTTGACTTTTGCATTCTTCTGACATCACCCCCTAGTCACCAATCACAGATGAAACAATTCCTGTTACAGAGGCATGCTTTGTAGCTGAATAAGCTCTACAGATGTTCTTCCACATCTGTGAGGCTGGACTCTTGTGCCAGGGTCACGGGGTAGACAGCCATGGCATACACAAGATGAGGGAGGCGGAGAATACAGATTTTTTAAAACTTTTTATTACACAGTAAAGAATACAACAATACCTGAATCATACTTTAAAGATTCACAGGTTGACAGACCATACATTACAGTCCAACTAAGGAAAAAAGGATAAACAAGAAACCACAGTTCAGACATAGTAGACTTAAAAGCTCAAGAGTATGCTGACAAAAGCATGATGCCTAGACCCCACCCCCCAGTGTTAGTCTACCATTAACTTGTGGTACATGTCTGAATTAAGTATTGCACAACAACTTTAATTTTTCACAATAATGTCGCAGAACCCAAAATAATATTTTAAAAAATTACTTCAAATCTGCATTTCAACAGTCTCCAATTTTTTTTCTGTCCCTTGAGGAATTCGGACAACATGGAGTCACTTTCTTTCCCTAAGTATTCCAGACATAGGCATGCTTTGCATAAGTAAACCAGCCTTGAAATTTTTAAATCCCCAAGACATGCACCTACACATAAAAAAAAAAAGGAAAAAAAAATGTAAAAGACAGGTAGCCCTGTCACACACAGTCTCATGACAGAGAAAAAGAAAAAGAGAGAAGAGTCAGAGACAGAAATAAGAGATAGAGGACGCCCTATTCCTATCAGCGACCACCATTCAATTCTATTCAATGAAGATAACTTTTTAAAAATGTTATACCTACAAATTATACTCTCACATAGCCTGTACATAAGTGACAAGCAGAAAAGGAAAGTAACAAAAGTTTTCTTTTCTTTCTCTTCTTTAGGTTTATGAGGTCTGCATTGTTACCAAGGAGTGATATGGTTTGCAGCTGTATGAGCTTAACTTTTGGTATCCTGGTTCTTTTGTGCCCATTTGGTTTGACTAGACCAGTTTTTGTTAGCTACTGGTGCAATATACATGCTGTCAGAGGTAGAGTGAAACTTTTTGCCACTGAGGAGAATGTAGCAAAACAGGAGGAGAGGAAGAGGAGGAGGAAGAGGGAAAGAAGGAAGAGGAATCAGAGATAGAGCTCAGAGTTAGGGATTTTTTTTTTCTTATTTGTTTTCACTCAGGGTGCCCTGAATTAAAAGTAATGAGACGTACTGTACTAATCCTTATTTTACACACTAGTGTTAAGAATAACAGTGCTGTTTCACATATATCACAGCTTCTAGAGATAAAGACCTGTGGGTATGACATACCTCATTTTTGGGATTATTTAACCCTTCGTAGCCTAGAACATATAATAGCTCTGTAAGAAAGGACTGTCCAGTGTCACAAGCAGACTAGAAAGCAGAGTGAGGTCAAAGGATTCTGGGAGCACCATGATAAAAGATAACCCATTCAGAGCCTGGTTCTGTGCTTTCCTTTCACTTGAAGCAGGTGTGCTGGCAGATGGACTTCCAACATGCAGATAGATTTATATATTTGCTCATCAGAACTTTCTACACTAAAAAAAGCCATTTAAAAAACATAACAGCACCCAAACAAAATTAAAGCCGACTTGAATATGAAAATACCGGGGGTGGGGGAATGCTAAAAATGTTAGGTTTAAGAGGCTTAAAGCAAACAGATTTAAGATTGCCTCTATGCAGATACTTAAAAGCCATTTAAAATGGTATCCAAGGGCTACATTAAAAAAAAAAAAAAAAAAAAAAAAAGCTAATGGATCATTTTAGATTTTTAAGTAAACGCCTGGTGTGTTTATGTATGTGGAGAAGTGTCTTCCCAGCCTCGACAACTTTGGTTGTTTACACAGCCTGCAGCACTGCTGACTTCCCCTAAAGCACACAACCGCATCCTGGGCTACTGTTTTCAAAACTAACAAGTAGTTCTGGTCTGGACCCTGGACAACGAAGGGTTAATGCATTCACACTATACCTTGCTGAACAAGTTTAATCTGCTGATCATTTGGAAAGTAGTACTGGTGCTTTTCAAAATTCGGATTTTGGTCCATCAGATCAGTCTTTGGCTGACTTCCCTTTTTGTAAGAATACTGTATAACCTGGCATTCAGCAGTGTTAAAGCTGTCAGTCTACACCTCAGCATTTGGAGCTCTAATGATTTATCTTTTTATTTTTTTGTAAAATTAGAAATACTTAAACAACCTTACAGCAATATGCATGCACTGTCTTTTTTTTTTTCTAAGTAGAATATCTTGTTATTTTTTTTAAAAAAGTCCCAATAATGCTTTTTCCAAAAAAAAGATAAAATCCACTACTACTCTATGCTACAGCTAAACGTGGTGAAATGGCTCTAGCATATTCAAAAAGAGTTTGCTTTAAAAAAAAAAAAAAGCATGCCTAGGGAGTCATTGTGACAGTGCAAAATACATGTATGTACATTCCCTCTTACAAAACACCAATGCTAGCATTCCGTGAACATGCTGGTTTTCAGGAAAAAAAATCCTATAAGAGAGTGAAATAGCAGCTCCGAAAGATAGCCTTTTCTTTTCTTTTTTCTTTTCTTGAGGACAACCAAAAAAGTCTTTTTTCCCCGAACTACTAGAGAAATATCACTAATACATACAGATATAAAAGCAGCATAGAAAGATACAGGTTTCTCACCAACTAGGAATAAAGAGACTAAATGTGGGCATATGGTTAAACTACAATGCATCTTCACATTTGTCCAACACATTTACAAGAAAAACACCATTGGAAACCTCACAGGACAGAAGTGTTTTAACACGAAGAGAACTACTAGTTTTTAATTAAAAAATCTAAACAGGGTGGGGTTGAAAATTTGGAAAGGGGCTGGAGCTGGAGCCACCATTCTTTAAAAAGTATTTTTCAATATAAAATGAATGAGCTGGAATAGACCCAATGTCTTACTCTGTGTAATCTCGCAAAAGTGAACAAACGTTGAAGGGTTATTTAGGGCAGCTGGCTGATGTCAAAGCTGCCAGAATGCTAATTAACTGCAGGCTGAGTCTCTTAACTCTGTGTGTGTGTGTGTGTGTGTGTGTGTGTGTGTGTGTGCGTGTGCGCGTGCGCGCATGCGTGCGTATGTCTATAAAGGAGCCTTTTGTATTATGGCATATTTTTCTTGCTGCTGTATTCATACATCCCACTGCAAATCATCTTTCATTTTTCATTCTGTTGACCTGAATATTATTTCTTTTCAGAAACAGGAAAAAAAAAAAAAAAAACGAACATCTGTTTCTCCTTCCAATATGTTGCACATATGCGTTTTGTAGCAGGTCTTCAAAGTTCAGTTAGCAACCCATGGACGCCATTCATCTTCTTGTTAAAATGTCTACCACTGTAGCCAATGCTCATGCCCTTGAGGGTTTTCCTCTTTTTTTTTTTTTTTCCCATTATTGTATATCAGGAACATTGTGTCTTAATATTAGCATTTTGCTTTCAACAGCAATTAGCAATCTCTTGGTTTGCTGTGTGGTAAAGCATCGGTTAATGAGGTCATCTAGTTTAAAATCCCAGCTACTGGAAAATAACAGGGAGGAGGTCAAATCTATCATTTCATGTTATATTCTCTGCTCTTTTTTCAGTTCTCTAAGGAAAAGATATCTTTGTTATCCACAATAAGTCATTACGACCCGTTACTGGCCCTCTGTTTTACTACCGCCTCAAGATATGGTTAGGTTCTCTTTTGCTGAAGTACTGAAATAGGAAAGTTCATCTACAAACAAACAAACAAACAAAAAGAACTTTGAGCATCTGAGGATGAAGAATTGGTTTCATGTTGGTTGTGTTGTTTTTCCTCTGACAGTTCTGAGTTCACATCTAGCGAGGGGTTGTCTCTATGGTGGAAGGGGTCCCTGGGGTGGTTGACCTCGGGGTGGCTGCTGGTGGTGTGTCCATCGGGCTCCCGGCCCCACTGTTGGGTGTGACAGAGGAGCTGACCGCGGGCGTGTCCCCCTGCTGCTGGGCCTGCAGGGTCTGTCCACAGATGTGGTGGTGCTTTTCCCAGTCTTTGTGCTGGCAAAATGAGCCACAGTATCGGGCTGTGTTGCAGCCACTGCAGGTTTCACTTGCTTTGCGGCCACAGTTCCAGCAACTCTAAAGGAGAAGGCAGAACAAAGCAAAATCCAAGATTAATATATTATCCAGGCCAAAGTCTGAGGAAATGTCCTGGCAGCATTGCCTCTGATTTTCAAGAACTGTGTGGTAAAAATGAAAACTCCAGATATATGTGTGTATACACGCTAAACACACAGAAATGCAGGTTTTGGTATGATGACTGCCCAAACTTTTCTGCCAACGACTATTAGGGCCTCTAACAAACTAGCTGAGGCTCCTTTCTGCTTTAACTATAAAATCCCTTCCTCTTAGGTTTGCTGTATCTATATTTTTTCCTTTCTAATACCAATACCACCATGATCAGACACAAATATATCACTCTGGGCAGAAGCATCTTTCTTCTAAATATAATAGAAATTACAAAGGAACTATAAGAACCCTATATTAGATTCAAAGAAATGTAATGAAGAAGATAGAGTATTCTATTCCCTGCTCCATCACAGACTAGAGAGATTGCGATAAGACCCTTTAACCTCCCATTCCTTTCGTTTTCCCCACTGCAATCAGTTAGTTACTCGGTGTACCTGATAAGCAAACTCAAACAGTCCCCTTGACTTCAACTCCCTGAAGGGCAGGGTCCTGGTTTGTTTGTTCCCTGATATACTCTAAGTGCCCAGAACAACAGTGCCTGATATATAGCAGGTGCTCAATAGATATTTATGAAATGAATGAATCTGACCCTACCAAATTTGACTTTGAAAAATCAGAAATACTAAAACTGGATAAATAATAAGGAGTTTTATTTACACACAGTTCATTCCAGTTGATGGAGTTCCCTTCTAGCTCATATGCTCCTCAGCAATTCTAGGTAGTCAGAAAAGTGGAGAAAACAAAAAACGTAGACCTTAGCAAGCCATGCCAATATTCAGTGCTTTCAAGAGATGAGAAAAAAAGCCCCAATGAGATTGCCTCTGAGATGTAAGCTTTGAAATACACACATCACGAATCAGAGCACAACACAGAGACGGAAGAGCACCTACACAGGACAGATCGCAGGAAAGAAAGGAGGTACAGGCAGGGACCAAAGGTGACAGTCCCTCAGCGACCCTAGAAGGAGGTACAACCTCAGGAAGCCAACTTTAAATGTCTGTACAGTAGTTCCTTTGGCAAGACCAACCCCACTGTAAATGCTGTATCAAGTGATCTTAGCTTTGTGCTAACTCCAACCATCTGACAGTATGTGTGTTATGATTATGTCACAATTAAAATGCATTTTTAAAGTCCTGATATATATGGATATTAAAAATCTCTCCACTGTGTTCCCAAATGTTTTACTTCAAGCATGCTGGTTGTGTGGCTTAAGGTGGGTTCATGAGCCTACTTTGAATATCCCAGTGGAATGTCAGCCCATCACCCAGATATGTCCATGCAAAATATGCAGGGAAATTTTTAGCAGTCATCCTAACTGTGCTAAGAAATAAAGGGGCCCCTAGAGTTTCAAGTGCTGAAAGCCTATAACTTAAGAACTCTAATTTAAAACTTTTAGAAGCAGCTCAGCTCTACATTCTTATTTCTTTACTATTCAGAAATTATGGCCCAATGAAGGGGGAAAATAAAATCCAGAAAACCCTTAAGATCTCAAACAGTGGTCCATGTTTTAAGTAAACACAGCTAAGGAAATATATGTTAACATCATAAATAAAAATGAAATTAAAATGAACAATCAGTTAATTTTTTTTTTCTACTTTAATTTAACCAAGAAAATAACTCAAAAGATGTGCACTTCTGATCAGAGGCCTCATTGCCAAAACTTGAAGCCCTTCTGTCTCGGAATCAATTTCACAGTTTTGCAGGTATAAACGACCCAGCGACAACGGGAACAAATGTGGGCCTGGCACATCCTGTGGAGAAGTGAGGTACCAATTGGCACTCAGAGTGAAGTTTACTTCCGTGGGGTTTAGCCACTTTCAGAATAATGCCAGCTGAATCCTGGAACAAACTCAGCAAATAAGTGAAATTACTAAATTACATCAGAAAATTCCAATTAGGGAACAGAGACTCAGATCCAAAACAATATTTTAAGGAAATTAAATATCTATCTAAGTCAAGTGGCTTCTTTAAAATATACCCTGGTGTAAGGGTATTTTTTCTGGCAGAGGCACATTTTGGCAGACATAACAGTGGTAAACTGCCCAGTCCCCAATGCAGCCGTCAGATTGAAATCAGATGTAGGCAACCTTCTCAATTTAAGCTGATTAAACACACAGACTACACCAGGTAATTAAAGATGCATGTGTTGGGGGGTGGAAAGAGGAGACAGAATGGAGACTTATTTTATTTTTAAAGTATTTTCAAAGATGGGAACAATTTTACAAATAAAAAAGTAGAATTATGCCAAATATAGAAACAGATGTTTTGGATCGTGGAGCTGCTGGGAATTTAGCCTTCTTGCCTAGTATGGCCGGCTTCTGACCCAAGATTCAAGGGCTCTTGCTAATTTTACCTCTAGTCCATCCCCAAGTTGTTGGATCAAATTCATTTACCACCCAGTGCTGGGACAAAAACAACCTTCAGCTGCAGGAAGGTACAACAAAGAGCAATTCAAGTGACCCAGTGGGAAAAAAAATCCTACATATTTTTATTCCTCTTGACATTGCATTGCAATGAATGTGTAGGGAGCTTTAGAATAAGAATTCAACTCACAAAAAATTCCAAAGTGCACATTCCTTTTCAAAAGCTCATTAGAAAACAGAAAAAGCAATTTCTATTAATATTTTTCTTTTGGATGGCTCTTCCAAATTTCCTGTTGGCTAATCCATACCTACAAGGCTGATGACTGACCCAGTGGCACTCAGCCCAACAGTCCCACTTCTCGGATCAGTGAAATGTGCAGAATCTTGTGAGTACTCTAATCTGATGAAGATTAATAAGTTTCTAAGCTTTCTGCTGTTCACAAAGGTGGAAACTAAAAGTTGTGTATAATACCCCATGGTACAGCCACAAAGGGAAGGGATAAAAGTGGTCAATGATTTAACCTAATTTTACATTTTTCAATGTATGCTTTTTATGTTCAGAGTAATATTTCCTGATACTTGCTCTATTTGTTTGTTACCTATTTTATTATTTTTTAAATAACTGAGCTTCCCTGTCCATCCCTGAAGGAATGATGCTGGTGACTGAATTATCACAATAATGTAGAAGGCTCAAGAATACCCTTTCATAGAAAATTTAATTCCCAAATCTCATGGCACTTTATAGTCTTCCCTTATTTGTGATAATATATTCCTTTTCAGCATAAAGAATAGTATATCCCCTATCTGAAAAATGGGAATTAGTTCATTGACCAGAGTTAGTCTATGACTCAGAAAAAGAATATGAGGCTGAACATAATCAATGCCCCTTTGCTAAAATGTACTAATACGACAGAAAAAAATAGGAATGATGAATTGAAGCTTTCGAATACCAAAGCTGTATGTCAAAGATTATTAACACTTTGTTTCATATCAGCAATTCTCTTCATCCCTAAGAACTAAATTATTTCTTTCATCTTGTTATTTTAGATATAGAGAACAGTCATTTCTCTCTGTATCTAGATAATATCTTTTCTGGTTCTTATTGTTGAAAATTCCTTTTCCAAGAAACAAAACACTTTCTCCTAAATTACTTTAAGTTTCTCCAGTTCTTACATACCTATAATTCCCCAGGGGGGGGAAACAAAACAAAACAAAATAAAACAGCTCTCACATGCAAAGAATGCTCAATGAATGCAGTAGACTGTTTATAATTAAAATTCCCCAAATTAAAGGACCTCTACAGAAGGTAACACAACCTAAATTCACACTAAAGATCACATCTTACATTGCACTTGACCATTTAAAGACACTTTAAAATACATTCTACAGCTTAGGAAACAGGCTTGAATAAATAACTTTTGAGTAAATGGCTTACCTAAAATCACACAGATATGAAATTACATAGCCAACCTTGGTTCACCCAGGTCTTTGGACTGCATGCAAACCAAATACTTTAGAAAATGCCACACTTTGTGTCCATTTCAGATCTTTCTTAGAACACGCTTTGGCAGGAATAAGGTCAGAAGGGTGCTTAGCTTCTGAAAGTGGAAAGAGGTTGGGCCTGGAAGTTGGAGCACAAAAGACAAAGTACCATGGTGTGTACTGGGAAAGGCTTCCAACTTTGAGTGGCTGGAGTCAGCCTGTCTCAGGCTTCACTTCCAACAGGTATTGAGGTTACACAGAGAGCACATCAGCTTACTTCCTCTTACACTTCATTAGTGACCAATTACTTTTTCTCCATCCTCATTGTCCTCAGACTTTCTAAAGATTCACCGCTCCTGACCGTTTTCCCATTCCTCCTTTTTCAACCCCCTTTGTTAAAATCCCCTCTAAATTTGGTTTCTAAGATACTAAAATTCTGATTCTTTTTTGTTGTTCTTTTTAATCTTCACCCAAGGATACTTTTCCATTGATTTTTAGATAGAATGGAAGGGAGGGAGGAAAGGAGAGAGAAAGGGAGGGAGAAAGAGAGAAACATGGATGTGAGAGAGACACATCCATTGGTTGCCTCCCACAGGGCCCCGACAGGGGCTGGGGATCAAACTTTCAACCCAGGCACGTGTCCATGGCCCGGAATCAAACCCATGATCCTTCAGTCTGAGGGCCGACACTGCTGAGCCAAACTGGCCAAGGAAAAATTCTGACTCTTATAGTGTAACTTCTTCCTTTTCTGTTTGTTCATTTTTCTCTAGATATTTGGCAAGGGGAAGCTGGCATAAAGAAAAGAAAAGAAAAGAAACTTCTCTTCCCACACTCTCCCTTGTCAGATTTCATGGTTTCAACTATTAGGTGTAAGTAAATAACTATTAAGACTGTTTCTCCAGCTCTCATCTCCTCCCTGAGCTGTGGTCTCTTACGTTGACCTGCTTGTTCTGTAGCTGCACCAGGATGCTCCTGTCACCTAAATCAGTATTCCCTAAAGCCAACTCTCTGCTGTGGTCCATTTTAGTCGCTGGCAGCATTCAGGCCCAAGACTTTATCATCTTTTTGGAAACTCTTATTTTTTTAGTGCCTGCAACCACTCAGTGCCAAAACCCACAGACCTGGCTTCCCTGGTCTCTCTTCCTTCCTTTCTAATTTCACAGTTACTGTCCAAATTCCTTCCCTGCCCTTCCTGTTAGAATGTCTTCTTAATTGGTTTTGCATCTCTCTTACATATACACACTGTTCATTTGTAAGGTGATTTGCTTATAAAATAATTCTGCTCACCTCAACCACCTTGCAAAGTGGGTTGCATCAACATTATCCCAGTTTTACAAAAGAGAAAACCAAAGCTCCAAGAGGTGAATGACTCAAGATCATCCCACACCCAGAGCTCCAGCCACTATACCATGAACATCTATAGATTCAAACAACTGGCCTTTTAATAAATGAAACAAACATATTATTATAACACAAAGTCACAGCTTATACAAATTCTTCTGGGGATCAATTGGTCTGATTAGATCGTGAGGGCTGTAACGGGGCAGTGCTTTGATCACCCTGTGCAGTAGCTACGTGGTCACTACATTTTACGGAGTCCACTCCGTGGTTTGGGCCATACTACACAAGTAGAAGGAGTAATCACGATGAACCTCTCAGAGTGACCTGCTCACACCATCAGGGTTTTGCCTGTTCTAGAAATAGAAAGTTTAAAGATACAATCTGTTTCTGCTTAAGTGCCATGAAACTGCCCACCTTGGATATGCATTGGGCAGCTCGGCACTTAGGTGGGGATAATGAATAAAGGCTGAGTTAATCTGGGAGGAAATATCACTTTGGTGGCAAAAAACTCAAAACTAACTATCGGAACAGTACATTTATTCTTTGTTCTATGTCCACTTCTAGTCACTTGCTTCAATCACCTAAGTTAAAACAAGTTATGGATCTCAAAAACCAGATGGTGCAGGTTCTTTTAAGATAGGACTTATCTGACAATGTTAACTGGGGGAAAAAAAAAAAAACACAACACTATATAAGTATAAAAGCAGGAAATACATAGGGGGAAAAAGTTTAAGATGGGCAGATTCAGTAAATTTCCTTTCTTTTGATTTATGATAATGCCGTCTTTACATTCTCGGTGAGATATGTAATACATTGTAAAAAAAGAAACTAGAGAAAATATCATATTGCTTAGATATGCCCAAAATCCAGCATCATTCTGTTATAATAATGGTAGTCTACGAACCCAAGAAAAGTTAAAGAATTAGGTGGGAATAATCTGAAGGAAGTCCATTAAGGAAGTAGATACACAATCAGGGGGAAAAAATATTCCCACTGCTGCCTTGTGGCTGCTAAGAAGGTAGAATGAGAGTTCCAGCTCACACTTACTGCTGTGAGACCCTGAGCAGAGGCCTAACCTCCTAAGACTCAGCTTTTCTCAAATGCAAAATGTAGACAATAGCACTGTTTACTCTACCTGAACTCATAGAAGAGTAAATGAGCGAAAGTATAGAAAGCACTTTCTACCACATCTGGTACAGAGTTAAACATTCATTGTAGGTCTTCTTGTTTTACCTCAGGCAAAATAAACTTCATGTCACCCCCAATAACTATGCTGACCCTGGTTCCCAGGTGCCTGGGACAGCCTGGTTTATAGGGCTGCTCTGTCCTGGACAAAAGCACCCCCGTTTACTCTGTAAAGTGTCCCTGTTTGAATGATAAATTACATGGCCCCCTACAAGCAATACTCGTGTTATTTTCCTGACTCCAGACTTTCTTCCTGCTGTTTTCTCCAATTCAGTTATTTCCAAGTCCTCCTTCCTTCTGAAACTTTTCCGTTCCTTACAGCTTACCTTTCAGAATCACTGGTTTTTCTAAGCAGAATGGGCATTATCAGGTCCACTGAACATGTGTGGAAAAGGAGGCCGAAAGAAAAAGACTAAATTGAGAAATTACAGAGAGAAGTCCTTAACATAAGCAGCTCAAAAGAAATACGTGAACATCCACTCCAGCCCTTTAACTCTGGTCTTCTGAACTTCTGACTCTGAAGTTAAGGTTATTTCTTAAAGTCCCCCTGAAAGGGAGAGAGAGCATGTGTGCATTTGTATTATCTACATGTGTGGTTTTATAGATTCAGATGATAAAGATCATATGTAATATAGGTAAGTTGATGAATAAATGTCTACAGTAGGAGGTGACTTCAAATAGGAAGGGAAAGAGGAAAAAGAACGTTTCAGTCAGAAAACGTTCCTATTATCTTGTGATAAAGAACTGTGGAAAACATGGGCAGATGATGCCTCGCATTACTGCGCTCAAACCATGTTAAATTAAAACATTTATGTGAAAAAAGAATCCTAAACAACCCTGTGTGGTAATCAAATAACATCTCATTCCTTACAAAAACTATGGAGGCTGACAGGAGGAAAATGAATCACCCCAAAACCCCCAATGTGGTGACTGAGCTGGAGCCAGAATTCAGGTCTTCTGCGTCTTCCTCCTGGATTCTTTCTGCCACATCCATCTGTTTCTGAGCTTCGCTAGCAAAGGAGGATCCTCGAATTGCCTGAACATGGCCTTTAAGTGGTATGACCATATGATTTATTATCCAAACCAGGACACCTGAGAGTGAAAAGGGGCGCTTTTAATAATTACACCGGGACAACAGGAGGAACCTAAGAATGTCTCACTCACACTGAGATGTACGGTCACCTTGAACCCTACCTTTATATGTTACTTTGCACTGCCCTGATTTTCACATTAGAACTACCGAAGCTTTTGTGGTCTGTTTACCCTTTCCGATCCACAGAGGATATCTATCCAGTTGAATCAAATAACTGATTTGAACTCTTTTAAATGTTTTAACTTGTATTGTTCATGCACACAAACTGAAGAAAGCTTCCTCCTTCAGCACCTACCTACACACACACTTTGGACAGATGGAAGCCATCAAGTTTCTGAAGGTTGCTCAAGTAAGATCACCTGATGGGTATACCCCAAACCCTACATGTCCATTGAAGAATCGCAGCTCCCTCTTCTTCCTTGACAGCTGTTCATCAAATCCTGCCCATTCTATCTCATGAGTTTTCACCTAGAACATCCTCAACACCACTACCACCTTGATCCAATCCACCTTCCCCATCATCTGTCTCCTGAAACGGACTGGTTCCTCCTTTTCATTTCCTCTACTCTCTCTCCATACCACAGCCTCAGTGATCTTCCAAAATACTAATCAGCCGCATAGTATTCCTGCTTTCAAAGCCTAGCAAAGCTTCCCTCCCCTTCTGCCCTGAAAGAAGGCACTGACATGCCCAATGGCAAGGAAGCACTGGCGGGGCACCCAAGGGTGCGGTGGAGTGGAGGGCGGCTGCTGACCAGTTCCTGATTATTCTTACATATCAGATGGAGCAAAGTTTTTCTCAGAAACTTTCACACTAAACTCTATTAAGACTTACAATTCAGCGATCTGACTCTCTAATGAATAGCAGTCAATATGACAGCAGGGACCACTGTACTTCAGTGCCTAGCACTGGCCCAACACAGAGAAGCTCAAGAATGTGTTAGTGAAAGAATAAATAAATAAGTGGATGTTAGCAATTTACAGTTATATGCATCAAGTATCAAACTGCTCTGGGCAAGTCACAAACATGATTTTTTTAAAGAATACCCATTAATTTCTGGACAATGAAAATATATTTTTCAACCAATCATTGTGATGGCCAGACTCTTTTTTTTTTTCCTTTTTTAAAAATCTTTATTGTTGAAAGTATTACAGATGTCCCCCCCTTTTTCCCCATTGACCCCCTCCTCCCCGCTCCTACCCCCTTCCTGCCTTCCCCATACTATTAGCCAGAACTTTTATTCTAAGAAAACAATGAGCAATTCATAAAATGTATAAAGTACAATGCTATGTGGGTCTTATTTGGGGCTGAATGGTTAAAATTCAATAAAATCTCCTGAATGTAAAAACACAGAAGAGAATTCTGAGAAGTACCTGCACTATCTTCTCTGTAGCTCAACTGGACTACGCAGTCTTGACTAATAGACTGCCCACCCTCCGCCAACCATGGTGAGGTCTGAAAGAGGGAGCTCTATCCTAGCCAGATAGAACTGCTCTGGCTCTGTCTGGGAGGGTCCCAGGGAGCTTTCTAGACTTGAAGTGATTTGTAAGCATCACTGCTGGGGTGGCTTTTATAAGACTATTTCTATTAATAGGTGTACATTCCTGAGTGTAAGGAAAGAACAGGGCGCAGAAAAATAATATGTTGGATTCAAAGTTGGGTCCTCAATCTTAAGTGAAAAATAAAAAATTCCTAAGTGGGAAAAAAAAAGTATTTACCTACAAAATTCCAGTGAACAGTTGGGCAAAAGATACAGCTGAACTAAATCTACCATTAAACATGTAGATTGTTCTGGGACAGTCATCCCTTAGGAGAACTGGAGACATTAATTTAGGGCTAATAGATTAACCCTTTAGTTGTCAAGTCACTTTTATAATAGTGTGTGTGTGTGTGTGTGTGTGTGTGTGTGTGTGTGTGTCTGTACGTGTATATAAACTTGTGTTCAAGTCTGGAGGAGACCCAGCTACATTCAAATGAAATATCTCTTTCATATCTTGCTCTCCTCCCTCAGGAAAATATCCACATTACTTTGGAAGAAAAGAGGCTAATCACTTAAGAGATCCATCCATCCTGCTGAAGTCTTAAAAAGTGGCCTTGCAGTTTAAAGAGAAGAAAAGTAGGAAAACAGGACCTGAGTCGCATTTCTTTATCTGCATCCCAAAGTAACCCACCCTAGTGATCCTTTATGAAAAGATCCTTCTTTCATTGTTGTGGGACAAGACAGAGACTGACAGCACACTGGGAGCTCCAGTTTAGATTCTGCCCTTCCCTGGCTGTGGAGCTCCAGGTGGGTGAGTGTCCTCATGGCTAACATGATCTTGTCTCAGAGTTCTAGCCACTGCATAAGACAGTTTCACTCATCTTCACATCATGTGAAAGACCAAAGCTGACAGAGACGCAGTGGCTTTCTCAAAATCACAGAACTACGGGAGATGGAAACAGGAGTGAAATTAGGCCCTCTGAATTCCACACCCTTTCTCCCAGCACAGTGTGCTCTAAAATCCTTGAGAAAGTGTCCCTGAAGACAAGGGTGGTGCCATGTTAAAGATCAGTTTCCCCAGAGATCAAAAAAGAAAGAAAAACAATTACTAAAGAAATCGCTCATACTAGGTTTTTTTCCATCCTAACTACTACTTACCATAGTTACTGTTTGATACACCATATTTTTATAATGCTGAATACTAGGTTCAAGGTCCTATGTTTTTCTGGATAGGTTTTATGAATAAAGATAAAAAGCTTACAGATACTGAAGGAATTAGAACATGTTATAGGAATAATACAACGTCTTAATTCTCAATTTCTTTCGAGACATTTTGTCTTCAAATTAAGTGATCTACAAAATACTCAACATAAACAACGGACCTGAACTATTATGTGAAAGTGATAATGTTGTAATAATGGCCACAACTGTGCCTCAGAGTACTACTAACTTGAAAAGAACAGGGCAAATTCTCTCCAAAAGATGCTAATGATTTTTTTTTTAAAGCACAAAACAAGGTCTTTAAATATCTTAGCCACAAGATGCTAATAAAATTGAATTTATGTCTAGTTTAATTCAATAATGAAAAAGTCAGCAATTAAAGTGTAGATAAACTTCCCTTTGTCCCTCTTTTCCTGAGAAACTTTCAAATGTTGAAAATCAATTCCTTTTGTCCTCTTAATATTCATCTGCTACACATTAAATAGAAATTCTGGGCACACAGTGATTCCCACAGGGTCTTTCATCTACAGAGAAGCCTGGTACAAATTAAATTCTTACTCACCCTCACAAATTATAGATATGTATTATAGTAGACCATTGATTTATCAGTTCATGGTTTTGCTCGTTCAGCTAATTGTAGTCCTTTATGTACAGTTACTTTGGGGTTGGGGATCGTAGTGCTGTATTAATGTGGAGTAGTACCACGTGCTCTGACTTACAGACTATTTTAGAAAGCATTCCGTTAGATATTGTGTTTTAGTTACTTCCCAGATCTTTGAGCCATTTAGGCTGTGTGGTGTGTGTGTGTGTGTGTGTTTTAATATACTGGAACAATACAAAATAATATTGCTTCCGTCAGTGATGTTATATAATGAAATGATCATAATAGTTATTACAAATAATATGGAAAAACAGATTGTGTAGAAAATCTCTTAGAAATGTTTAATTGATGCAAAAGTTGTTTTATAATTGGATTTTAGGACCAAGAGTTAAGGAAATGACATTGATCCCAGGCACATAATATGTTTTTGGAGAGCACAGCTTACACAGGGTATCTCTATTAAATCCCTTCTATTAGAAGGAAACCACATACATACGCTAACACACACAGCTGAGTTTTGAGTTTCTAAATGGTACTAGGAAGTTATAAGAATTCCACTTTAATCTGTTACCTCTCAAATGTATTAAAAACTTCCTTTGGTGGAGTTGTTCTTTTAGGTCTTTCATAAAGACGAAATTTGATCAGCTCCTGATCAATTCCACAAGTGCTGGAACTCCCCAAATTATTCTAATTTCCTCCCAAAGATCTGTTTGTCTAAATCCAATATCTGGTTTTATGACCTCCTGGATCAAAAATGGGCACCCTAATTAGTGGAAAGCATCTTCTTCCCTTGGAAGCACCCACCAACGCCTCACCTCGCTGGAATCCTCCTGCTGGTTGATGACAGCCAGCGCGTCCTCCGCGGCCTGCCGCTTGGCCTCCGCGACAGTGCGCTCCATTTTGGCACGCTCTGTCGTGATCATGTCGTGGGCTTTCCGCTCAGCTTCAGACACAGCCTTTTGCAGCTCAGTCATCGCCTGGCGCTTCACCTCGTTAACGGCCTCCTCTGCATGCCAGGCAGACCAAACCGGACAAGAGAACGTTTCTCTGTTAGCACAGGACCTTGGATACTGATTGCTACTAAACAGATTTCTATAGAACGGGCGTGACTGTTATCCCATTTATTGGGCAGTTCTTCTGGCTACCTAAAGAAACAGCAGATTTCTGAAATTCATTTAGGAAAACAAAGGGTGGAACTTTAACTTGCATTTCTGGAAATATTTTTTAAACTACCTATATAATTACTGTGACTTTTCTACAACTAGTACCTCCAGAAAGTATTGTGAGAGCAGACTAAGTAAAGGACAAGAACAACCAGAAGAAACCTGTCTCGATAATTCACACACACAAAGAAGGTGGTCTGCCATAATGCTACAGGTCAGCGATTTTCAACCTGTGTGCTGCAAGAATTTTTAAAACATGCAATACTTGACTATTTAGTCAAGGTCACTGACCTCTTTTCCCTTAGATTGCCAAATTAATAAATGACAACAGTCAACACAATAGCTGTCTGGTATGAATGAATCAAAATTATACCTATTTTTTTTTTGTCAGATTGGCAAAAATTATAATATATTTTTTGGTGTGTTGCAGAATTTTAGTAATTGGTTTGTGTGTGTCATAGGATGCAAAAGGTTGAAAATCGTTGCTATAGGATAATATGAACACGGAAAATACATGGGTAAAGTTTTCAGAAAAAAGGAAATACATTTTACACATAAACATATATAAGTAAAAACAATTATTTTAGTGGTAAAAAATAAAGCACAATAGTAAAAAGGTAATTCATATAGCAATTAAGTTAATGCAGACCTTTTAAAGAAAATCGATGGTGAAACAGACAGATGATTCAGCTTTTCTCTTTCTTAAATCATTTCCTGAGTAATGTGGATATGTGCCTTTATAGACTAAATGACAGAGATTTTTAAAAATCATTATGTCATTTCCAAATTCTAAGCTGTTGTCTATCTGCGTAATCAAATAAGTGCATGGTTTCAGGTAACCAACTGTTGCACTGGACAAATATAACTGGATCATACCACAGGCCAAAACAATCAGGCCTGACTATAAAACCTGCAAGGTGTCAAGTTAGCTTTTTATTTTTGGCTGTGGAAAGTGTGCAAAGATTTGGCTAATGTACAACATAAGATTGACAACTAAAATGAGTAATTTCCATTTAAAAAATTAACTGTTCTAATTAACAAGGGAAAATATCCTCCCCCTGAATTAGTTTATCTAATTTTCATCTTTATTCAAAGCAAAATGACAATGATTAATTGAAAATTTAATAAGCAGTAATTATTAACTTGGCAAACCTAGTACCAATTAACACTCTATTAAAACTAATTATGACATGTTTCAAGTGCTTGCACTTAATTGTTTCACCCACTTAAAAAGCACCTTAATTAAATGTTCTATTTAATTAAAAACATAGATTCCTAATAAAAATGTTTTACTGTAGATTAAAAACGTAAGAGATGCAAATACTCCTATGGTTTCTTAAATTTTTATGGTTTATTTCACACATCCACAGTCCGTGACTTGAGGACTGTCGAAAGCCCTCCACTGGTAATTAACTGTTATGACTTCTGTAGCCTTCACCGTTTTAGCAGCATTTTTCCTTAAGTTCATTCATTTGCCATTACTGTCTGATAAGTTTTATAAACTACAATATAAGGGAAAGAGCCAGACTGGAAATAGTAGCTACAATACCTTAAGCTTTTACTGGTTGCTTTAAGATATGCAATTAAACTCTGTTTAGAAGCAGTGTATTGCAGGACTCGAAGCACCTTCTTCAGGAATAGGCAAAAGATGCCTTTATTACCCTATCATAAACGCCTTGGGGCACCAGGGAAGTACTGCCCTTCTAACTATACTGCCAGGTTCTAATTTAGTTTGAATATTCAAAGTGAATTAAAATTCTATCTAAGTGGTAATACAGGACAATAATTTTTGCTTACCATCAAAGCTGTAGCTTGACTAATTGTATATGCAAATCAGGCAATTTATATTTAAATTATGCATTCCTATTCTAATCACACAGGCATGTACAGATCAGTAAAGAGAATTGGTAGGACATTTTCAAGGTGCTTGAATATTTATTACCAATTGCAAACACTCACTGATCAGTTGAAAATATATACTGAAGAAAACATTCAGTTGCAATTAAAACCCATCTTTATGTTAGATTCTTTCGAATTTTATAAAGACCTTTTGTAAGTTTAGAGTGTGTTTTGTTACCTTTGCTGTGGCTTTTAAAAATACTACTTTGAGGGGAAAATTGATGAGACCTTCAACATTTGCTAAGATTTTAAATACTTTAAAATGTATGCTGTTATATTATTATACAGCATTATTGAGCAACATAAACATTTTGAATAAATTCTCTAGATTAATAGTAATGTAGCTATGCTGTCCTCATTTTGGTTACTGTACTGTGGTTATATAAGAGAATGTCCTGTTCTTAGGAAATACACACTAAAATGTTGGGAGTAAAGTGAAATGACATCTGCGACTTACTTTCAAATGTTTCAGGGGAAAATATGATGCATAACAGAAAAAGAAAGGGAGGGAAGGAGGAAAAGAGAGAGAAAAGATATTAAAGCAAATACAGTAAAATAGGGAAAACTAGGTGAAAGGTATAAGGGAATTCTTTATAATATTTTTTAGTACTTTCTGCAAGTTTGAAATCATTTCAAAATAAAATGGTGGAAATATTATATGATGTGCCTTTAAGTACAGAATATGCTTTTTGCAATTATAATTTTCTGTGAAAAGGGACACATTGGTTATACTACATTGACTTTTGAGAGCTCTATCCTTGATATTTTTCAAGTGCTTTAAACTTTATTTTATTTGCTTATCATTTGTCACAAAGGTAATGTATAGTATTTTCATCTCAAAGACACCCTTTATAGAATTTTTTCTAAAAAATTTTTTTTTGCCCACAGCAAATTTTAGGATCTTGGAAAAAGCTTTCAAATTGTAACAAGTTGAGTGCAGACATCACATTCTGCCCTTGGTGTTTTCATTATGTTGGATGCCTTGGCATTGCTAATACTAGAAATGCTTTTAGGGAAGCCTATAAAGATAAATATTATACGCAGTTACTTGAAATTTCAAGATGAAACTGTCATCTATACTTTGGGAATTCAAAACACTCCCTGAAATTTAGCATCTATCCACAGAAAACCATTCCTAAACTGTTCCTGTGCAGATTAGGGATATCCTTGTGAGAAGAACAGAAATTTAACCAATACCACACCAAGCCATATTTTAGACTGAAGACCTAATATACTTAATAGGCATGTCTAAAAAATGTTCCAAACATTTACTTAGTGTAGTTGTGTTTTTTTCATTTTTTAAACAACTGCTTTATTGTTATATAATTAACAAATTATGAAATTCACTCATTTAGAGTTTATGGTTCAATGATTTTAGTATATTTGGAGTTGTGCTACCGTCACCACAATCAATTTTTAGTAATATATATAGTGCAGTTTTGAATCTGCTTCCAATTGCTTACCACTTATGGTAGGACTTCCTTTGTGCATAGCTTTTCCTACAAAGGTGGTCTAGTCAGAAAAATCTGCTCTCACTAAACAGCAAGCAAAGAATTGAGCAGATAATAGCACAGAAAGAATTTGGATTACACAAGACTTCACTGTCAATTTTTCTTTATGCACTATCAAGGATGTAACTTGAATGCATATAAATAAAGGAGACGCAAACACTCTTTCCCTCAAATAAAAAGTCATCCTTCTGCCGGACAAAATAGGAATTCTTTGTACCTCTTATTGGAATACGTTGCACTGACAGCTTAAAGATGGGAGAGAAAAATGGCCAGAAGAAAGATGTAGCAATTCTTTTTCCAGGGAGGTGGCACCCAGCACATTTTAACAGCTTAGGAGTATCCCATCACTATTATCTACACAGAAAGTCTTAGAGATGATGTTGTAAATCTGGTAAGACTATGCAGCTGAGCAACATGTACATTTAACCTTGAACTTTAAGCTGAATGGGTCTATCTGATTTGTCTATTGGACATGCAAGAGATCTTTCTGGTTCTTAATCTAAATTACTAAGCCTAGAATACTATCATATTTTTAAATTCCTTATTGATCTTACAAAAACAGATATTTCTTAGAAAATCTTAAAAACACCTGGATAAGAGCCAAGTGACCAGAGAGTCAGAAAGTTGCACAGAACTACACACATACCTGAGTCAAATCAAAACCAAAAGAGAAAACTTTTATAAAAAACTAAAACAAAAACTCTTTCCCTTGACCCTTGTTCCCTGATTAGTGTTCCTAGCCCTACACCCATCTGACCCCTTGCTGAGATAACATTTTTCAGTTTCTCAGCTCAGAAAAATGATTTTAACATTTGGAGTTACAGCAGCTCAAAGCCACACTATGTGTTTGTCATGTCATGTTGAACTCTTGAAACAGGTTTATGCTTTATATCCTGAGTTGGTTTTTATAAGGTTTTTACTCAATGTCTATAGTGCTGGTGTTCCACCAAGATTCTGCCAGATCTGAACTTCTTTGAGCCCAATAAGTCAATGAGTTATCAGGAACTTTACATTTTATTAAAAATGTAGAGCAGTATCTCTTAATGAAAATCCAACAGTGTACATGGAAAAGAAAAATAGAAGTTTAACAACTGTGTCTTTTAACTTAAAAAATATTTAGCTTTGATCATTGAATATTATTAATTAATTAGCTCCGAAGATCAATTTTAAAAACTGGTTGCAACCATAAAGTTTCTGAGTGTCTCAACAAGTCAGTTAGTTTTGATGATGTTTTTATTAAAATTTAAGAATTCAGAGGTAAAGGCTAAAGTATGCAATTTAAATTATAAAACATCACAGATTTTTTTCATGAAGAAAAAATTGCATGAAATGAAACCATTATAGTCCCTGAAAAATAGGGGTTTATGATGAAATATTGCCAGACTCTCAATTACAGTACCAATAGCACGTGTCACGTTCTAATCAGGCCTGGTTTAAGAATACTAAAATCAGGATTTTTACATTTTGTTTTGTTGGGGGGTGTTTTGCATTGTTTTGTGTGGTGGTGGTTGTTAGCCGTAAAGTCCTTTCTTGTCATTCTTCACATCACTGCATTTAACAACTGCACACAGCTGCCAGAACACTAAAGTCGTGTTTTTAAACAATTCTTACCAGCTTTCTTCCAGATCTCCTCTGGCACGTATCCAGAAGCAGGCCTGTGAAGGAATTCCCGATGTGCATCTATAAAGAGGATACAAAGCAGTGGAGAGAGGAGGGAAGCACATAAGCACTGTTATGTCATTACGCCGAGTAGAAGTAAGCTATGCCCATTTTATTGGCTTCTTTACAAAAACATAATTTTTAAAGGCTAAGCATTTCACTTCTAGAAAATAAACAACAATAGCAAGAGCAGTCATCAGAGCTCAAGGAAAACAGGTCATCGGTCTAAAGGTATGCTCAAAGCTGAAGCAATGTTAACAATTTCATTATACAATATGTTTGGGAACACTGTTCCCAGCATGGGTCACTATGGGAATATCGATGGGTATATTTTATTTAAAGAAAATAAATTTTATTGGTAGTTTTCCTTTTAAGAGTCAAATTGGTAGTTAAAAGATCAAATGTTAGGATAATAAAATTTTCACACAGCTCTGCCTCTACCACCTTTCAATAAATAGTGAGCCTTACTGTGCGGCTAACCCATTCTCACACTTCATTACTTCTTGTCAGCTGATTTCTCAATAGAAACTTTGCAGGCCAGAACAGAGTGGCAAGAAATAGATGAAAAGCAAGGACCTACAACCAAGATTACTCTACCTAGCAGAGATATCATTTAGAATCAAAGGACAGATAGAGAGCTTTCCAGACAAGAAAAAGCTACAGGAGTTATCACCACCAAACCAGTATTCTATAAAACGTTAAAGTGTCTTTTTTAAGAAGAAGAAGAAACAAAAAAGATAAAAAATATGAATAAAATGGCAATAAGTACCAAATATACTTATAGTTTAGCTTTTAAAAATTTCACACAAATTAGATCATATGGATTTGACAGTGGGTGGAAGCAAGAATCATTAGAATGGATTCAAATATTCAGTTGACCAAACAAAATTAGTACATGCTTTACAAAAACGAAAATGAAGTTCCACTTCAAATGAAACACTGTGCATATTATTATGCTTGTTAAATTTTAAAAGTTTGAGAAAACAGATAATGTAATAAAAGCAAATCGCATGTTCATGAAAATGACATAAAACCTTTTATATATTTTTATATATGCATGAAAATAAACTTCAAGTGTATACAGTCTTCCATAGCTAAAATATTCACTATACGTCTAAGGTATTGGATTTTCAATGAAAGCATATGAATTAAGACATTTTGAGGAAGAAGAAAATAATTTTAACCAAAGAATTTATATGCATGTATGCATAACCAATGGACACAGACAATAGTGTGGTGAAGGCAGGGGGTTAGGAGTGAGGAGGAGGGAGTCAATGGGGGAAAAAAGGAGGGGCTTCTGTAATACTTTCAACAATAAAGATGAATTAAAAAAAAAAAACTAAAACAATATTTTATCTAATGGTATGTTAAAGGTCAAAAGAAATTCAATCCAGTTTTCTATATTTTGCAAAGCTATACAATATCAAAAATGGAAAAAAAATTGATTTAGTTAAGTATATGTCATTTTATATTTAAATGCCTTACATAAATTTGAATGTTTTAAATTCTGTAGGGTACATAGATTATCACTTGACTAGCAAACAAGATATCCCAATTATTTTGAATTAGAAAAGACATTTTAATTTGGTGAAGGGCATATGAAAACTCTATACTATCTTTGTAATGATTCTTTAAATCTAAAATTATTCCAAATATAAAAAGTTTATTTTTAAAAGTTTACATTATAATTTTATGACTACTTTATAATTGGAGAGATTAATTTCTATAAAGTAAATGACAAAATGTTTTTATTTAAGTAATTTTCATTCATAAAACAAAGAAACCTAGATAAAGTAGTTTGGTGCATACATGACTTCAAGGAAATGTGACACAGCTAATTAGATTTGTCAAAATCATTTTCCATACCACTATAACGGTTTCCAGAAGAAACGAAGTACCATCAAGTTCACATTCACCCATATGACACAATGAAACAAAGATATTTACTTATGACAACTTTTAAAGACAATTTTTTAGGAAAAGACTATGGCTTAAGAATAGTTTATTCTTAAAGGAGGCAAGAATATACAATGGGGTAAAGACAGTCTATTCAATAACTGGCCAGACACATGCAAAAAATGAAACTGGACCACCTTCTTACACCATATACAAGAATAAACTCAAAATGGATTAAAGACTTAAATGTAAGACTTGAAACATAAAACTCCCAGAAGAAAGCACAAGCAGTAAAATCTCTGACACTTCTCTTAGCAATATTTTTTCTGATATATATCCTTGAGCAAGGAAAACAAGCAACCAACAACAAAAAATGGGCCCCATCAAATTAAAAAAGTTTTTGTACAGCAAAGAAAACCATCAACAAAATGAATAAAAAGCAATCTACTGAATAGAAGAAGATATTCACCAATGATACATAGGATAAGGCATTAATATCCAAAATTTATAAAGAAATCATACAACTCAAAACCAATAAAACAAACAATCCAATTAAAAATGGGCAGAGGATCTGAAGAAACACTTTCAAAAGAGAACATACAGATAGGTATCTGGCCAACAGACATATGAAAAGATGCTCAATGTCACTAATCATCAGAGAATTAAAACCACACTCAGATATCACCTCACACCTGTCAGAATGGCTATCATCAATAAATCAACAAACAACAAGTGTTGGTAAGGATGTGGAGAAAGGGGACCCTGTGTGCACTGCTGGTGGGAACGCAGACAGATGCAGCCACTGCAGAAAACGGTACGGAGGTTCCTCAAAAAATTAAAAATGGAACAGCCTTATGACCCAGTGGTTCCCTTTTGGGGTATATATCCAAAGAAAACCAAACCATTAATGCACCCCCTGTTCACTGAAGCATTATTTACAATAGCCAAAATATGGAAGCAATTTAAGTGCCCATCAATAGACGAGTGGATAAAAATGCTGTGGTACATACAGAGGTGGGCAAAAGTAGGTTTACAGTTGTAAGTACACCAGACATAGTTTATTCTTATATTATTACTTATAATTTTTATTTTTCCATAAGAAAAACTGCAAACCTACTTTTTCCCACCCTTATATATACAATGGAATACTACTTGGTCATAAAAGAAAAATCTTACCATTTGAGACAACATGGATGGACCTAGAGGGTATTATGCTAAGTGAAATAAGTCAGAGAAAGAAAGACAAATACTACATGATTTCACTTTTATGTGGAATCTAAAGAGCAAAAGAAACAAATAAAATAGAAACAGACTCATAAATACAGAGATCAGACTGATGGCTGCCAAAGTAGATGGCGGTTGGGGGTTGGGGGCTGGATAAAAAAGATGAAGGGATAAAGAAGTACAAATTAGTAGTCACAAAGTAGTTGCAAGAAGGTAAAGTACAGCACAGGGACTATAGTCAATAATACTGCAATAATATGTACGGTGCCAGGTGAGTACTTGAAATGTTGGGGGGATCATTTTGTAAAGTATATGACTGTCTAACCACTATGCTGTACACCTGAAACTCACATAAACTAATATTGAATGTCAATTGTAATTGAAGAATAAATGAATCAATAAATATATCACATACACAAAAAAAGAGACAAAAGTCTAAAGACAAACAGGGAAAAAAATGCCTTCACCAAAGTAGCAAAAAAAAATTTTTTTCACTTAGACTGGGTTACAGAAAGATCAAAGGCTCCATAAAATTATTTTTTTTATAAATGGCCAATCATTTTATAAGGAACAGGAAAGGTGATGTTAAGGTATCCAATATCCATGCATAAAAGATGCCTATTATCAGTCCCAGGCAGCACAGACAGAAAGAGTTAATTCTAGAGCCCAGTGAAGTTGAACCTTGGCTTTGACATTTACTAGCCATATGGCATTGGGCAAGTTAGTTTCTACATGTCTCGGTTACCACATCTATAAAGTGGGGACAATACTACTACATTTGAGAGCGTTGCTGTGGGAACAGAATGAGGTTCTTCCTAGTATATGCTTGGCATGGCACATTCTAAACTCTCATCAGACATTGTTGCTATTACCCTCATTATCATTTAGTAGGTTGTCCAGTAAGAATAAACATATACTTATTTTCTCATAAATAACTAAGGTGGAAAAGATCTTAAAGTTTGTTTTTTCTCCTAGCACTTAAATCCAAATAGCATAAAACTAAAGAAAACAAAACCATTGGAGAAGTTTAGATTAAGCAATACATACCAGTACTTTCTTATTCCCTGAATTTATGTCACTCGAGCATAGATGTTATTTTTATAGCTAGCAATTCACAGTCTTAGTCTTTGGTGGAAAGTCCTCAAATTTCTTAGATGATATTTTAATAAATTTTATTCTAACCTTATGAATGTTCATAGCTCCTAAATTTCCTCAGTTAATATATATATGGTTCCATCATCTGCCCACCGTCCCATGTGCTGCACAGCAGATATCATTAGGGTCTACAAAACACATGCTGGAAAGTTGTGCAGTATTTCACCTACCCGACTACATCTCCTGAAGATCCTCAATGACACTTGGATTAGAACCCTACCTAACCTAGAAACCTGATGGAAATACCAAAGACAATCAAGCAAAATTTTTCTTGATCCTCTATTACTTTCTAAAATAATCTTTTTTTAAAAAACAGCAGTGGAATCTGAAGGCAAATAAATTAGTTTTATAAAACACACATACATTTTCATACATATACACATACTTTAAATATCCTCTTCAGTCCTAAGTTAGTGTGTCCTACCAATGAAAAGAATGGGGTAATCAATAAGATGTATTCCTCAGAATCTATTTTGATACACTGATGAATACTATAATAGCTACACAAACCAAATGACTAATAAATTTAATATTTCTCTTCTGATTAAGTCCCAGTAATAACACAGTCTATATAGGCAAAACTGAGTTTTAAAAAATAAAACAAAACAAAAATCCTGCAGTTGATCAATATTACAAGAGACAACTTCTCCCCTAGGACTTTCTTATTTTAGAATATTGGCTAATTTAGATAAACCTATTCAAAAGACCTTAAGTTTCAAAGGCTCAGATTCTAAAGAAGCTAATTTTTAACCATTAACTCTTGACTACCTATAAAATACCAATTGCTATAAAATGGATAGTTTAATAAAATGTAGTGGTAGACAAAAGAAGAGCTTATATGAGATGGTTCAAAATGTGAAACTTATTTATCTGCATCTACAGAAAGATGAAAAAATTGAGAAAAGTCCTCCTAATGTAAGTTTAGCTTGCTTTGGGATGCAAATTGCTTAGGGGCAAGAGAAGAGGAAAGCCTCCCGAAGATTACACACATCTATTAAGAGAGGAGACCCAGCCAAGGTGGGAAAAATGTTATAAGAAATGTGAAAGAACAAAAAGCAATAGATGATGTATGAAAAACATGGATGATGCACTACACTTACGACAGAATGGAGACCATTGGATACTAGATGCAGCGAGGGCCGCCATCAATATACATGAAGGGATGAGCTGATAGCCTTTGGAGAACCAATGTGACCTCACATGACCCAGGACAGCAATGCTCAAAGCTTGGCAGCACCTAGGTATGGCCTTCATCCTGTAGTGGGCAGAATGAGGCTGTGATCATGATAGTATCTATTACAAAACCATCAAAAGACAGGAAGGGTTAAGAAAGTTCATTTTTACAAATGCTACTTACTTTTGTTTTTAAGGATAATAAATTCGGAAATTTCAATATTATGTTTCAGAAGCCCAAACCCAACCTTCATTAGGATTTCCATCTTTAATAATAAAAATGTCTAATGCTCCAGGAGGCAATAATCTCTTCTTGTTAAAAGATGGACATATTTCACTAATAGTCACATCTTTTTAAACATGATATACTTAAATACACTAGGCACTTTACATTAGGAGCTCAGCTGAATGGCCTTGAAATGAATTTCATGATGTGATTTAAAGGAATCAATACAAATGTATAAAACTCTAAACATTTATATGCAGATATACACTTTGTGGTGTTTATAATCTGATAGCTTAGAAGTTGAATGATATATTTCTTTGGCTGGAAGCAAACTACTTTTCTATAGTCTTCCATTATAAATTAGGGTCCCAAAGGTACAAAAGATTTACTTTATAAGACAGAATCCCCCTGTTCTAGTTTCTCTGCCTATTAAAGTTGTCACCTAAAAATTACTGCCTGGAATACTTTCTAAATGAAAAAAATACCTCAGAATCTACTATAATTTCGTAATATTGGCTGCCAAGCAAAAACACTAGTTTCATGTACCACTATTCTTTAAAGTTCCTTTTGAAATTGCATGTTAGAAATAATAATAGTAGCAATTACTTATATCACATCTACTAAGTGTCAGACACTGTTTGATATGCTTTATACATATTAATTCATTTAATATAGAAATACCTATGAGATATATACTGTTATTATCCCCAATTTACAGATGAGGAAACTGAGGCAGAGAGTTCCTTGCCAAAGGTCACAGGACAAGTAAGAAGAGAAACCAAGGACTCAAATCCAAACATTGTGCTCAGTCAGTGCTTTTAACCTTCATGCTAACCTGAGCATTTAGACAGTAGTGAGAAAGTCTATAATTCAATCATATGACAATCATAAAGCTTGCCAGCCAGAGGAATTTTAAAGTACGAATTCCTCTACCAATCTACTTGGGGCAGAGGGTTGTATTAATTAAATACACTTCTAAGCTTTTTAAGAACAATTTAACCTAATTTTTCATTCTATTTAAAACAAACAAAACCTCTTTCTGAAATTTCTCTTTCTGGCAAGAGCTAAATCTTTACCAAAATACACTGGTATTTTCTAAATTTCATACCCTCTTGTCACAATATTAAAATATTCAAAAAAAACACAAGGGAAAATGTAATCATATTTCAGTTTCAGTCTTTAACATTCACTCTAATGATGCAGAAGACTTCTTGAGAAACAAAGAAAGATTCTAGATTCTAGAATAGTTTAAAAGCAGGAAAAAGAAAGTAATTTAAAGGAACTAAAATGTCAGGAGCCAAGAGAGTGATGTGCACAGCATATTGAGATCAAAGGAAATGAAGACAAAGGAGGAGGAAAAACAGCAACACAGCGACCCAGATAAACACGCCAGGACTACATTGCGTGCTAACCAGCAGCTACCTACCTATATGTATAAAAGTAATTCTACTTAAGCAATAAAATGTCGGTTCTGATGACATTAACTTGTTCTTCTGTGAAGTACAAAATGTAAAAAAAAAAAAAAAGCATAAGTATGTCATACTTTAAAAACAGAAAAAGTTGTTTAAAAATTAGCTTTCCAATTTTGTTAAGACTTGATATTTAGAGTTTTTCCTAGAGCAAGTTACTATTAATAATTAAACAATAAAAATCTATAATTTCAAGGCTAAATCTATTATTTTGAAAGTCTTCTAAAATATTGACTTTTTTTTTTTTTTTTTACTTAAAGAGTAGAAACAACATCATAAGTTCATTATGTACACAATTTTAAAATTGTTTAAGAGGCTATTCAAAATAGTCCTCATTCAATATCTGGGAAAAAAATAAAATTCAATTAGGAATAGTTAATCATGTATCTTACTAATCTCTCACAATGACTTAATACTATGGATATATTTCAAAAGTGAGAATGGGAATGAGTTTAACAAATACAACACAGCAGTCATGGAAGAAACATTCTCCTCTGTGCAGTCCCCAAACACAGTTTTAACATACGAAGAATGTGTATATTAATAAACATTGCCAGAGTTTCCAAGCTAGAGATACAACTAGGGCAATATTTTGGACTAAAGATACTGTCTATAATATTATTCTGAAGTTCGCAAGGTCTCATTTGAAATCAGACAACAGTTTAAGAATTCAGAAAATCAGGCTAAAAAATACACACAACATAACTGTAGGATATAGAGAGCTACATGTCCATGAAGATATAGACATATCATAAGTTCTATCTGTATACAAACACCCCAGAACACACTTTGCAGAGGCAAAAAAAAAAAAAAAAAGGAAAAAAAAGATGTATCAGCCAATGATCTCCATTCCTTTCATTACACATTAATATATTTAACTCCCAAACCTAGGTGAGAACCTTAGAAAGCACTTAATGTAAATGTAATGGTCCCTAATTACAAAACCACCTGACCTGGTTTGTAATTATAGCCACAGGCCAACCCCACAAGGTGGAACTCAAAGGCTTCAAGAATCTACCAGTAAGACATAGAGTAAAATTGCTAAAATTTGCCCACTGTGTGGCTCCAGACAGGTTCCCTCTAAAGTTGTGATAGTATCTTAAAAGGAAATCTAGGATTCTATGTTCGAAAGGACCGTACTGTTTTATCAGAGTCCAAACAAATAAACGAAATACTTGTAACCTTTGAATAACACAATCTACGAAAGCTTCATGGCAAAGCAGTTTTGCCAAAAATATGAATTCATTAAGCATCATTAAAAGTAACATAATGTATACTCTTAAGAAGGAGTTTTTATAAAACAACTTGACTCAGTTACATCACAGGAAAACTAAACCTATCTTCCTGGGGAATGATAAACTTTTGCATCACCAGAATCCATATGCCATAGCGGTGACTGTACGAGTGTCCTATGTTCTACATGCTGAAAATAACTCACTTAAATATGAAGTCCTATCAGTTTCTGAAATGTTTCTTTTACAATGCACAGTTGGTAGATAATACTAATGCTGTCAGCTCAGGGGCCTGAACTGAAATGTCACCTGGTGTCATACTATTTCCTTTCCTATCTCCTCCACCAGATCAAAAGTTCCTCAAGGGAAGGAAAGATGAATCTTTTTTCCTTTATTATAGTGTCCAGCACTTTTCTGGCACATAGCAAGCACTCAATAAATAAGTACTGACTCAATGAACATGTTCAATATGTATTGGATAGTTTTACTCTCAAAGTTTTATTTACTTTAAGGCTCTCAATTTTTGCCTATATTGAATGGTTACAAATGTCCCCTTTATTTATCTTGAGCAGATCTGTCATGATTAATCAATTTTTGTTTACAATAAGGAAATGAAAAAACAAGATGTTTATGCTGCTCCACTCTAAATAGTTTTATTTGGACCAATATCAAGTGCAAATCAAACATAAACCTATTTTTATTGCTTGCTTTAATATAACCTAACAAATACAGATTTGTCTTTAAAATATGTGTTAGAATAATGCCTGCTGTGTAAATGAAATGACTTAGAATCTTCCTTTATTTAATACTTATCATGGTAATAGGCATTCAACATTCAGGGATTAGCAGGAATCACAAACCTAAGTGCAAAGGAAACTTCATTGGCTGGGAATAATTTTAATTAAAAAGACCATGTAATCAATAGTGATAATTAAGGTCACCATCATGAGCTTAATACACACATACTTTACAACATGAACTGCACCCTAACCTGAGTTACCTGACATATCTGGGGTTAAACATAAGAAAATAAGCCCTGGCCAATTTGGCTCAGCAGTTAGAGCGTTGGCCCACGGGCCAGAGAGGCCTAGGTTCGGTTCCCACTAAGGGCATGTACCTCAGTTGCAATTTTTTCCCAGGCCCCGGTTGGGGTTGTGTGGGTGGCAACCACTCGATGTGTCTCTCTCTCTTCCTCCCTCTCTCCCTCCCGCTCTATCTGAAGATAAATGCAAAAATGTCCTCTGGTGAGGAAAAAAAAAAACATAAGAAAACAAGAGAGACTAGGGATCAACATAAATCCATCTCCACTAAGTTTACTCAAATGGTATACACATCTAACATCCAGCAACAAAAATGATGACAGTTTATTATTAATTTCGGAAAAAGTTCACAGGCCACTCAAAAATTATTTCAGGTTCAAGATTTCTTTCCACATTCAGGCATAGCTCAGAGTTATTGCAGGTATGGTTTCAGACCACTGCAATGAAGCAAATATCAAAATAAAGTAAGACCCATGAATTTTCTAGTTTCTCAGTGCATATAAAAGTTACTTTTATACTATATTGTAATCTAATAAGTGTGTAATAGCAGTATGTCTAAAAAAAACATGTACATACCTTAATTGAAAATATGTTATTGCTAAAAAATGCTAACCATCATCTGAACCTTTGGAAAATGAAGCTGACAGACTTGTTCAAACACAGAGTTGCCACAGACCTTCAATTTGTAAAAAACACAGTATCTGCGAAATGCAATAAAACAAGGTATGCCTATATCTGTGATTATATTCCTATTTATTACCCCAACAAGGTCCAAATATCCATACTAAATATGGGTACATATTAGCATTCTAAAGTGCTAAAGTACTGGTTATATTAAGAGTCTCTACATAGCTAGTATTAATGAACTCATGGTTAAGCAACCTAAATTTAAGGTGAAATCACAGGACGAGAGCTACATCTTCATCACTAATTTTCAAGTGGCAGTGGGCAAACTATATAGCCCTTAGGTCTCTCTTCCTGGGGGAATTTTGAGAGAACGTATGTTGTTTTTTCTTTAATGTAGGATACAGCTAAATAATAAGATTGCCTTTGAGACTGTCCTTAATTAAAAATCAGACAATATACATCCCTGTCTGCCATGCTTTCAAATGCTCGTTGGAAGTACAGAAGCCAAGGCCCACTCCCTGAGATACCATTTTGCAAGCTGGAGGCAGGGTCCAAAGAACTATATGATGAAGCAGCACACTTTTAGTGACGTGTGTAAAATTCTGGCGCAGCTCTGAAGCTTTACCACGAGCCCAACACCTTAGCCTGGAGAAGTTTATGTTTTGTGACTGCCATGCATAATCCAATCGGCCCACCTCCCTGACAGATAGACAAGACATATTTGAAGATATAGAAAGTGTTTATTGTTCTAAAATCCCCTGCATATCCTTTGTTTTTGAAAAGATGTGTTAAAAATAAAATCAGCATTAATAGCATAAGAAATATCTGTTCAATAGATCCAGCTGAAGAAAAGATACCTAATGCAACTGGGTCTGGGTTGACGGGACTCTGCTGCCTGGAGTGGCTGCTGCTACTGCTGCTGCCCTTTTTTAAGTCCTCAGCATCACTATACCGCCGGATCCAGTAATTCAATTCCTCTCGGTCCGCTTCTTGACATCGCCTTAGTACAGTGAGAGATCGCCTTGTTTTCTCTACCATGTCCATGATGCAATTTAACAGCTATGTGAAAGACAGGAGAAAAGGGAAAAACACATCAATCACTACAACTTAAAAACTTTGGTGGGCAGTGAAACAAACTATTTTAGGACAATGAAGGATGCTGCTGTAATTCCTGAAGGCTTCAGTCTAATATTTTCAAAGGTGAGATTTGAAATCGAGACCCAACAGATGAGTCAACTCAATGGGAATGAGAACAAAAAGTGGGAGGCATGAACATGAGTCAGGACAAAGAGCTTACATCAGGAAGGCATATAGCCACCTTTCCAAATACTAATCCCAATACTGCATAAACTAAGTGAACCTTTCACAATAAAACCATTAATCTGGTTTTAAGAACTCCCTTCCATGATCTAAACATGTCTCTTACATAAGTGGCTTTGGTATCAATTTAGAAATCAAATCTTATATTCTACTCTTGACATTCTCACTTTTTTTTTTTTTAATGTTAGCAGAAAACATAATACCTGCAAAATATCCCCACCACTTTTATTTTGCCAGGTAACTGCACTCCAGTTGTTTTCAAAACATTTAACCTAAACAATTACCAACATCTTACATGGTCAAGATGTTTCCATTCCTCTGCCCATTCTCTGTCTGTTAGTCTGTGGTCAATCATTTCTTCTTGACGTGTGCCATGCAACCCTAAAAAAAATAGAGAAGGAGGCTGAATTGTCCTAAAGCATTCGGGACATAACTCTCACACACAGATACTTAGCAAAGACTAAGTGGGCAACTAAACAATATGAAACAATATCCAACCTTTAGATGGAGACACTCAGATTCAGAATTACTTGATAGGCAGGCTCCTCACAGAATGATAAAATGTTAGAACCAGAAGGGATCTTAGAGAGGCCACCTGGTCAGAACCCTTTCTTCTACACATGGGGAAAGAGGGAGTAACATGTGACATTCCCTAAGTGAAAATAAAGATGGCTAAAATCATTCTACATGGGCAGGAATATGGTTTTCTAAAACAAGCATGGTAGGATTTGTCCACATTTCAGCACATTGTGAATGAACACAATCCTATTACCCATACCATACCTCCATGATAAAGCCAGGTAATGAAGAGAGGGGCTTACATAATATGAAAGCTGTACATACTCATTCAATTAACCAAAATATAAAAAAACATAAATAAATCAAACATCCTCTATGAAAACAATCAATATATTAGATACACTTTTGGACAAATATAAGTCCAAATGAAAAAACTAAAAAACTAATTTGTAGTCCATAGCATAACTGTATTAGCTCTTTAGCATCACAGTGAAGATGCCACCATAAAAAAAGTAACATATAAATGCTTACCAAGTGAGTAAGAATAGTAATAAACATGAGAAATTATTGAGGATGCTCATCAAAATAAAAAAAATAAATGTGTCTCAACAACAGCCAAGACATAAAGCAACAGATAAAGGAATAAAGATGTGACACACACACACACACACACACACACACACACACACACACACACAGGAATATTATGCAGCAATAAAAAAGAATGAAATCTTGCCATTTGTGACAACATGGATGGATCTAGTAAAATAAGTCATACAGAGAAAGACAAATACCATAATGTTTTACTTATATGTGGAATCTAAAACAAAACCAAAACAGACTCACAGAAATAAAGACCATAGGAATGGTTACCATAGGAGAGAGGGGAATAGTTGAAGGGGAATATGGTCAATATTACTGTGAACAGTTTGTATAGTGACAGATGATTACTAAAATTAGTGGGGTGATCACCTTGTAAGGTATAAAAAATGCTGAGTCCCTATATCGTGCACCTGAAACTAATATAACCAATATAAGATTGTATACCAACTATAGTTAAAGTTTAAAAAGTTAATTAAAATAATAAATAAAATAAATGACAAAACAACTTGTTAAAACATGAAGAACTTGACACAGTTAAACTGGATTACACAATAAAACCTTTTATATGCATTACATAACAAAAATTCAGTAAACTATATAAAAAGTAGGGTGGAAGGCTCTGAGATACCTGGCAATGGGTTGCTCTTCTTACAAAGTCATTATGCATAAAACATCTTAGGTTCCACTGTAAAGGAAAGGCACTAGGCTATGGCAATTTCCACTTTAAACAATTAAAACTACTCTTTTTGGTTTAGATACTCTGAATAGCAAATTAAGACTGGCATGTTTTGGGTTCTTGACACGTAGGGTCTTTTTCTGAGGGTGTTTAGTAAGAGGTAAATGACAATGGAGTTATAAAACACTGCATCTCTCACTGCATTACATGTCTGTGAAATCTGAGTGGTTGAAATCCCTTCTTTTAGCTGATTTGGAAAAATAAAGATGATGAGTCACATGCCTGTTTTCAGCCAACCATAAAATATGAATATCAACCATGAAAAATGAACAAATATATGAAAACTTTTTTTCAGACAGGCTAAAAAGCTAAATATAAAACACTTTGCATCATTCCTGTCCAATGAGAACATATTCTGAGATACATTTTAAAGTTAAAATTGTCAACGCCACCTATTGGTAAAAATGTAGAATTGCAAATATGTTTTAATAGTTTGCATAATAGGAAAAACATTGGGCAAAAGTAGTATTTAGTTATTGCTGTTTGCTGTGACTATTTCAAGTTAAAATGTTTGCAAATGTGTAATTTTTGTTGACAATCTGTTGCCTGTGTTTTAAAGAAAAAGCACTTTTATTGAAATGAGTCATCACAGAAGACAACCAATGATGAAGGCATGAATGTAACACTGACTTTCACAATGGAAACCTTTAAGGACTAAGAACTCCAGAGATTTCAAAAGTTTCCAAATTCAGCTGACTAAATCAATAATGGTACAAGCACTAACACATGGAATAATGTTAATGTGAAACAGGATGTCTGTGGCTAATAGGATTCCAACATTTGTGGAACAGTATTAAGCTTCATTTCATTTTTTTAAAAAAATACAAGTACATTAGAAACATGTTTGAGCCCAAGTACTTGGTGAAAAATATAGGACTCATTTGCTGCTTTTGCACTCTGAAGGGTATTCGTTAGAATCAAATCTTTAAAAAGAAAACAACTCAAATCTTTACATTAATTTCTCTATTTCAGATACCTAAATATTCATGAGCGCAAAATTTTTATTTCTATTCACAATACCAGGAAGATGTAGTAGGAGAGTGTAGCTCATAAGCACTAAAGAGCACATTTTCATTTGTGGAAAGTTTGACACTAATGCTGAGTGTTAACTGGTCCTTATGCTTTAGAAGATTTTAACTAGGCTACAACTCTAAGTTTATTTATAAACTAATGCTGCTTGTAAAGTTATTTTATTAAAGGATTCTAGTGAGTACATGTCTCTACATACAATAGGCATTTATAAATCATACCAGACTAAGTATATCTTTATGACAATTTATTTTAATCTTCACCTGAGGATATGTTTATTGATTTGAGAGAGAGAGGAAAAGAGAGAGGGAGAGACCCCGGCTGGTGTGGCTCACTGGTTGAGCGTTTACCCATGCACCAAGAGGTCGCCAGTTCTACTCCCAGTCAGGGCACATGCCCAGGTTGTGGGCTCAGTCCCCAATGGGGGACTTGCAGGAGGCGGCCAATCAATGTTCTCTCTCATTGATGTTTCTCCCTGTCTCTCCCTCTCTCTCTAAAATCAATAAAGAAAAAAATTTTTTTTTAAAAAGAGAGAGAGAGAGAAACATATCAATGGGTTGCCTCTGGGATACACCCTGACTGGGGATCAAACCCACAACCTAGGTATGTGCCCTGACTGGGAATTGAACCCACAACCCTTTGGTGTATGGGACGGTGCTCCAACCAACTGAGCCACCCAGCTAGAGCTGTAACAATTTTTATATTTTCAAAATGACAGCCTGGTGTAACACAGTAATCTGTTACTCGTACATCAAGATTTTATTTTAACACGTACTAAACTCTGCCAGACTTTAAGGATGATTAAATAGTTGCACATTATCTATAGAGATTAGTACTATTAGTCTTATAAACTAATATAATTTAAAAATAAGAAACATGATCTGAGAAAAATATTACATAAAACCAACAGATAAAATTCATAAAGGGATTTTTTACATTACTAGATAAAAACATAATCATTGCGCAGAAGCGTCGTTACTTACTTGATGGTTACTTTATAGTGCACCAGAACTAATATTTCATAAAACAGCATCTGCTACCTAAAAAGTAGGCCATTTCCTAGCATCTACAAAGCAGGGTATCTTGAATTGGTCTTACAATGACCTGGTGACTCCACTTCTACTTGAAAACAAGCAATCATGTTTGAGGCATTAAGTTATAAACAAATGGCAACGCTTTTGCTTGGAAGGGGGTTGTTACCACGTTTGATTTTGGGGTCAAAATATCAACCCGGCCTGAAAAATAACATGGTCACTTTTGAGAGTTCTTCAGAAACGGTGCCTGGGAGAACATTAAACAGACTGGCTATTAAGAAAGCACAAATTACATGCTTAGCCATTTCTCTGACACACTATGTGAATGCAGAAATGACCACTGTTAGGAAACAGAACTACTATTTTGCTATCTCACAGCCTGGGCCTTAACTGCCCCTCACCTTACCCTGTCTCTCCCTTTCTGCTTTCTAACCATTTAGAGGGTTATATGCAGAAAGGCAAAAAGACCTCAGATACGGCAGTCCCTATTTGCTAGTAATCTCATTAAAAATCACTGTATGCTGCTGTTCACTGTGCTACCTCTGCCTGTGGCTAAAAAACAATGTCTCTACACTTCAGGCACTAAGTAACTGGCGGGCTACACTTCCCCGAGTTCTGCATCCTCAGGTCTATGTTCTGGTTTTCTAGTTTGACGTTATCCCTTACTGTTGCCAGCACCCTTGCCCAACAAATCACACACGTCAGGAAAATTTGTCAGCAACTAGCTACGAGGTAAAGGTAAGTCCTGTTGGTGGGTGGCATGGACACAGAAGATGGAAAAAGAGAGGACTGACTATTGCTCTCAGTCAGTTTATAAACAGATTGACTCACCAAAAATTAAGAACTGAAGGAGCTCCAGCATTGATCATGCATCAAAACCTATCTGGTTCATCCTCCCTCTCATTTTGCATGGTGTTCACCTGTTCTCTAGAAGGCAATGTGTCCTAACTGCTTCACTTCCAACAGTTTTATTCAAAGAATGAATGAATACAGGCAAATGGAACACACATTTATCCAAACTCATTCCTTCTCTGGAATTATAATCTTTGACACAAAACTTCAATATTAAATTTAATCACTGGCAGTTTCAAGTTAAAAAAAGAAAGCACCAAATCATTCCTCAAAGAATACCTGTTAAGTCACAGGCATGCTATATCATATTTTTCAAATATGATATATCATGGAGACTAGAAAAATAAAAATGAATTTTAAGTCTATCTGAAATGAAAGATACAGTAAAACAAAAGAAACCGATTTTAACAATATTTGTGGCAGGTGGATTTCAATTGAAATTTCTCATATTAAAAAAATTAAACAGCCCTGGCCGGTGTGGCTCAGTTGGTTGAGCATCGTCCCATGTACCCACAGATCATGGGTTCCATTCCCAGTAAGGGCACATGCCCAGTTGTGGGCTTGGTCTCCACTGTGGGGCGTGCAGGAGGCAGTCAATGGATGTTTCTCCCTCATTGATGTTTCTCTGTCTCCTTCTCCCTTCTTCACTCTCTAAAAAACCAATCAAAACATATTTTTAAAAAATTAAACTAAAAATTCACTTCACATTTAGTTGAAGGTTTATATTAATTTAGATGTCCCCTTCCAAAAAAATTAACTGGCTGTCATAGGAATATAATTAATGAGAAAGAAAGCACAGTTGCCAAAGAACATATTAATACTAACCAAGTTTTCTCATAAAGGAGACAATATAAAGAAAGAAAAAGAATGTTAACCCTTATTACAAATTTTAAGCCTCAAGTTTAGTTGAGAGGTAATGATTCAAGTCTTCAAGCATCCAATCCCACAAGAAGTGAACAAACCCTTCAGCCTTACCCATAGGTCTGTTTCTGTCCCTGAGGTCCCTGTGGCTGGGGTGTCGATAGGAGTCCCTGTAGTGGTGGGCAATGGCCATATCATCCAAACGGTAATGCTGAGGTGGAGGTGGGGTGGGGTGAGGCAGGCCATTGGGCTGGTAGGATAAGCCATTATTTGGACTGTACCGCTGGCCTGGGCTAATAGTGCATGGTCGCTTGCTTGGATGTTCTGAGTGCAAAGGCTCTCTGTCAAAGCCATTTTCTTTGGTTCTGGGGGAGGGGAGAGAAAAAGAGTTTGTTTCATAATGTACTCAGAAACCAACATAATTCAGACACTCACATTTGAACTTGTAATATAAACAGAATATTCCTTTATTGGCCAGAAGCTGTAAACTCAGAAGACCTATGGTAGGTAATTCATTGAAACCCATGCTGAGGTCTAAATGATCACAGAACTGCACACAGGAGAAAATGGTTCAATTATCAAACATGTTTTAGCAAATATATTTTCAATTGAAACTCATGTGTTTAGGTAATGAATATAAGGAAATCCAATCTCACTCTGTAGATTGCATTTCCATTCAAAGGAGAGTACTTGATTTCTAACAAATTACCCTAAGACACTGTATTTGGTGAAGATTCAAGTTAGAACATCCTTCTCCCGATGAATTCTTAACATACACCTATTCCATTCATCCAGTCTGACATTTAGCTTTCATGTTAGGGAACTTCTATGAGCTGTGTTGTCCAATACAGTAGCCACGTGTGTCTGTTTAAATTTAAATGTAAGTTAAATAAAATTAAATAAAGTTTATGCCCAGCTGGTGTGACTCAGTGGATTGAGCATCGTCCCATGGACTGAGAGGTCCTGGTTTGAGTCCCAGTCAGGGCACATGCCTGGGTTGCGGACTCGATCCCCAGTAGGGGGCGTGCGGGAGGCAGCCGATCGATGTTTCTCTCTCACATCAATGTTTCTCTCTCCGTTCCTCTCTCTCTAAGAAATCAATTAAAAAAAAAAAAAACCTTTTAAAAAATTGAATGAAGTTTAAAATTCAGTTCTTCAGTAACAGTAACCACATTCCAGGTGCTCAATCGCCACCTGGGGATAGTGGCTACAGTAGTGGACTGTGTGGACACAGAACATCTCCATCATCACAGAAAGTTCTATTGGAAAGTGCTAATCAAATGAGCTAATGCAATAAAGCAATACAGTGTCTGGGACTCTGACACTGCCTTGGGTCACCAGGATATCAATCAGCAGTCAGACAGAGCTAGCTGTGACTAAAAGAGAATTTAGGTGAATCCCCTCATTTTAAAGTTGAGAAAACACATGCCCAGAGAGCATATGTGACCTCTCTGGGGTCATTAAGTCTCAGGGCAAGACGGCACACCCTGACTGCACTTGATTATGTGACACACAAAACCCTGAACTTTGCTTTCAGAAGTAATACGTTACATAAATGAGACCTGATAACTAATCACTGCTCCTATATTTTCAAAAAGAGGTGGGGCTGAAGAAATATTTTCTGGCTGAATAGATCTCTATTTTTAAGGACAAATTCAATATACTCAGTAAGATAGGAACAAACCACATCAAACTGTAACTGGAATCACAGCTCCCAAACTAATTTTTTATGAAGTAGCTGGCTCTCACCACAAAACCGGCATTCTATCATTAGACCCACAGTAACATCTATTTTCCCTGCAAAATTCGCCCATAAGTATTCTATCAAGTCAAAGCAGCTACAGATTTCTGCATGTCTTTTATATTTTAGGTTGGTAATAACAGCATAGAGGACTAAAGACATTTTTCCTACTTTCCAGGCTTCCACGATAGTCTTTGTCTGATAATACTAGAGGAAACAGATAGCAACTGACTCAATAAGGGAGCTCACTAGGTCCACAGGATTCTACCATGAGCCATCCTTTGTACCCAATAAGGTAGATTCCCAGTGACTTTTTGCACACACCAGATTGAGAAAAATAAAGGAGTTAGAGACCGAAGGCAGAGCACACAAAACACTGAGGGAAACTGCAGAGTTCAATATGCAATGAATGCATGCCCACTACATCCTGAAGAAAGATGCCCTGTTCTGGAGAAAGCAGACTGGCCAATCCAGGAAATGACAGCATGGCATGGGCCCTGAGGAAGTGGTGGCCAGAAGTCTCAATGCTGCTCCCATCAAAGTATGTGTCTGTACTAAAACATCATTAATATCAGACAAAAATGTCCACTACAGTTCAGACATTTCCTAAACGCACTGCTTTCAAATAATTTTTAAAAGTGAAAAGAAACATTCTAGATATTGATTTATCTTCTAAGGGTATATCTATGTGATTCTAATTGGTATTTCCACATTCTATACACTTCTGAATACACTTCAACATTCAATGCATATTACCAGCATAAATCAGCTGAAAACTACTAAAGACTATTATTAGTAGCTATGAACATAATGCTAACACGGCACCTACCTTACTGGCAGTGTGGTGTAGTGGAAAGAGCTCTGGACTGGGAATCGTGAGATATGAGATCTAGTCCTGGCTCTTCCACGACTAGCAAGCCACTTAACCTCTCTGGACATTAGTTTGCTCATCTGTAAAATGAAAAGGTTGGACTAGGTCAGTGGTTTTCAAACTGTGCCACCTGAGGCACTTAAGGGATTCTACAGGCAATGAAGGACTTCTCCAAACAATCAAGATTTAAAGGGCCAGATGAATCCACTTATTATTATCTGCTTTTATAAATGTGGGTTCCATCTAAGGTTTCATTTTAAAGGAATAAGTCTGCGGCTAAAATTAAGTTTGAAAACCACTGGACTAGATGATTTCTGAGGTCCCTCCTAGCTTGAGAACTTTGTAATTCAATTTTCCTATATTTACATCTAAATGTCGTGGTTACGCAGATCCAAACACACAGGGCTGATGGTCCTCTGGCCAAACTGTGTCTATGGCAACCACCTGAGACAACAGAGAAGTTCTCTGTTCTTTGCTTTGAACAATTTATTATTTACAGCTAATTCTTTGTACAAAAATAGAAAAATATACTCTTATACTCTAAATGCCTTATAGCAGCCAGTGTTGCATTTCTAAATATAGAAACACTTTTGGCCCAGTTGTGTCAAACCACCTCAACTTACTGGTTTTTGTCTACCCTTGTTCAAATATAAAAACATAGTATTGAAAGAATTCTGACAATTTTCAAAATGTTATTTATCTTTATCCCCAGATCAGCCATCTGGTCAGTGCTATTACTTCAATGATCCATTATTGTTAAAAATATTTTCCCCCTAAAACAAGGACAGTGGTAGCCTAAACAAGGTTAGGTGCTGAGTCTGTCCTATCATTTCTATCAGGACCTCGCTGTCCTACCCTAGGTCCCATTACTCAGCTAACTATGGAAACAAATGAACAACAACAACAAAAAACTCATCACCTCATTAAAACATTCATGACCCACAAAAACAAGGCTATGAAAAGATCTCACCCGTGCTTCCTTGAATCACTCATGTCTAGTATGATGTCAATCCTATTGTCCAGAAAGGTAACTAAAACAACTTAATTGCTATTTGTCTGTCTGCTTCTTAGAGATGCCTACAGTTATCTACACCTCATTTGCCTAGGCAAATTCTAAATTTGCATGTTTATTTGTTGCCCTTTCAAAATGTATCAGGTAAAACTAACAAATACTAGTAATTGTCCCATACCAGCATACTCTTGAAATAACTCACATTCTAGTGGGAAGTCTGTTATATCTCATGTATTTCTAGAAGGCACTGTTTGTCTGTTTTTAAAATCAACCTGAGGATATTCTATCTCCCTGCCAGGAGAAATTTTCCTGAACATAATCTAACCACATCAACTTTAAGACCCCAATCACTTCTCTCTCGGTATTTGATGGTCCTAAAAACAGAGGACCATGGAGGACTCATCAACTGTGTGACCTCGAGATAACTCGGGAAAGTTAACATTTGGAATTCAGTTTCCTGTCCAGTGAAATGGGATTAATAGAAAACAATACATGTTAAAACAAACAAAAAACACTTAAGAGACAACCTAATTTACACTTTAACCTATCTCATGATGTTTTTTCCCTAGTTCCTCAAAAACAGAGGCTATAAACTGACTGCTTATGAAAGAAAACAAACATTAAAAAAAAAAAACTTGCCTCTATATAAAATATTTTAAATGTCATGATTGGCTACTGTGCACTCATAATATCTTAGTAACATTTACATAAAACAGTGTAACATTCAAAAATGAGGAAGAATGAAAACAATTATGATATGATCATGACAATAAATAAAATAACAGGAGCAATCAATCTCCTATATGACAGGAGCAGGCATACGTTCTTTTCCTAAATCAAAATGTGGTTTTTTTTTAAGTGTGTGTATGGGGGGTAGATATCACTACAAAGATTGTTCTAGGGGAGGCAAACTGGTACAGCATAATAAACGTTAGAATGGCATGGAAGAAACTTCAAAACTCTAATCTTAGTCCTGTTAGAAGTAAGTAAGTGCCTTAGGCGCTCACTTCTCCAAGCTACATGAGCATCAAATAGAGTATGTCCAAACTCCCTCATCTGCCTCTGGTACTCCCTGTACCAGTCAGTTATGCCACCACCGACCCAATCACCCAAACAGAAATTTGGAAGTCACTCTACAACTTTCTTCTCCAAATGAAGTCTTGCTACTGGTCTCTTCAGTATCTCTAGCACAGGCCCCTCTGCCCCACCCCACAGTCTCTCTATGCTGGCCTGATCACATCACTGTCCCGTCTGCCAGTATCTCAGCCACAGCAATGACTGAGATGCTGGCAGGGTCTCAACATTTTTTAAAACTTTTTGTTTTGTACTTTAGAAGTCTATATCTAAAAGGTATAGATCAGGAGGTAACAGTTCTATTTTTTTTTAAACCCCAGAACATTAGTTACTTAATATTAAACACATCTTCTTTCCCTTTTGTTACACATGCAATTCGTTAAGATTTTCATAGAAAGAGCAGATATTGCATCAAAGGAGTGGTGACTCATTCTTGTCACAGTTTCAAAATAATTCAGTAAAAGTTCTATTCATGAATTGTTAAACACTATGTGAATTTAGTTATAACACCTTTCTATGGGTGCTAAAAATGTATATGAAACAAAATATATTACAAATTTCCCTACCTCCTTAAAAATAAAATCAAACCTAATTCTTCATGACAACCCATGGTGGTTTCTGTTTTGCTATCACCTTAGAGGGAGTGGGATATTTAGATGGAGAAGAACAGAGAGCTGAATGACACAGGACCATTACTACTGGGCCATACGGAAAGAAATGCCTTCAGTCTCTCCATGGCTAACCAACCACCTAGGAGATAACGTCCCAAGCAGCATGCTCAATACCGTCAGGAGCAAATGAAATGCAGGTGGAAGCTGACCACTCCAGACATACAAACATGATGCCTGGACCTTCAAGGATTACAATACAGCAGGTTTACAGCCATCTGAGACTTCTTCTCTCTCCCAACAAGAAGGTGGAATGCTTCCATCACGTGTCTCCTGGAGCTCGCCATCTGCTCAACAGTTAAGACTCCTGTTACTGGCTGTCCCCTGCCTTTCATAATTTCTGGCCACTGCTGACATATTCAATTTCTACTTCTCCTACTGTCTGGAACTGTGCTTTATTACTCTAATCTGTCATCTGTACATTTTGAGTGAAGCCCTCCAGTTTTTTTGGTCAGTGAACCAATCACGGCATTTTTTCTCCCTGGGTTGTTGATGGCTATTTTCACTGTTGTGTAGAGATGCATCTTTTCAAATGGTAGAAAGCACGCAAAAAGATTCTTAAGGGAGAAGCCGTTTTGTATAATACTGAAAATGACTACATTAAGTTTAACTGTAATGTTTTATTTACTCAAGTCGTGGTTTTCCTGTTATTTTGTGAGTATGTGTGGTGTTGCCTTGGTTTTTAGATACCCACTATGTGTAACACACCATCCTGAGCTTTAGCGGGCATACAAAGATGAGCAAGAGATAATCCCTCCAAACCCTCCATAAGATTATCACTTAATACCAGACTTACATTCTTTGTGGAAATGTACAGGCAAGAAATCTTTTACCATAAAAATAATTTAATTGGAGATACGACTTCTATATTTTCACACAGGACCTGAGCTTGGCAGGCACCACACACATAGTACCAATGTGGTATGGAAGAGCAGAGTGAGAAAGTTCACTCCAGAATGCGCACCTGAAAGAACAGGGGCTATGGAGTTGGTTCAAATTTTGACTCTGCTATTTGTTGGACATATGAATTTAACCTCTATAAGCCTCAGTGTTTTCATCCATAAAATGGGAATGCTTATCTCAGAGCTGCAGAGAGGACTACCTGAAAGAATCTACATAAAGAGCCTAACACATATTTGGCATTCAGTAACTTAAAGCACTTTGTTTTTAAGCTAGGACACTCAGAGGCTGATGGTGTAGAACCATAGTTATAAGAGCATGGGCGTTCCAGTCAGAGAATCTAGGGTTAGAATCCCATCAGTGCCTCTTACAAGCTATGTGACCTCAGGCACATGACCCAGCCTGCCTGCATCTGTGCAATAGATTGGGACGTAAGTGCTATGTTTACATTGTAAGTCATTTAGCACAAGGCATGGCACATCTAAAGTGCTCAGTGAACAGTAACCATTTATGAGTGGGAAGCCATTATTAAATAGTAGATATTGTCTGAGTTAGCCTGTGAAGTATGAATAGAATTATGGCATATAAGAAGTAGAGAACAGAAACCATCCTTCTTAATATAAACTAGACATGAGGAGTATTCAGCAGGGCTAGGCCCTAGGGGAGCAGCATGAAACAAGGCTAGCAAGTCCATGTTGAGACAAGTATGGAGAGATCAAAATGCCCTCTATAAACCATGCTTTTTCAACATGTAAAGCAACTTAATGCTATTTCACTAGAATCCTTCACAGTTGAAAGTATTTTTTAAAAATTAATTTCTACATGGATGATTACTCACTTCTTGAAAGTTAAGTATACATAAAAGAACTAACACAGCCCGGCCGGTGTGGCTCAGTGATTGAGTGTTGACCCATGCACCAAGAGGTCACTGGTTCGATTCCCGGTCAGGGCACATGCCCAGGTTGTGGGCCAAATCCCCAGTGGGGGGCATGCAGGAGGAGGCCAATCTATGTTCTCTCTCATCGATGTTTCTATCTCTCTCTCCCTCTCCCTTCCTCTCTCTCTAAAATCAATAAAGGAAAAAAAAAAAGAACACCACAAAATAATATATGAATATAAAATTAATTATATTTTTCATAGAAAACTGAATACAATAGATAATATGGATTTAATTCTTATTCATAGTCAATTAATCCTGCAATTCCTTGTAAGGTATACCTATTTACTTTTTCTCTTTATACATACAAAAATACTGAAAACCCATTCATTTTATGGACAAAAATATGGACTTAGTAGTTTCAGCTGGTGTGTACTGTGTTGACAAATGTTATATATTCAATGAACATGGTTTCAGAATGGCTGCCTTCTGACCCTCAAACTTCAATGTTTTCTAACTTACTCATTAAGCCAGGAAACCTGGCTGACTATGGATCCTCTATTATTAAAAAGATTTATAAAATCACAAAATATTATACTATTGCATTTACCTACTTGAGCAATTATAGAGAAGAAAAAATGAGGAAAAGGGAAAAAACACACGATTCTTAGTTGAGTTTTCTTTATTTATACTCTGCCCAATAAAACATATTTTGTGCAACTGCAAGACTGTAGGTATGTAAATATGCTGGTGTCTCCACTAAGAGCTGTGATTTTAGGCAAATCCTTTGGGCCTTAGTTTTTCCTTAAGCATAAGAGAAGGGTCGTCTTGTTGGATCCATAAGATCCCTCCCAGCTGACAAATCATATTAATTCTAAAGTTCAAGCAAGTCTTTTTAAAAAATAAAGTGTAATTATCAGAGGAGGAGGAAATACACATTAATGCAACTAAGTGGTCTTCTTAACAAAGTCTAGATGTGTTAACTTTTAATTTAAAACATAATTGCATTAAAATAATGATATATATTTTAACGGAATACTTAACATCAACCATTTGATATAGTTGGAGGGCAGTGTTACCCATAAAAAACCAATGATAATTCAGTTTGATATCTTAAGCAGGAAAGAAGATTCTCTGGGTCAGAAAATTAGCATAACAGGTGAGAACACACTATTAAGGGCACATTATAACAAAATGCTGCAATATCAAAGCTGTGAAAAAAGAATGAGAATAATGATCATTAACATAACACAAGTATTTTTTTAAAAAACCTTAATAATTTTTATACACCTGCAGTCTCTAGAAATACAGCGTTGGCTAACTGTTCCCTCTCTCCTCACTCCATAGAAAAGTGTAGGTGTCTCAATGATCCCTCATGGCAAGCAGTTTTAAAGACTGCTCTTAACTCTGGTCTCAATCTTTGACAGTGGTCACTTCATCTAACAGGCTCCAAAAAAGGTTCATGTCCCCTTCTTCAGCTTCTCCCATCACAGAATGGCAAAATAAAGGTCTACTCTAAATAATAAACTTTTACATACTAATAAAGAGTAGAAATCAAAAGTTTCTATTTACTTGCCCTAATATTTTAGAAAAAAAAAATAGTATGCCTTTTAGTAAATGAAAACTGTCCTTTTCTAATTTGAGTTCTACAATATTCTTCTATCGCAGACCTACAAATCCAATACAAGTTGTTCAGGTACTCACCCCAGAGCTATTTTTAAAAGAAAGCAAAATAAATTTCACTGCTCCATACTGGGGAAAACATGACTTTGTAAGGCTTCCCCAAGAGGATTCATTTGTCTGTAAATAATAAGTGCTTACAAAATAAAAAGACATAACCAGTGACAATCATATTTGAGGAGAGAAAAAAAGTTAAATTTGCCAAAACTCATCCCTAAAACACGTGACAACTGTTTAGTAGATTAAATCAGCAATTATCACAAAATTTAAGCCCCCAAAGTTGTAAACAAAATATAGAGTGCTCTTTTGTTCATGACATGTCACGAACAAATTACCAAAATGTGTTTTCTCCTCAGGTGTCAGTTTTTCCCTCTTTTCGTGACTGATGGTTCCCAGTGTTATTACAGAAACAGATTGATCTTTTTAATGAGCCAGTTTAATAGACTCTAGAATCTCCACGTGGCTGCTCATCCATGTCAGACCATATGTAGCAACAAAACATTCAGCAAAACAAAAAGAGCTCTGCTGTCAGACAGCTCCATCCTCTGTAAAATTTCTACAGTCGGTCTGGATATACAGATAAATAATGAGAGAAGAGGAAAATGCATATGCAAACAAGATGCAGAAAATATATGCAAAGAAATACTACAGAGGCCCCTGTTTTCTTGGCTCTGGTCAAATTCCCACAAGATATAAGTGTATTTACACACCATATTCTCATTACCCTTCCTCCTAACTCTAAGGAAACCCATTTGCCTTTTTTCCATGATAACACGCATTTCAAGGTTCCACTTGAAAAAATTATTCCATCCAAAGAGCAAGCTTGTTAACTCCGACTCCAGCAGTTGCTTCTGTCTATAAGGAACCACAGGGAGAATATAACTGAAGGTACCGAGAGAGTTCTACCTGACTGAATGCAAATACGCGTGCACACACACAGCTACAGCTCACCAAAACCAAAACGCCAATTTTCTGGTATAGCACAAAGTTTCCATTCCAATGTTAGCACACCGTTCAGGGCTTACCTCAGCACTGTCCAAGGAAAGTCCAAAGGCACAGTACATTCAAATATAAAACACTGGAAAAGATCCAGTGGGGAAACGGCTGGGAATATAGAGAAACGGATGAAAGGAGTTTTCATGCTGCCTGTTACGACTACTTAGCAGTTAGGGTTTCTAGAATACATTGTGTCCATTTCCAATTTTGCCTATAGGGATTATCTTTACATTTATCACAGCTATCTAAAACTTTCTGTTATCCTCTCCTCCACCCAAATAAAGGTTCTTCCTCCCAATTTTCCTCCCAGCGTCTCCCTAATTCTTTTACGGCATTGTCCTGGAAAAGTGGAGCTGCCCCCATGTTTCTCTCTTCTCAATACCTGCACCCAGTAGTGATTTCCTGCAGGCAGAATGCACGTGTGAATCATCTATCCTTGGCCACTTCTTGGTTTTCAGGATCATGTGGCTGTGCTGCTCAGACACCGGGACTAAGCAGTTCCCTTTAAAAACTACTTAATGTTTACATAAGGGCAAGGAAATATGACTTGCAAAAATAAAAAAGTCGCACTATTGGTAGGTCATATATGAAGGGGGTCTACAGTATATCAGAAGTAAACTAATGCTTAACTTTTGCTTCAGGAATTTTACACTATTAAGAGGTCCTATGTCAGGAGTAGACAGATTCTGGAGATTGTAGCATAAAAATTATAGTAACTGTATGTTAACTGGCTCACTTTTAATAATATACTAATTTGCAAAACAGATGATACATTTAAGGCAGTTAATTCAGTCACGGGTAGGTGTCTCTGATCAGCTCCAAGGACAGTAAGCTCCTATGAATCTGGAACATAATCATGGCTGAGTGTTAACCTCTCAAAGGCTGTTACACTCATGCCTGATGAAAGAGAGAATGTATAACAGGAGAAAGAAAACAAAGCATATGACAAATAAGTTTTTGAATACAGTTTCATTTTCAGATTGTCCATATTTCACAAATACTGTATAAAATGCTGTTAATAAGATGTTGTATTCCTCTATTAGAGACTAATTATATATGAGAATGAAGCATTAGGAAAAATTATTTTAATAAAGTACATGGGCAGTTTTATATATATGCCTTATTCAACAATTACTTTGCAAGGTTTAATGAAGAAGGGACTTTATTTTACATTTCTTAGAATTCTCATTATGAGAGCAGAGTGCCTGATAGGATAAATATTGACTGATACATAAAAATTTTCAGCAAAAATGCCATTTATTATCTCTATTATTTAACTCTTACCTTCACTCAGTTCACCTAGCTTCCCAGAAGTTTTCTCTTAGTTTCCATAAAAGCAAATTAAATAGCTACTGCATGGTGCTACTGAGTGATGGTCAGTTTTCAAAATCGTCATGTTTTAGGAAAACTTGGAACAGCAAATTTCCTAACACTGGAGAGTAAACTGTGGGGTTGAATTATATAATAAATGACAACTTTAATACTGTATGTCTAAGAACCACCAGTGGCAGAGAGCACATCTGAATGTCATTCACATTCACCTTTTAATTTATTTTTTAAAAGAAGTTTTTATTAATTAAATTTTAGAGAGGGAGGAAGGAAGCGGGGCAGAGAGAGATACTGACTTATTGTTCCACTTATTTATGCATTCACTGGTTGATTCTTGTATATGCCCCGACCTGGGATCAAACCGCAACCTTGGTGTATTAGAACAATGCTCTAACCGACTGAGCTACCTGGCCAGGGCCTTGACATTTTAGTTTAATATTATAAGCAACAAAGATTAACCTGCACAAAGGCCTGACACAGGTCAGAGACTCATCCCTCTGTAACAGGCCAGAGCGAGGCCCCAAAGGCGGACGCTTTAGCTTATTGCTATTTTGCAAGAGGCGTAGGTCAGCAGTTTAGAAATCACATGAAACAGGTCCTCATACCACAGGTATAAGGCAAAGGCCATGATTAGTCCACAGTCCTCCTCCCTCTCACCTGTCTGGAGTTCGCCTCTTCCCGTTTTCGTTCACATCGAGAAGCAGCTCTGAGGAGTCAACAGGTGAGGTGGTGCTGGCATCCAGAAGCAGCTGTTCATGCTGGGCGAGGTACTGGGCAGGGTTCTGTTTGGCCAGCCTTGCGCAGTGGAGGAGCTCGCGCTGCAGCAGGGGCAGATTCGCCTGCAGGGGCACGACAGGAATAAAAGGATGAACCTATCCCCTTTTCAAACACTGATGGGGCACGCAACTGGACTCAACAAAAATGTCATTGAATGTACGCAATGGGCTTGATTGATTCCCAGGCACAAATCTCAGTCCTGAGCTACAATGCCAGCCTTTCCCTGAGTCTGGGTCACCCCGAGCATGAGGTGTCTGACCTTTGTAAGCCACCTCACCTCTTCTGCTTCCATGATCACTGGGAACATTGGGATTGGCACTTATTTTTAGGTCCTTCATGCTTGAACATAATATGATAATACGCGCTATAGGCTATGAGGTTCCAGCTCCATCTATAAGCAACTTTTGTTTTATCCCCACAGAACACAGACAGTATTTTCAAAATAGGCTTCCTGACACATTCACTTTTATATCTAGTAACTTTCACAGGTAAACCAGGCTAGTCCTAGGAAACATCTCTGGTTGACTACCAACTCCAAATAAAAAAATATAAAGATGAATGTAGAAATTATTTTTACTAATCATCAGATTCATACATGTAAGTAAGGCCCTGAGTATGTTCGGATATCCCAGGTGGAATTCATGCACAAAGCAGCATACAGAAGTAGTCTACATGCTTCCTTTATATCATCCTTATTCTAAAAAATACGTGTAGTTTAATAGAAGAAATCTTGTGCACCTATCACTCTCCCTCCTCCCCAAGCCCAGCACTTTGGAAAAGACGGAGAACATGCTTGTTGATACATAATTCTGGCAATCTCTAACGTACTGAAAGGGGAAGGAGACAATTTCACACATAGTAAAGAATTAAAATGAAAGTGGAATTTTACTCTAAAAAGTAAACTTACTCTGACATTACAAATCCAAGTTGTTTTTTGTTGTTCTCTCACTCTCTTTTATTTGTATTCTTTTGGAGTGGAGGGGAATATTCTTTGGAGTGGAGGGGAATATTCTTTGGAGTGGAGGGGGATAGTCTTTGGAGTGGAGAGGAACAGATGAAGAGCACTCACCCCCAATAACACTTAACTCTCCAAATTCAAGGCAAGATCAATAACATAAATCTCTGTGCAACACAAGGATTTTATTTGTAGGAACGAGGTACCGTGCACATTAATTAACCTATCAGGTAGCCCTAGCCGGGGTGGCTCACTGGTGCAGTAGTTCTCAACCTGTGGGTCGCGACCCCTTTGGGGGTTGAACGACCCTTTCATAGGGGTCGCCTGAGACATAACAGTAGCAAAATTACAGTTATGAAGTAGCAACAAAAATAATTTTATGGTTGGGGGTCACCACAACATGAGGAACTGTATTAAAGGGTCGCAGCATTAGGAAGGTTGAGAACCACT